>CM057340.1:183602012-183670829 GCA_030015575.1 Agapanthus africanus
GGACCTAATTAAAATAAACCTCGTTTTCCCAGGGGCGTAACCCCGTTGACATCTTTCTAGACACCTACTTGATCGGCTAATTGTAAAGTGCAAAACTCTCCCAAGAGTAACAATTACTCGCAGTGGGTATCATGATCCAACTATCTTATAGAACGTATGCAATCTCATTGCAAATTTCAACACTTGAAACTCCCAATAATGGTTTTTACCCCTAGGACTTATGACCTTAACTATGGTCAACAAATCATAAGCACTAGTCAAGCTCTACCCGTCATTTCGTGATTAATTAGACCCACCCACATGACCCTTAACTAAGGTCAACAAAGTCATATGACTGTCCTAACTAATCGCATCATATGTTGTGTAGGAAGACATCAATTAGCTACCGTACACTGTGCCTTGACTATGGTCAACAAACACAGCACGAATACTAAGTACTCTACTTCCTAAAATGACGGAGGGTTGCGGATGGTTTTTAAGAAAACCTTTAACGCTTTGAACTTGATATCGTTGCAGAATCAAATGGTTTAAAATGGAGTGTTTTTGAGACTTCTGCTAGTTTCGCTAAAGAGGTCACTCCCGGTGAAGGGATCTCAGCTCTTTCCTCGTCGAATGAGGTGCAGGATATTCACAATACCACTGTGCAAAGCAAGAACTAGAAAAGCAATCAAAAGAAAAACCGAAGGTTGAAGCATCTGCTAGTTATTGCTAAAGAGGTCACTCCCGATGAAGGGGTCTCGGCTCTTTCCTTATCGAATTAGGTGCTGGATGTTCTACAAGGAACACCGCTATGCAAAGCAACAACTAGAGCTACCTAATTTTTGAAATTCGATTCCACAACATCTTTTAGGTTTATCTGCTCTCATTAATGAATGTCCCATCATTTAAGTCACCTAAACATCACAGATAAATACGACATACGCTTATGCCATCCGCATTCGCCTCGATGTCCCGTTATGCACCGTTAGGTTAGGTAACTAACGGCATAGCGGGGCAGGGCTAGCGCGGGTGTAAAACATAAGCAACGTCTATATAATATATCATATATACTATATACAGTATCTATCTGAACATATCACATGATCACATCACAGATAACGTAGCAGAAAACAACATATGAAATATTGGATATACTAGGATGTCCGTGTTTTATTTTGAGCCTGTATAAAATACGGATTCCATGGTCGTGATGAATAGCCAAACCCACATCCCTAGATCCCTACGAGAGCGGCAAGAAACCCTAACAATTCTAGAGTTAGGAGACCCGGTCTCGACTCCTCAAGATGGTTTCCCAATGGACTCTAGAACCCGGTTACTTGTGCTCCCCTCCTTGGGTCTAACCTAATGCGGAAAAGTAAATAATATACATCAACGGTGACATCTTCCTCAACCCGGAAGTGCCCCAAATAAAAGAATATTACATACAAGTTTTTACATGAATGAAAATGAAAAAACTCTCATCTCACATAAAAACCCCCGGCTATTCTAACACGACGATCCAATATAACATATCCAGCAACACATAACATCACATGTCATCAACGTAAGTAAATATGCGTATCCCAATTGTCGTTGACGTATAGCAATGAAACCGGCGATACCCTACATATTACACTTACGTTCGCAGAAAAGAAAATGAAAACTACAACAGTTGGAATCCACAACAACTTTAGACATCATAAACCAGTAATATCTCATATTGCGGATTTCATGCCTAACAAATGAATTCCTTAGACAACACATGCCTAACAATTATAAACCCCGTATTTTAGTCTCGATATTGAAAACACTTTCCATTAATCTGTTGGGCAATTCAACAAGATTCCTGACATCCCGATCGAATGCTTGTCGGAAACTTTAGTAGACGGCCGCACCCCCCAATACCGACGACAAAGTGCACTTAGGTGGAACACCGCGGCCGCGAGCACCCGGACGGATGCTTTTTGGCAACGGAGTTCTCCTACAGTCACTTGGTCGGGGTTATGGGGCGTGACTATCTAGTAATGTTACCCGGCGAGTATCCGTATACACAAAGTGATTGCGACGGACTTTTGATCACATCAAAATCCTGTGGCAACCAATCAAATGAGACTAAATTGCTAGACTTATGAAATTCAAATGGTGTTGATTCCAAGTATTGTATCACATTATACTAGACGATGTTTAAACGTTTCGATCAAATCAACAAATCCCCATAACTCCCAATGAGCTCAACACTTGAGCGAAGTTAAAGTACCCAAAACGTGCCATAGTACCTATGATCCAGCCGTAGAAGGGTCAAACCAACGCCTCACCTATGACACCGCGGAACCACGGCAAACCCTAAGGTTCAAACCGCGGTTCCGAGGGCATAGAATCGAGTTAAGGTTTATGTTCTTCTAGAGGGTCCATAGAGTTACTTGCACGAACATTGAATATAATTAACTTAGAAAAATTCCAACACTTGGAGATTTCAGAGGGGGTCATGGGGTTCTGTTTGAAAATCATTCGAAGTGTTAAACATGGTCTAGGTTACCAATACAATACTAAGAAATACGAATACGAAATACTCCGCAAAGAGTCCATTAGCAAACTAACATCACATGCAAGTCTGGACTAAACAAACAATACCGGAAACCCCAGATCAAGATGTATAGAGCACTGGTGAAAAAACGAAGAGGAGGGGAGCCTGTACGGTCGGCGTCGCCGGAATTCCTCGTCTGGTCCCCTGCCAGGAATCGAGCACACCCCCTCATTTTTCTTCTGTGTTCTTACATCATCCTAAATGCCACTCTGCAGTTGTTTAAATAATTTTTAGAGCACATTTAAAAAAAATTACAGAGAGCAAATCCAAGGGTTACTAAAATCGTATTTTTGCGGAGTTTCTCGGTTTCGTATTATCTTAGCATCGTCTAAGTTTCTAGTTAGGCTTTGATACCATGTTGGGATTTCTTAGCACCTAGCCTAGGGTTTGTAAGCATCACATATGCCATAACAAGAATTTTAGGGAGTGCTAAGCAATCAAACTACGAATCGAACTAGAAAACTAGGGTAACAAAACTAGTAATCAAACATTACAAAAGGAAGTGAATGAAAATACAACCTTTGTAGATCCGGTCCTTCACTTCTAAAGCTCTGTGTTGACGTCCCTTCGCTGCGATCATCGAGATCCCGGACTCTAGTGATGGTTTCCTCGGAGAAATGAACGGGCTAGCTCGTTGACTTCGAGGCCGAAGATGATCTACGTCGAGAAGACTCAAACTCAAGCTTCCTCTTCACTTGGTCAAGAACTTTGTGAAGAGAACACCTTAAACTAAATAGCAAGTAGTATAGGATGATGAAATAGGAAATGTGTTCACTTTAGATTTTGATTTCTCACTTTATTTCTTCACTTAGAAAATTTCTAGCAAGCTTTTCTTCTTGATGAAGAAGAAGAAGAAAGAATGAATAATGAGAAAAGAAAAACAAGTGAAGATTATTATCATTATGCAACCAAGGGTGGGTTAATATCATCCACTAACCTTTGTAGAGACTAAACCATAGTTTAATTTAGTGGTTTGGTTAATAAATATCTTTAGTGAGACAAAGTTAGTGGACTTGGTCAAATATGCTAAAAGCTTCATGAAGCTTCAAGCATGACAAAGTGCACACTAATTTTGAATTACAAAATAAATATAAACCTTTTCCACTAACTTAAATATGGTATAAGTCACTCATACACCCAAGTTTGCATGTATCATTAAGCATGATACAATCTAGTGCACAAACATATATCACATATACAACATGTGCACATTAAGTGAGAAAATCAATCTTAAGTGAAAAAATACTAGTTAATGTAAAGTAATATATCAACTATATAATTATACATTAAATCATTAAATCCACACTTGATTTAATGATCTGGTCATATCGCATATAACCGACAAATATCAAGTGTATCAATATATCGAATCAACACATGATTCAGTAACCCGGCTATATCTCATATAACCGACCGATGATACAAATCACGAGAATAGAATACAGTATCACATACTGGTATTATTCTCGGTCCCGCGCATATCTCATATGCGCTCCTATTTCGTTTCGCTTGAGCCAAGAAACCTCTGTGTAGGACTCTAAAGACTCGTCAATACGCCGGAAGTAGGTGGTGATCATATCAGTCACCCACAAGCCGCAAACGGTCTGCTTAACGTAACGGACACCCGGGTATTGAGCGATAAGAAGATCAACGAGCAAGCCTGCTCACACTCCTGTGAATCCAATCAGTAACACTTACCGCACAGTCCGGTCTGTTCATCTGATATGTCGCATATCTCGCCTAGGGGTGGTAAACATCAGACCCCAGTAGCTTGATAAGTCATGCCGATGTAAGGTCCATAATGAGCGTGAAACTACTGATTACACTTACCAGTAAATCACATCAACCCTGGCGAGGGATTTCCAGTTATGGCCAATCGAACATAGCGCAACATCAACCCCCAATACCGGGAGAGACGAATCCCCTCCTATCGCTCATTGCCTCCATGTGAATCGGGATTGTACCCAAAAACCACCTGTTTGCACGACACAGTAGAGCCGTGGTAGGGTAGAAATCAAAGCACAGTGGGAGACACACAAGACTCTATGACGATCTCGGTTCGACAGACTAAGCTGTACCAGTGTCACCAGAGAACTGCCATCTGACGTAAGGTATAATACCATCTGGGAGTTCTCGGCGAGTCCGTTCAGTGTACCCAGTCTCCACTGAGCACCCGCATACCATCTCTGATTTCAAGCACCAATGGATATGGGATCATCCATCGCCCATCACATGGGTCGAGAAGATATACGCTAGTCTACTCTGGAATATCGATGCCCCGTCTCGATATTCCCAGGACAAGGAACATTGAAGGATGTACTCATGGACTTCCCAGGCCCCACTGGTATGATCTGCATCATAATCCTGGAAGTCAAGTACACATCCTAAGGGCTTTATCAACATGTAACAGAGAGACAGTAAGTATACATGTTTAGATAAAGAGCAACCAGATAGCGTACTATCATGTCGAGCAAGAAAGTCTTCCCTATATATGTCCCAGCATCCACTACAATATACATCTCATGTACAGTAATGGCCTCTAGGGCATACATATAACTAACATCTTTAGAGTCCCCCACAGAAGGTTTCCCTGCTCGGGCGAAACGTTGTAGAGGCCATATGGTTTTATGGCAGGGTTCGAACATACGCGTGCACTTGTGCACGTGTCATGGTTCGGGCGGATAATACTAGCGGGCTTTGGTTTAAGCCGGATCCTAGTATTATATCTTGTCAGAATATTTTTTGTCTCATTGCATTTGTATTCGGTCGGAATACAAATGCGGGTATGTATATACAGTTGCGAGGTTATCCTGTAATTTATTACTGGATCGCTTTTTAAAGTTGCCAGTTTGCATTCCATTTTGGCCATTTTTTCCTTATCTCCTTTTTGGCTGAATTCTAGTTCTTCTTTGCTAAGTGTTTGCAAGGAGGGGGTTCTTTGGAAATTTCGAATTTAGCAAGTTAGGGGGGGTTTTTGTGGTGCAGGGGCTCCTGCAGCCTCATGAATGTTCTAGGATGAGCTTGGCTTCTTTTTGTGCATTATTGGTGCTATAATTGTTTTTGGATTGCTTAGGATATTTGTTGAGGATATTTAGCTTATGATTACCTCTTCCTCACTTGTGCTCACCCCCCACCACTCATGGCCGAGCCCATATTCGGCAGCCATCATCTTGGTGTGAGAAAATGAGGAGATTGATTTCATTTTTCATTTGCAACAAAAATCCTTAGCTCATTCTCAAGCTCCTTTTCCATCTCCAGTCCTATTTGGAAACTTCGATTAACTCTCACCCAATCGTTTGGGTTCCTTGAGACAAAGTGTTCTACACTCACTCTACATCAACCTTGGACATGTCGGCTACCAAACTTCATGTCCGAGTTGCCTCGGTTCAGACACGGGAGCCCGTATAAAGATTCGTTGACATGGCGCAGTTTTTGGCGAGCAAGAGATCGTAGATCAAGCGAGATCGGAGAGCGAGCTTCATCGGTGCATCCGCAACATGCTAGGGACAGAGCTTAAATACCGAAGGACATGGATCGATCGGTATAATCTCAAAACCCCTTTTATAGTATACTAATTTACGGTTAATGGAACGATCCGGGTTTTAAGTTTGCGTTAGCGCCAGTTCTGAAAAAAGTTTTTTTGGTTCCGCATTTGGCCTCGGAAAGACGGCCGGGGCGCTACCGTAGACATACATGTGCAAAGCAAAAGGAAACATCTGTAATGTTAGTTTTCAAAAACTTGGTTCCAATAACATCAAATAGGTTTGTTGTATCCTTGCGTTAATCAAAATTAACGCAGTCCCATCAATTAAACATATCACAACAGAAAAAGGAACGAAAATAAAATGTACGTATATGCCATCCGCATTCCTCACTGTGCCCCGTCATCACCCGTTAGGTTACTTAACTAACGGCAGAGCGGGGGCTGGACTAGCGCGGGTGCAAAATATATACAGCATCTACTAGTATATATATAAATATATATATAACATTCTTCCCATGCATCTTATAAAGCAACATCACAGAATCTCAGCAAGCAACACAAAATGGTGGATAATGCTGGAGCCTCGGGTTTCACTTGAGCTGCAAATGAGACCTGACATTCCATGTCGTGTGGATGGCCTGTGCAACAAAAATCTGGACCCCTACGAGCGCGGCAAGTTACCCGCCAATCCCAGAAGTGAGGCAACCCCAATCAACAAAGTGAATGCGCTACCCGGCACTCCACGGAATCCGGTAACTTGAGCACCCCTCCTTGAGTCAACCTATACCCCCAACGAGTGCGGCGAATAGCCCGCCAATTCTTGAATGATGCCCCCTCTGTCTCAACACCATGAGATGCGGGACCGTTGCCTTCTAGAACCCAGCAATTCGAGCACTCCACCGCGGGGTAATCCTAGTAGAGAAAAGAAAAGAATAGGTACAGGGGTAACATTGGCCTCAACCCGGTCGTGCCCCAAACAAATAATATACAAACTGACAGAGACGGCAGTCCACATATCGGACGCTCGCCCCGCAATATCAAATGTAAAAATGAATCTGAACTGTACTACCATTACACCACTGGCTATCCACCATGACGATCTAACCACAACCTCAGCACAACACAGAACATCAACGTGAATGTCATGTTCGCAAACCCGTCTAAAAGAATATATAGCAGTTAGACGAGTTATACCGCTCTAATGACATTCACGGTCGCAGATAGTAATGTATGCACTGAAAAACACACAATTAAAATTTTGATCGACTAAAATTTTCCAAATTAGCCCCCAAATAAAAATCCAGCACTCAAACAAATCTGGGTCAAAACCAAATATTCCAAAATTTGTATTTCCATGAACTAGAGCCCCAGAAAAAAATTGGGGCACTGTAGGAAAAAAAGCGTCGCGGTTCGTTGGCAAAACGTGCCATTTAGCTTGGGTTCCGCGGCGGAATTTTGGAGTTAGGTGCCCAAATTTTTTTCTTAGCTCTAGTTTTGCCTGCTCATATTTTTAAGATACCCAAAAAAAATTTTGGACAACTTTGAAATTCGACAGCAAGCATGCTAATATGGAAATACGATTCAGAAAAATTGGTCAATTAAGATTTTAAGCTTGTGCAAACTAGCTAGTAAGGGTTTATGGGTTGGCTCTGATACCATGTTGGGTTATGCCAGCGCCCTAGCCATCAAACCGTGGCCGATTGCGGAACAAAAATTTTATAAAACTGGCGCTAGAATAACCTGATGCTACGGATCTACCATTAACCCTAATCAAGCAAACATAAAAGGAGTTAAGAATGGTTATACCGAATAATCCATGTCCTTTGGTCTTTAACCATCATCCCAAGCTCCTAGATGCCTCCATGATCAAGCTTGATCTCCAGTCTCCCTCCATCGAAGATGATCCACATGAGGATTTGTATTTCGAGCTCCAACCTCATAGCCGAGGAAACTAGGGTAACTAGTTCGCTAAACTAGATATCCTGGAGGATGTAGAATCTAATGATGGATTAATTTGTCTCCAAACACCCTAGGTTTCTCAACACATGAGACTTGAAGGGTGGAGGTAGAAGAAGAAACTTGAGGATGAGAGTGTGAAGCAACTCAAGAAAAATAAAAGGCTAAGTGTGTCGTGAGCAATTATGAAGCCATAATAATATCTCAAGTCTCCAAAATATCTCACAACACTTACAAAATATCAAGCATGCTAGAATAGTAACCATGAGTCATCCCATGAGTCACCACAAAGCCATGCTACAATAAATGCATACAACACCTCATCCTCTCCACCTCATTAACCATTTAATCCTAAATGGTTAAAACTAAATGAGGTGGCATCTTCTTGAAGCACCTTGTAATAAATTACAAGAATACCCCTCATCCGTATATACATACCTGTATCCGTATTTCGACAAAATACGAATACAATGAGACAAAAATAATCTAACAATATAATACTAGAATCCGGCTTAAACCAAAGCCACTAGTATAAACCGTCCGAATCATGATACATGCACAAGTGCACGTATATGATCGAACCCTGCCGCAAAACCATACGGTATCTACATCGTTTCATCCGAAACAGGGAAACCCTCTGTGTGGGACTCTAATGACTCTTCAATACGCTGGCAGTGGGTTTAACCACAAGCATGTCAGCGGCACTAGCTATACGTAACGGCTACCCAGATATTGAGCGAAAGGAAGGCCGACGAGCAAACTCATCCTGACCCCTACTGAGCCTGTCCGTGACAATATCCGTCTAGTCCGGTCTGTTCGTCTAAGAGTATCGCATATCGAGTCTAGGGGGTGGATAAAGTTAGACCCCTAAAAACAGGATATTTTGTGTCGGTATGAAGCCCATCACCAACTGAAAAACTACTGATCCAAATAAGTAATTCTCAACTATCTTGGCCAAGGATTTCTGGTGATGGCCACCCATGCACAACGCAACATCAACCCCCAATACCGGGAGAGACGAATCCCCGACGATCCGCTCACTGCCTCCATGTGGCTCGGGACTGTACCCAACTAAAACCTGTATGCACGACTCCTTTGAGCCGTGGAAGGGCAGTAATCAAAGCATAGTGGGAACTCATACGAGACAAATGACGATCTCATGTCGACGGACTAACCTGTACACATGTGACCTGGGAACTGCTATCAGACAATAGGTATAGTACCAACTAGCAGGTTCCCGACGAGTCCATCCAGTGTACTCATAACCCAATAAGCACATGTATACTATCTTAGGTGACTGACTAACACCAATGTCTTGTGAGACCGGCCACCGCCCCTCATCGGGGACTCGATAATTACACACTAGTCTATTCTGGAGTATCAATGCCCAGTCTCGATACTCCTACGACTAAGGACATTTAAGGATGTGCTTATAGACCACTAGCTCCCACGTATATGATCGCCATCATAATGCTGGTAGTCAAGAAAGAATCCTATAGGCTCTATCAACATGTAATAGTAACCTGTAATACCATATAATGCATGTACATAATGATAAAGGCAAACCAGATAGCATACTATCATCTCGAGTAAGACGGTTCTATCCGTATAGGTCCTCCCTCAATCATCATAATCACTAATTTGCGATTAAAATAATTGCCTTAAGGGCACTATAGCCAACAGGGATTTTCAAAAAGAGCTATAGTCTCAATATTTTTCCTACGTGTCCATGAGTGACACAAAATATTACAAAGAAAACCCTTCTAATCATTTTCAAAAGGCGGCACGTATATCTTAAGTAAAACGTATATAAATATATATCTATTTCATTACAAAATGAACGTCCGCCACTTATGCCGTGATATACGCATCGCACGGCGATTTGAAAAGGATTTTGCATGCATTTTATTCAGTTGTTTAGACGATTTCACAAGGATGCGTACTATATATATGTTATAGTCTTAATTATATTATATTTGATATTAGTAGAAGATTTTGAAACTTGTATTTTCGTCATAACTCTCATGATTGCGTGACGCTTGACGGAGTTTCGATTTTGAGTTTTGCACTCGTTTTCATGCGCATGCGTTGCGCTGTGATATATCTTACGTATTCGTGATTTCGTAGCTTCGTTGACTTGATTAATTTATTGAAATTTTAGTATTTGGGGGGTTTAAATTTAAATTTGGGGACCGAATTTATTTAAGGGGGAAAATTGTAACATTTCATAAATATAAAATATTATTTTTGGAATTTAAATAATAAAATAATAAATTTTATGAATATTCTAAAAGTTTGGAAATTAGTTTTAATGGAATGGTAAGATTATATACTTATAGTTTGGAAAATAATTGGAATTTTAAAATAAATTATTGATTATGAAGGTATTTATTGGATTTGGACATTTTATGAATTATTATACAATTATTTATATATAAGTTTACGCTAAACTCGAATAATACTTTACTAATTATGTATTAACCATGTTTATATATCATGGCATGCAACATATCATATTGTAACACTTGTTCATATTTTATAACCATGGCTTTATTTTGATTTACTTTTAATTTGTTTTGCGTTTCTTCTTTAGAAAAGAAAAGGGAAAGGATATTGAATAAAAGAGGGTGGGGACAAAAGAGCATGGTTGAGAGAGAGAGAGAGAAAGTGAGGGAAGGTTCTAGCAACCTTAAGCCATCATCTCTACTTATATTCCTCCCCTCCTTCATCATTTCTTTCTTCATCTCCTTCTCCTTCATCCTCCTCCACCCTCACTACCACCACAATTCCACTCTCAAAACCACCCTAAAACTAATTACCACCTTCATAAAAATCATTCTTAAGCTTACTACAAACACCATGGTAGGATCAAGTTGGGACTTTGAGCACATTGTCCATCTTAGAATTTTCTTGAGTTGCTCTTGGAAGGTAATTCCCTCACTTTTAGTTAAGTGTTCAAGTTTTCTGACCTCCTGTGATAGTTTAGATTTAAACAAGTTATGTTTAGTGATCTTAGAAAATTCTATGATGATAATTAGCGGATGTTTTAAGTTGTGAAGATGTAATTGATGCTTAGTTAGTGAGCACAAACCTTTTAGTGATAGAATTCTGGACCAAACTTGAGTTTAGAAGTCCCAAACATGAACTTGGAATTTTCCGATATCGGGTTTTTGTTGAAATATGATGATCAATCAGGATCTTCTATGACTCGGGGACTCTGAAAAATATTTTGCAAATACAAAGAGATGTGCAGGCTATTAGGAACATACCTTAGAAACCCGAGCCCCCAACTCCCACTTTTGGCCGCCAAAATAACTATATTAGCCGCAATTTGCGACCTGGTCTTGGTGATAGGGTGTGGTTTTCGGTCCATAGCTCAATTATCTGATATTTAGGCCTACCCTAAATGAAAAATGTCCTAATTTCACCTAGGGTAAAATCAGGGAGTGTTTTTCTAAGTTGCTGATTTTGTTTTGCGACTTTTGAAAACTAGATTTTTGGTATTTGAATTTTGACACGGTCGTTTAACGTTTGTATGTCAACGTCGGGAATTGTTTGGTTGTTCTTGCATGCGTGGACTATAGGTTCTAACCTATGTACATTTCGCTTTCCGTGTCGGTTTTCGGATTTGGTTTTGATTTCATTATGTTATGTATTGATTTGTAGGTACCTTCGCGTGGACTTTCGGGATGACAAAGGAGAGCAAGGCGTTCTTCGACTTCGGCTAGAGTGAGGATAGTAGGTGAGTTGTTGTATATCTACGGGGGAATTCGGGTGAATGGCATATAGCACCCCCACAACTGTAGTATTAGGATACAAGGTATATAGTTAAATATGCAAATATTAGACGGGTATACTTAGCTAATAGGGTTCTAGAAGACTATGGGCTATAGTAGGCATACACGTAAGAAGGAATACCCTTCGTTCTTATTCATTTAGCGTTGATCTTTTGGTATATACGTTGCTACACACACACACGGATATATGTATATATACATATATATATATATATATGTATATGTATATGTATATGTATATATACATATACATGTAAGTTTAAGGAAAATTTCGATATGACATCACGAGATGAGGATATAATATGCTAGAATGATTTGAGTCAATATGAACGGACATGATGTCCCGATGCTATGTTATGTGATGTGAGATTGACACGTCATGATATGATATGATATATTATATGGACATTGGGTGATATATATTTATAACATGCGACGACATGTGACTAGATGAGATGATAGAATGTACATGACCATAGACTCGTACACTTGATTTGATGATATCGTACGATGAATTATACCGTACGTGATACGATGTACATGATGATTGTTCACACTATTGACGTGATGATGTCGTACGATAGATTATACCGTACGTGATTCGATGTACATGATGATTGAGTCACACACACACTTGATTTGATGATGTCGTACGATGGATTATACCGTACGTGATATGATATAAATGATGATTGATCCACACTCTTGACGTGATGATGACATACGATGGATTATATCGTACGTGATATGATATACATGATGATTGATCCACACTCTTGACGTGATGATGTCGTACGATGGATTATACCGCAAATGATATTATGAGGCTGGATGGCCGACTTATGAATGTATCGACTCGGGAAATTATTGTTTTATATTCGCTTAAGTAGATCTTAGGATATAATTAGAGTCATACCTATTTTCAAAACTAACAAATCGTTATGTATTTTTAAAAAGATAACCCCAAGGGACGCTACGGATTTTCAAATGGTATCTTTTCTCAAAACACTGTAGCCCCTATTTTTCTAAAAACAACGATTCATACTATTTTAAAAACTATAACTGTATGGCTCATATATAGCTATGTATTTTATACTGTTGCATTTACTTTTTACTTTTTCTGCTATTCTCGTATTATTCTCTTTTGCGTCTTACATACATGTTATTTTCCTTATCTTGTATGACCTCGTTTGCTAGGACACATGCACCATTACCGATGTTGCGCATATTACACGTACACATACTCGTCGGCTCACACGCTCATCATCGGTAATTGCCATGCCACGTACACATTAGAAATCGCTACTTCATCGTATAACCTAATAACTTGTAGCTTTTTAGTATTGCTTAGTACTCTTTACCGCACATGCTGGTTTAGATATTGCATTTCTTACCTTGTTAGATGCCACTTTAATATATATACATACTGGTTATGCACTGTAGATTTGTTCTGTGCCGTTACTCATTGTTTCATTATTGGCTCATGTTTATGAGATTTCGGTTTTCATGAGATTTATGGATTTGAGAAACCGCAGATGTATTTTTGAAAACATATGATTATTTTAAAAAACGTGGTTTCTCTTGATATGATGTGTGGGGTCCACCAAGAGTTTTCTCGGTTCTGAGCTATGTGTATACCCGATTCGAGGAGAGAGGAGACACCGTCTGCGGGTACATGGTGGACCTGGTATGGTACCCCAGGGCAAGAAGATCGTATAGAGAGATGTTGAGCCCGGCAGAGGAGCACTACGAACCGGTGATAGTTTTGGCTCGGCAGATATCCAGATGATACCGACCGGTGTCTTGTGATCAGATGGATTTTAGAGCCGATCCGATGAGACGGTGCCCGAGATATGAGGATTTATGTGTCGCTGCTGGACACGATTTTTATGATATTTTCGAGTGTCGATACTGGGCACTCAGGTTTTTATGATGATTTGGTGTGTTGTTGATGGACACACATTGGATGACACACCTATACACATATATGATACAGATGACATGGTACCACATTATGACACGGACACTATTATATTAGTATTATACTTATGTTTACACTATCACCCTTGTTACCACTCGATATTATTATATTTCTGTATGACCTAAGAGATCGTCATACATTCGGTTTTTACCCGGTAATGTCTTCTACTCACGAGTTGGCAACGCACCCCCGTTGTGCCACAGTGTTCTTACAGGTTAGACCGCACGGATTCAGTTGCGGCTTGCTGGCACACAGCTTTATTCCGGGTGATTTGCATTGGTGGGTGGGATTCATTTTGGATCGTGACCACCATTTGTATATATATATTCGGTCGTATCTAATTAAAAGCTCTATCAACCAGACTATGTATATTTTGTAGACTTAGAAATCACAGATTGTATATTATTTCGGATCTAGAGTCACGATATGTATTTATTCTTTATTTTTGTTTTCTTTAATGATGTTTCTGTTTCTTTACATCATTTTGTGTTGATCTTCGCCTTGAGCGTCGTATATCTTTATTTGTGTAGTTGTGATTCCACCTATTGGCGAAGAGCTAGCTCCTGCTTGAGAATGCCTATTATTATTGCTTTGTATTAGTTTCGGATTAAAATTTACAAAGAAGGTGCTGCCCAAATTTTCAAATGACGAAAATGTTTTCATATATATATATAACCCACTTGTATTTTCATACAACATCATTTATACTTTTCTAAGAAGAATTTGAATTCATTATGCCGTTAATTCAAAACTGCACCTCCATTATTTTCCGAAAAAGGTTTAGATTTCTGGGCTTTCGGCTTACTTGGATTACGGTGGGGTCATATAGGCTTCATGTGATTCAAGTGTCAGTCACGTGCCATTTCCGGGTCGTGATAGCCCTTAGTGCGATATGGATTGTACAGTTTTGATTCAATTTGTATATTCATTATTGCGGGGCGAGCGTCCGACTTATGGACAGTCGTTTCTGCCGTTATGTATATTCTTTTATTGGGACTCGACCAGGTTGCGGTCGTTGTCACCCTTGTACATATATTTCATTTCTGTACTAGGATTACCCCACGGAGGAGTGCTTCAATAGCCGGATTCTAAAAGGCAATAGGCCCGCATCTCATGGAGTTGAAACCGGGAGGGCCGTACTCTAGAATTTATGGGCTATTCACCGTACTCGTGGGGGGTATAGGATTGACCCGCGGAGGGGTGCACAAGTCACCAAATTCTAGAAAGCGGTGGGTGACCGACTCACTTTGTTGAGGGCGTGTTACCCAGTTTCTAGAATTGGCAGGTGACTTGCTGCACTCGTAGGGGTCTAATATCGACTTTATACGAGTTATCCACACGACCAGAGAACGTCGCATCTTATTTATGGCTCAAATGAAACATGGGGATCCTAGATTATCCGCTATTCCATATTTTTGTTCGCATGCTTGTGATGAATTTTATCTGCCTGTGATGACTATTATCTGCCTGCAATGTTGATATATATATATATATATATATATATATATATATTTAGTAGATGCTTATATATGTTTTGCATCTGCGCTAGTCCTGTTCCGTTCTGTCGTTAGTTAAGTAACCTAACGGTGCATGACGGAGCCCCTTGGAGAATGCGGATGGCATATAAAAAGCATGTTATTTTGGTTGTTTCTTTTGTGGCATGGAAACTTGAAATGATGGGAACGCATTATCTAAATAATGCAAGGAAAATAAACCTCAATGATGTTTTCATAACCAATTTTAAAACTACTCGGTTTTCTTCAAAACTCAAAGTCGTATTCTTTTGCTTTGAATAGAGATATTCGGTTAGGAATATCCCGCACCTCATTCTATGAGGGAAAAGCCTTGATCCCTTCACTGGGAGTTCGCTCTTAAGCAAAAGTTTATGTTACTAGTTTTAAAAAGAGAAGCTTAAGCCCTTCCATTTCAAAGCCACTCAACTTCCTTCAACGATATCAAGTTCATTAAGTTAAAGGTTTGTCGCCAAAAACCAACCGTAGCCCTCCGTCATTTCAGACGAGTAGCGCCTAGTATTCATGTTATGTTTGTAGGCCTTCATCAAGATATAGTGTATGGTAGCTATATGTTACTTTTCTACAGTATAGAGATGCATTAATGTAGGACAGTCGTACAGCCTTGTTGGCCTTCGTCAAGGGCGAGTACGGGTGGGTTTAGATTATTCAGGACAATGATGGGTAGAACTGGACTTGCGACTTTTGATTTGTTGGACTTCGTCAAGGTCATAAGATGCTTGTGTTGGATATAGTGCCCTCAAAGTCAATTATTAGATCGCAGGCACGTGATTGCAATGATTGAGGGAGGACCTATGCCGGTAGGACAGTCATACTCAAGATGATAGTATGCTATCTGGTTTATCTTCGTCATCGTGTACAGCTTTAGAAGATATTACAGGTCACTATTGCACGTTGATAGAGCCCTTAGGATTCTTGCTTGACGGCCAGCAGTATGATGGCGACCATATACGTCGGAGCTGGGGTCTACAAGCACATCCTTAAAGTGGTCCCTAGTCGTGGGAGTTTCGAGACTGGGCATCGATACTCCATTAGTAGAATAGTGTATACAGTCGAGACCCCGACGAGGGGCGGTGGCCGGTCTCACAAGCCATTGGTGTCAGTTGGTTCACCTAAGATATATACAAGTGCTCATTGGGTTATGAGTACACCGGACAGGACTCGCCGGGAACATGCTAGTTGTTATTATACCTGACGTCAGATAGCAGTTCCCTGGTGACAAGTGTACAGGTTAGTTCATCGACCTGAGATCGTCATTTGTCTTGTGTGAATTCCCACTGTGCTTTGATTACTATCCTACCACGGCTCAAAGGAGTCGTGCAAACAGGTTTTAGTTGGGTACGGTCCCGAGCCACATGGAGGCAGTAAGCGGATCGGTAGGGGTTTCGTCTCTCCCGGTATTGGGGGTGAGATCGTGCTGTGTTTAGGAAAGCCATTACACGAAGTCCTTGGCCAAGGCAGGAGATTTACCGGTAGGTATTCCAGTAGTATCTCAGGGTGTTCTGAGCTACACTCCGACACAACTTGTACCGCTTTTGGGGTCTGACTTTTACCAACCCCCTAGGCCCGACATGCGATTCTCATAGACGAACGGACCGGACTGTATAGATATTGTCACTGACAGGCTCGGTAGGGTGTCAGGATGAGTTCGCTCATCGACCTCCCTTTTGGTCAATAACTGGTAGCCTGTTACGTACAGCTAGTACCACTGACGTGCTAGTGGTTAAATCCATAGCCAGTGTATTGACGAGTCTTTAGAGTCCCCTACAGACAGTTTCTCAAGTTTCGGGCGAAACGTTGTAGAGGCCGTATGGTATTATGGCAGGGTTCGATCATATACGTGCAATCGTGCACGTCTCATGATCGGACGGATCATACTTGTGGGCTTTGGTTTAAGCCGGATCCTAGTATTAGATTTGTTGGATTACTTTAGTCTCATTGCATTAGCATTCAGTCGGAATACGGATGCAGGTATGTATATACAGGTGAGGGGTATCCTTGTGATCCATCACGAGTTTACTTTAGTAGATGCCATTCTCTTTTCATTGTTGCAAACATTTGGATTAATGTTTGCAAATGGAAATTGTGAGCTCAAAGTCATGATGGAGTGCATTAAATATGGTATGTGTAAGGGTAGTGACTCATGGTATTATTCTTTGTGCATGCCATCATTTCGTGGTTGATTATTGTATGAGATTGTGATGGGAGGAGAGAGAGGGAAGCCACACTATATTTGGATTAGCTCTTGGATTATTTTTCCTAGCTCTCACAACATTATCTCACACAAGAATAACAAAAAGGCTTCATCATCTTCTTCTCTTTTCTTCTCTTGAAGCTTACAAGTTCCTTATCCATGGCATCCACTTCAACCTCCATCCATACACTCTCATGTGTTGAGAACCAATGGATGCTTGAGATAAAGTGATCGCATACATTCTCTACTTCACCTTGGACACGTCGACTAGCAAACTTCGTGTCCGAGTTGCTTCGGTTCAAAGCGGGAGCCCGTAAAAGGATTCGAAGATGTGGTGCCATTTCCGACGAGGAGACCGGGGATCGAGCGCGATCAGAGATGCCGCGAGGAGCTAGAGACGATGGCTAAAGACCGAAGGACACGGATCGATCGGTATTGCCTTTCCTAACTTCTTCTAGTTTGCTAGTTAATGTTAATGGTTCGATCCATGTTTATAGTATACGTTAGCGCCAGTTTCAAGTTTATGAAAAAGTTTTTGTTTCCGCATTTTGGCCTCGGATTGACGGCCGGGGCGCTACCGTAAACTTACATGGTATCAGAGACACGCCATTAACCTTAGCTAGCTTGTTTTAAACAATGTTAATCTATCGAAAACGAAACTAAACCCAATCACTACCACTGCTGTCATGCTATCTGTTAATTTTAAAAGGTGTTCAGAAAATTTTTTATACAAGTGCAGAAGAACACTCCCGAGACCACAAGTCCACAGCCCAAAAACGAGCCCCACCCCTCGGACCAAAACCGGCCACTCACCATGATTTTCCGACCAGGCCGGCCCCATTAAGGTATTTGGGCTTCATATTTGGGCTGCTGTCTAGTCTCTGGGTTGTCAGTGCAGTGGTATTGTTTGTTTGGCCCAATTTGGATATGGTTTTATCAGTTTTTCTGGGCTATTCGGGGTATTATTTCGGATTCGATATTTTATAATATTTTTTAAAGTTTGCAGTGCATTACATTATATCTGTGACCGTGAATGTCATTTGATCGGTAAATCTTGTCTAATCGCTATAGCCCCTTTAGACGGATTTGCGAACGTGACATTCACGTTGATGTTCTGTGTTGAGCTGTGATGTTGCGGATTTGTCATAGTGGAAAGCCTGGATGCAATGGTAGTACAGTTTGGTTATAATTGTACATTTGATATTGCGGGGCGAGCGTCCGACATGTGGACTGCCGTCACTGCCTGTTTGTATATTAATCTTTTGGGGCACAACCGGGTTGAGGTCGATGTACCCGTTGTACATATTTTATTTTCTGTACTAGGATTACCACGCGTTGGGGTGCACGGATAGCCGGGTTCTAGAGGGCAATGGACCCGCATCTCATGGCTTTGAGATGGAGGGGGCTTTACTCTAGAATTGGCGGGCTATTCGCCGCACTCGTAGGGGGTATAGGTTGACCCAAGGAGGGGTACTCAAGTTACCGGATTCCGTGAAGTGCTGGGTGGTCCATTCACATTGTTGAAGGGAGCTGCCTCGCTTCAGGTTTTGGCGGGTAACTTGCCGCACCCGTAGGGGTCTAGGATTTCATTGCACAGGCTATCCACACGACCAGGGGAACGTCGGGTTTCACTTGCGGCTCAAAGGAAACCCGGGGATCCCAGATTATCTGTATTGTTCTGTGATGCTTATTACTTTTCTGTAATGTTGCATTTATCACGCCATGAGCGATTATTATATATTGATATATATACTAGTAGATGTTGTATTTGTTTTACACCCGCACTAGTCCAGTCCCCGCTCTGTCGTTAGTTAAGTAACCTAACGGGTGATGACGGGACCTAGTGGTGAATGCGGATGGCAAATACGTACATCATATTTTCGTTCTTTGTTGGTGTGATTAATTGATGGGACTGCATTGATTCAGATCAATGCAAGCTAAACAAACCTATTTGAAATTGTTGGAACATTTTTCAAAAAGTTGTTATTACAAGGACGTTTTCTGTCACGCCCCGCTTCCCAGAATACGGCGAAGGGGACGCGACTGGTTCGCTACGTATATATTCAGAAGTACATATGCTAAGCGTATCTAAGCAATATAAAATAAATACACAAGAGACAAGATATAATAAAAACAGCAACTTTTATTTATTAACATTCTTTTGTACAATGCATGAAAAGGAAATACAACTGAAATAAAACGATGCCTAAACAGTGGCATAACAGGAAATGAAAAGTACTGAATGGAAAAGTGTACAACAAAACTAGAGTACTGGATCTTCGGCAAACTGCTCCAAGTCTTCTGCAGATGGCTCGATCTCTGCCGGGTCCAAACCACCTGACGACATTCAAAGAAGAAAGAAATAGAATGTCGTCAGCGAACAGATCGCTCGGTAAGTCCCAAAGATAAGAGGAAAGTATAATAGAAAGAATAAGAAGGTATTTTTAAAGTTGTATTATCTTATTGTAATGATGTGTTACCGCTATTGTTTGTAGCTTGGTACAGAAAGATGCCAGTGTATACGAGAGGGGTCTCTATATGCTAGAGACCAGGACAAACGGAATGTACAAGGAACCGTTAAGCCACGGTACAACAGCAACGGAATATAGGTCAGGTGTCTTAATCTTACCACCCCATGTCACTTTTAACACCTTCCGTACCAATCTACCCCTTAAACCCCGTAGTGTTTTATTTGTATTATTTTCTACTGTAAATTGAATTGAGTGTATAATTGAAAAACTGACCGAAACCATGATATTAGTAAACGGATATAACAGTAGAATCATGTAAATGGAATAAATGGAGAACCATGTAAAAGGAATATATCCATGGTTCGGTTCAGTCAAGTTGTATAGATTGATAATTGGATTCATGGATTCTTGTGTTCATATTGAATTGGAATATTGTAGAATGTAGATTGACTTGAATCATATTCAAGTCAGATTAATTAGACTCAAATCCGAGTCAGACAATAGAAATGTAAATCGAAGTCTTGATTATTTCTTAAACTTATAATTTCTAGGGTCCTTAGGGTAATTTATAAATCTTGAGGGGGTTCTATGTAAAAATACTTTTATATACTTTTCAAAATACACCTCAAGTATTTATTATTCGTCTTTAGAGTTATAATGAATGTGGATTTTATATTGTGATATTTCTAGTGAAGATATCCTAGATTCATAATTAAAGGTATTTATTTATAATATTGATTTATTTGAAATTCATGGTATTTTAATGTCAAATTTATTCTTGTGATTTTTAGAAAAAGGTGGAATGCTTATATCATAATAAAATAGGTATTTTAAGGATAATTATACATATATTTATAAAAAAATAATTTTAATAAATAATTTATATTCTAAAAATCTCATTTTCTTAAGATGTCGTATTTTAAATCTTTCGAGACCGATGCTCCTTGCAGAGGTCTGAATCTCGCACTACTAAGCCCGAGGGTGTGCGATAATCCGCACCATCCCGAACGGGTTCCCCAAAGTGGGTTGTAGCGGCGCTTTGCAAAGATTGTAAAATACTAAATTCTTTAGAAAACGGTTTTATAAAGTAAATGGTATTTATTTGTAAAAATGCCAATTTTCCATATTTTAGGTTCTAGGGTCTCCTAAGTCAACTAGACTATTTCTAAAGGGTCTAAACGACAAGTTGTGAGATGCCTCAAATCGCCTCTTCACCACCAATTATGGCCAGGTAAGTACAAATAAGGAAAGGAGGGATCCGCTCACGAATCACCGTGAGAATGGCCTTTTAAAGTTACCTTTCTCACTTGCCTAGCCTAGACAACACAAAGTCAGGTTTAGATAAACGACCGATGTCCACAACTTATCGTATTTTCCTAATAAATGGTACTTCTTTAAAAAGAGTATCAAAACTAAATCTTTTAGAAATAGTTTTATTAAGTATATGGTATTTAAATGAAAAAGTTTGTTTTCTCGTATTCTAGGTTCTCGCGAGTGTTGCATATAAGTGTGTGAGGAGGTAGGTCATTACCTCGTGATCTACTTTAAATGTAGAGCAAGTTTGATGGGGTTAAATGAAGAATTGAAACAATATGGTATTTAAGTGAAAAAAATACGATAATTTGGAATAGCTATCATTTCATGTGATGAAACTTGTTCAAATTGTTTGATTAGTGTTTAATAGTCACCATAAGGATGTTTAAGTATGATTGTATTAGTGAGAAGTGGAATTTTATAGAAAACCGAATCGGAAATCGGATTTGTTCCGATTCCATCGGGTTTTGTAATTTCGTATTTTGAGAATGGAAAAGAGAGATAGAAAGGGACTTATGGGTTTTAGATTACACTAGAGGGTGAGAGGGAACAAGGGGGATCGCCGAGGTGTTGCGTCGTCGCCGGTAGTTCCTAAGACGTTCACCGGAATTTCCGCCGGAATTTCATCGGAGTTTCGCCTCGAGCTTTTTTTCAAAGTACATGACTCTTGGAAATTTTTTGAGAGAGTGGCTCAGGATTTTGGGGTGAGAGGGTAGGGGGTGTATTTATAGGGTAGGGTAGGTGAAGGATTTTTAAATAAAGAAAATTGTAAAAAGTGTGAAAATCATTAAAAATGGTTTAAATGGGGCATAATTCATTCTCTAGAACCGATCTATTAAATTAGGGTGTGCAGGGGGTTTCAGTAGGCGAAAAGACAGATTTTTCATTTTGGGGACTCGGCCGTCCGGCCGAGTCTGGCCGGCGGCGCCAGCCCGAGTCGGCCGGTCTGCCGGCGGACTCGGCCGATCCCGGCCGAGTCGAGACGTCGAGAGGTGGGGGGTCGTCAGGTGAAGGCTCTGGTATTTTTAGTTTTTCAGGTGAAATTCAATTTTTGGGAGTTATGGTGTGTTGTCTGTTGGGCTTCCAAAGGATTTAAAACAAAAACATTATAAAAATAATATGGGGCAGGGGATTTGAACTCTGGTAGCTTGGCTCAGCAGTGCAAGGTATTACCGATGAGCTACAAGCTCCTTCTTGTAATTATTTGTGTGAAATAAATACTTAAAGTGGTAACAGCAACATTAAATACCACAAGTATATTTTGAATTTAAATCAATTCTTTGTACATTAAAAATGGAGTTGTTACAGTCTACCCTCCTTATAAAAACTTTGTCCTCGAAATTTGCAACTTTTATTGAGGATTAGCTTACAAAAAGGTGAGGATATCTTGCACGCATTTCATCTTCCCTTTCCCAAGTGGATTCTCTTGGAGTGTCTTTCCTCCACATTACTCCGACCAAGTTAACTTCCTTGTTCCGAAGTGTCTTCACTTTCCTGTCCAGGATCTCCATAGGCTGTTGCTCACAAGACAAGTCGGGCTGTATAGTGAGCTCGGAATGATCAAGAATATGGCTGGGGTCACTCACATACTTTCTGAGTTGGGATACATGGAACACATTATGCACTCCTTCCAATGAGGGTGGAAGCGCTAAGCGGTATACCACTTCACCGACTCGTTCGAGTATGTCGAATGGTACAATGTATCTCGGACTTAATTTACCCCGTCTTCCAAATCGGATCACTCCGCGGTTCGGAGATATCTTCAAGAATACGTGATCTCCTGGCTGGAACTCCAAGTGTCATCTCTTTGAATCAGCTCAATGCTTCTGTTGATCTTGGGCTATGCGCATCCTTTCCCTGATAGTACGAACCACATCAACGGTCTCTACTATCATCTCTGGTCCAAGAAGTTCCCTATCTCCGATGTCGTCCCAACTTAATGGTGATCGACACTTCCTTCCATACAATGCTGCAAAAGGTGACATTCCTATGCTTTCTTGGTAGCTGTTATTGTACGCGAACTCCACAAGATGCAGGTGATCTTCCCACGATCCTTTGAAGTCTAGCATACACGCTTTGAGCATATCCTCCAAGATCTGAATAGTTCGTTCCGACTGACCATCTGTTTGTGGATGATAAGCCATGCTGAAGTTCAGACTTGTTCCCAAGCTTGCTTCCAAACTCTGCCAAAATTGCGATCGGAACCTGGTGTCACGATTGGAGACAATGCAGACCGGTACTCCATGAAGTCTCACAATTTCCTGTATGAGTTCATGGGTATCAGAGATAGTAAATTATGAAGAGTTTAAATCTTAAATAGATTATTACCTCCATGTACTTCTTTGCTAGTGTCTCAGTTGATTGGCCAACTCGAAATGGGATGATGTGAGCCGACTTTGTGAGTCGATCCACAATGACCCATATGGCATCGTTACCCTTTGTGCTGCGAGGAAGAGCAGTCAAAAAATCCATCGTGATGTGTTGCCACTTCCATTCTGGGATTGGTAACGGTTGTGTTGGGCCACGGCGGCGCCTCAGTCGTCTAACCGACGCCAAATGCGAAACAAAAACCTTTTACAAAACCGGCGCTACCGCGACCCAAAACCCGGATCGTTCCATTAACCGTAAACTAGAAAAATGTAAAAGAAGTTTGGAAATTATACCGATCGATCCGTGTCCTTCGGTCTTTAATCTCCGCACCAAGCTCCCCGCTGCTGCGCCGACGAAGTCCACTCCCCGATCTCACTCGTCGAAACGGCACCACGTCATCGAATCTTTATACGGGCTCCCGCCTCGAACCGAGGTAACTCGGACATGAAGTTTGCTAGCCGACATGTCCAAAATTGAAATAGAGAGAGTGTGGAATACTTTGTCTCAAAACACCCAAGCATTTGGGTGGAGGTAGATTGGAGTTGCCATTTGGAATTGTGAGCATGCAAGCATAAGATTTTTCTAGCAAAGGAAAAATCAAAAACCCATGGAGAAAAGATCAGCTCGGACAGAATGAATGGAGGGGCTAAATAAGCTCACTGGAATATGGTGTGTGTCAATTCTGAGAGTGTAAGAAATCATGTAGTGAGTTTATTCAAATATGAATAATAATCAATCAGCACCAAGGATTTTTCCACCACCAAACAACCAAACAAAACATAATATATTAATCCTTTTTTTTCACGCTCTCCCAGCACCTCAGATAACCCCCTCCGTTGTCAAAATGGCGAAATTGCGGGCGAACCCCTTGTCAAAATGGCAAAATTGCACCAAATGGCGAAATTGCAGGCGAACCCTTGTCAAAATGGCTAAGACCCCATCCCCAAAACCCATGCTCATTAAATGAGCAGCATGGGCAAGCGCAGTGCACAGTGGGAAAGGCCAGAAAAAGATCAATGGAGGGAAAGGGTCAAAGTCAAATGGTCAAACAGCTCACAATAAATCAATAAGGTGTTGGAGGCGGAAAAAAAATGGCAACTCCGAAAATAATCCCACCCCTCAACTGTAAATATATACCGGCATTTGTATTCCGACCGAATACAAATGCAAAGAGACAAAAAATATCCCAACAAAATATAATACTAGGGTCCGGCTTAAACCAAAGCCCGCTAGTATTATCCGTCCGATCATGGTCATGATCGGATCCCGCCATATATCCATACGGCCTCTACAACGTTTCGCCCGAACTTGGGAAACTGTCTATGGGGGACTCTAATGACTCATCAACACACTGGCACTGGGTATAACCAATAGCACGTCAGAGGTACTAGCTGTACATAACGGTTGCCCATGTATTGATTGGAAGGGAAGCTGACGAGCAAACTGATCCAGAAACCCTACTGAGCCTGACAGTGACAATATTTATACAGTCCGGTCCGTTCATCTATGAGTATCGTATATAGGGCCTAGGGGGCTGGTCAACGTCAGACCACCAATAGCGGTATAAGTCGTGTCGGAGAGAAGCCCAGAACACCCTGAGATACTACTGGAGTACCTACCAGTAAATCTCGATTACCCTGGCCAAGGATTTCGTATAATGGCTCTCCTAAACACAGCGCGATCTCACCCCCATTACCGGGATAGACGAATCCCTGACGATCCGCTCACTGCCTCCCTGTGGCTCGGGACTGTACCCAACTAAAACCTGTTTGCACGACTCTTTTGAGCCGTGGTAGGGTAGTAATCAAAGCACAGTGGGAACTCACACGAGACAAATGACGATCTCAGGTCGACAGACTAACCTGTACACATGTCACCTGGGAACTGCTATCTGACGATATGTATAATACCAACTAGCATTTTCCCGGCGAGTCCTGTCCGGTGTACTCATAACCCAATGAGCACCTGTATACATCTTAGGTGAACCAGCTGACACCAATGGCTTGTGAGACCGGCCACCGCCCCTCGTCGGGGTCTCGACTGTATACACTAGTCTACTCTGGTGTATCGATGCCCTGTCCCGAAACTCCCACGACTAGGGACACTTTAAGGATGTGCTTATAGACCCCAGCTCCCACGTATATGGTGTAAGTCCATGCTACCTCTCCCGGTACTTTCGGGCATGCGGAATTTGGTAAAAAACGATTTTCTTAGAAGTGGTAACATGGACTTAAAACCCCGGATCTTTGTTAAACATCTAACTAACAACCTAACTACGAGTTGCTAACTACTCGGTTAGGGGGTTATACCTTTCTTTTTCTCGAACTCCTTCGTCTTCAAGCTTCGATGGTCGTCCGAATCGGCTTCTCCCCGTCGTCTCCTTACGCCGAAGATAGATCCACCTGAAAGCTTCAACCTTTGGCTCCTTCTTCGAACTTTGAAGAAACTAGTTCACTCGGTTTGCTAAACCTTGTGAACTAGAGTGAGTAGAGAAGAGTTTCTATAGGATTTTATCTATGGTTCTTGATTCTCAACTCATGAGACAAGTGAACCATAGAGTCAAGAGAGGGAGAGCAAGAGGAGGAGATGAGAGCTCAAGAACAAGAGAGAGAATGAGCATGAAAGAATGAGAGAAGACTTTTCTCATTTGGCTCTCATAATCCAAAACAATCATAACACCTCATATCAATCAAGTATTATGTGATGGTTTAAGCAACCATAGCCATATCATTTCATGCACTCATTTTGCACAAAAGAGCAAGCAAGCAAAAGTCTTTGCCATGAAATGATAGCTATAGTTATCATGATGGTCAACTAGTCAAGCCTAGTTAACCGGTCAACAAAGTCAACAAGTCAACAAAAGTCAACAAGTCAACAAAGTCAATCCCTCAACAACCATGTCACCATAATACTTAATTAATATAATTGTTAATCACATATCATATTCTCATTAGGGTTGAGCAAAAAGTCAATAGTCAACTGTCAACGGTCAACAACCCTAATGAGAATCCTCTGCCTCTGTCTCTCCGTCAACTGTGCATACACACCCGCATCCGCGTTCCGAGGAACACGAATGCATATTGGATAAAACCAATCCCAAAAGGAACACTAGGATCTGGCTTAAACCAAAGCCCGCTAGTGTGAACTGTCCGGACACTGTACGTGCACAAGTGCACGGATGTGACCGAACCCTGTCGCAAAACCATGCGACCTGTCGCAAAACCATGCGACCACTACTCTTTTGCCTAAAGGCGAATAGCTTTCTGTGTGGGACTCTAAAGACTCGACACTACGCTGGCAGTGGGTTTAACCACAGACCGCAAGCGGCACTAGCTGTGCGTAACGGTCCCCAGGTAGATTCCGACAAGAAGACTGACGAGGCGAAACCCATCTGAACTCCTACTGAGCCTGAATGTGACATTCTCCGTACAGTCCGGTCTGTTCGTCTGATACATCGCATGGCGGGCCTAGGGGGCGGTAAACATCAGTCCCCCAATAGCGGTACAAGTCGTGTCGGAGTGAAGCCCAAAACACCCTGAGATAACACTGGAAGCCTACCAGTATATCTCGTTTGCCCTGGCCAGGGACTACTCGTGTAATGGCTCTCCTAGACACAGCGCGATGTCAACCCCCAATACCGGGAGAGACGAATCCTGTCTAAACGTCACTGCCTCCAAGTGCTTCGGGACTGCACCCAACTACCACCTGTTTGCACGACTCCTTTGAGCCGTGGTAGGGTAGTAATTAAAGTACAGTGGGAACACACTCGAGGCGAAGTGACAGTGTCAAGTCAGCGGACTAAGCTGTACTCATGTCACCTGGGAACTGATAACTGACGATAGGCATAATACCAACAAGTCAGTTCCCGACGAGTCCTGTCCAGTGTACTCGTAACCCAACGAGCACCCGCATACTATCTCAAGTACGACGTACCGACGGCTGTGGGACAGACCGTCTCCCACACTGGGATGAGAAGCGCATACGCTAGTCTACTCCGGAGTATCGATGCCCTGTCTCGATAGTCCTGCGACAAGGGACCTGCATAAGGATGTGCTTATAGATTACCCAGCCCCACTAGTGTGATTGCCATCACAACGATGGTAATCAAGCAAAGATCCTAAGGGCTCCACTAATGTGTATAGGCGATATACTAAAATAAACACATGTACACATTGAAGTAGAAACAAACCAAGTAACATACTACTATTTTGAGCAAGATTGTATATACAAGGTGAATATCCCAAGCTTCCATTAAGTAATATACAAACTAGTATGATACAGTAATGGCCTCTAGGGCATATACACTAACAATCTCCCACTTGCACTAAGGCCATGTACTGGCGTATCGAAGACCTATCATCTCGATCAGCCGCTCGAACTGAGTCTGGGGCAAGGCCTTGGTGAATGGATCTGCAGTGTTATCTTCTGAAGCGACTCTCCGTACCTCGATCTCCTGGCGATCCACGATCTCCCTGATCAGGTGATACCGCCTCAAGATGTGTCTGGATCTCTGATGGGACCTGGGTTCCTTCGCTAAAGCTATAGCCCCGTTGTTGTCGCAATACAGAGGTATTGGATCAACAATGGATGGAACCACCTGAAGCTCTTTCAAGAACTTCCTCATCCAGACAGCTTCTTTTGCGGCATCAGATGCAGCGATGTATTCCGCTTCCATCGTCGAGTCTGCAACGGTTTCCTGTTTGGAACTCTTCCAACACACCGCCCCTCCATTGAGGGTAAAGACAAAACCCGACATGGACTTGGAATCATCCTTATCACTCTGGAAGCTGGAGTCAGCAAAGGCCTCGATCTGGAAGTCTTTTCCGCCATACACCAAGAACATCTCCTTAGTCCTTCTCAGGTACTTGAGAATGTTTTTTACCGCTATCCAGTGTTTCTCCCCGGGGTTTGACTGATACCGGCTTACTACACTAAGTGCATAAGCTACATCCGGTCTGGTACATAACATCGCATACATTATAGAGCCTACCGCAGAAGCGTAGGGTATAATAGACATGCGATCCCTCTCCAAATCAGTCTTGGGAGACATCTCTTTAGAGAGGGTGATCCCGTGACAAGCCGGTAGGTTACCGCGCTTGGAATCTTCCATACTGAATCTCTTCAGTATGGTGTCGATGTACCTGGACTGTGAAAGTCCTAATATCCTCTTGGATCTATCACGATGGATCCGGATCCCCAGGATGTATGAGGCATCACCCAGGTCTTTCATGGAGAACCTGTGTGACAAGAACCCCTTGACAGATTGTAGCATAGGAATGTCATTTCCTATTAAGAGAATGTCATCCACGTATAAAACGAGGAATACTACAGTTCTCGCTACAAATCTACTATAGATGCATGGTTCATCTGGATTTTTGATAAAGCCAAATTCCTTGACCGTCTCATCAAAACAGATGTTCCAACTCCGCGATGCCTGCTTTAGTCTATAGATGGATTTAAGCAACTTGCACACCTTTCCGCTGCTCCCACTCTGAATGAAACCCTCTGGCTGGTCCATATAGACACACTCCTGTAAATTTCCATTTAGAAAAGCTGTCTTTACGTCCATTTGCCAAATCTCATAATCGTGGAAGGCAGCAATGGCAAAAAGGATTCGAATGGATTTCAGCATAGCCACTGGAGAAAAGGTTTCGTCATAGTCCAAGCCAGGTCTTTGACGGAAACCCTTTGCAACAAGTCTAGCTTTATAGGTCACAACCTGTCCATCTACACCAATCTTCCTTTTGAAGATCCACTTGCATCCTACGGGTTTTACCCCGTCTGGAGCAATGTCCAACGTCCATACTTTGTTGGTGTACATGGACTCCATTTCGGTCCGCATTGCATCCAGCCATTTTACAGAGTCAACGCTCTGAACGGCCTGCTGGAAGCTAGTAGGCTCATCATAATCTATGATGCAATCCTCTCTATCCCCGTCTATGAGAAAACCGTAGTATCTCTCGGGCGGATGAGACCGCCTACTACTCCTGCGGAGCGGCGTAGGAATGTCCTGTTGTTTTGAACCCTCTGGTTCCACTAAGCTTTCAGTAATAGCTCGTGGTTCTGGAATTTCTTCCAGTTTTACTGCGCTCCCACTAATTTCCTTTTCTAAGAACTGGTGTTCTAGAAAGTGGTCATGACGAGAAACAAAAACCTTTTGTTCCTCGTCGCAATAGAAGAAATATCCCTTGGAGTTCTTTGGATATCCCACGAACTTGCACTGTACTGAGCGTGCCTCGAGCTTGTCCGCATGCTGCTTTTTGACAAAAGCTGGACTTCCCCATGTCTTAATGTGATTAAGATAGGGTCTCTTCCCACACCACATCTCATATGGTGTAGTAGGCACAGTCTTAGTGGGAACTTGGTTCAAAAGGTATGCGGCTGATTCTAGCGCATACCCCCAGAATGATCGCGGTAACTCAGCGTTACTCATCATGGACCGTACCATATCCAATAGGGTTCGGTTCCGTCTCTCCGATACACCATTATGTTGCAGAGTGTATGGAGGAGTAAGTTGAGAGAGAATTCCATTCTCTTTTAAATAGTCCAGGAACTCGGCACTCAAGTATTCACCACCTCGATCCGATCTTAGAATCTTGATACTTTTGCCTGTTTGTTTTTCTACTTCATTCTTATATTCCTGGAATTTTCCAGAGGCTTCGAACTTATGTTTCATTAAGAAGACATAACCGTACCTTGAAAAGTCAACCGTAAAAGTAATGAAGTAAGAAAAACCGCTTCGCGCATGTGTAGACATTGGACCGCACACGTCGCTGTGTACGAGTCCCAAGAGCTCGCTCGCTCTTACTCCGTGTCCAGTGAACGGAGTCTTTGTCATCTTTCCTTTGAGACAGGATTGACAAGTGGCATACGATTGATATTCGAACGGATTCAAATATCCTTCTGTATGTAACTTTGTCAACCTTCTCTCATTGATGTGACCCAGTCTACAATGCCATAAGAAAGTCTGATTTATTTCCGGAGACTTTCTTTTGTGTGTATTCTGGACATTGAAAATCTGTGGTTGGTTTAATACGTATATACCATTGCTCAATGTACCTGACCCAATCAGAACTTGATTAAGGTGAATGTTTACAACATTGCTTACAAACGCAAATTCATAACCTTCTTTAGAAACCAAAGATACAGAAATGATATTACAAGTTGCGTTGGGTACAAAAAAGCAATTACGCAAAACCAAAACATGTCCATCTGACATTCCCAGGTGATAGTCCCCCACGGCTTTAGCATCCATGCTAGCTCCGTTCGCAACTCTGAGGGTCATGTCACCTGCTTTCAAAACACTACGGTTTCTCAACGCCTGCAAAGAATTACAGATATGAGATCCTGATCCGGTATCCAATACCCAGGAAGTAGAGTTTATTGAAATACAGTTTTCAATAACATACACACCTGAAGCTGAAGCTGCAACCTGCTTCAATTCCTGTGTTCTGGCCTTCCAGGCCCTGCAATCATTCTTCCAGTGTCCTTTCTTATGACAATAGAAGCATTCTTCCTTATCCACAAGCTTCCCCGCTTTCTTTGTTGCTTTAGCTTTTCCCTTCGTATCCACTTTACTAACACCGCCTCTTGGTTTGGCGGGGGCTTTCTTCTTCTTTCCCTTGGCTTTCGCCTTGGACCTAGAAGAAGATGATCCTCCTACAAACAAAGTGGATGTTTCCCTACCTTTCTGTAGGGTGCCCTCTGCGCTCCTCAGCATGTTGAGGAGCTCTGAAAGTTCAACTTCTTTTTCATGTAAGTTGAAGTTCAGTATAAACTGGGCATAAGTGGAAGGAAGGGACTGGAGAACTAAGTCCGTATAGAGCTCACTCCCCAATGTGGTCCCTAGGTCCGCGAGCTCCTCAATGTAGCCGATCATCTTAAGCACGTGTTCTGCTACTGATGATCCGACGGCCATCCTTGCCGAAAATAACTTTTTCGACGCTTCGCATCTTGCGATACGAGATTGCTCTCCATACAGTTCTTTTGTATGAAGAAATATGGATTCCAAGTCCATATTCTCGTGCCTCCTCTGATGTTCATTGTCCATAGAGGCAAGTACGAGGCACTTGTCCTTCGCGCTATCAATCTCCCAAGTCTTACGGATTTCCTTATCCGCGACGCTGGAAGTGGGACCAGGGACAGGGGGAGCTTTGGTGGTAAGAAGATACCCCAGCTTGTCGTAAGTGATTGCCATTTTGACATTCCTGAGCCAATCTTTGTAGTTTGGCCCTGTCAGTATATTTTTATCTAGAAGTAACTTAAGTCCAGTCATGTCGAATGGTCGCTGCAATTAGGAGAGAGAGAAGAAACACTCAGCATGATGCTCTTGCAAGTTTAGAGTGGTTTTTAGTTTGTCTAAACAGGATGGCTCCCACTGTTTCTCGAATCCCTCCTCAAACCATAAAGGAAGAATTAGTCGGGATCAATCCCACCGCACAATACTTGCTTAATCGTTCAGCCAGGCCAGTGTCGGTACTTCGAGGGAGGTTTTCCAACGCTTTCGCGAAGTTCCTTAATTCAAGAACCTCTTTTCCCTGGGGGCGTAGCCCCGCTAACACCTTTCTAGGCACCTACTAGGTTTATAGCATTGATCGTTTAGTGAGAAATTTTCCGAGGAGTAGCATATACTCACAGTAGGATCGGGATCCAAATATCATCGCGTGACGAAACTGAAGGAATCCTACCAGAATCATCACACTCCAAGTGGCATGCAAATCTAGCAAGTTTCAGTACTTATGAAACTCCCGATGTGGATTTTTGCCCCATACTCTTATGACCTTGACTTTGGCCAAAATATCATAAGTCACATGTCAAGTTCTACCCGTCATTATCCAGGTTAATTTGGATCCATTCGCACCTACCCTTGACTTTGGCCAAAATGGCAGTACGACTGTCCCAAACCAACGCATCTATCTATGCTACACATGAACACCCAATAGCTACCACTCACTATGCCTTGACTTTGGCCAACATACATAGCTTGAATACTATTGACTATTCATGTGAAATGACGGAGGGCTACGAATGGTTTTGGTGAAACCGTGAACGTAGTGAACTTGATATAGTCGATGGAACAAGATAGCTTTTAAAAGGAGTGGCTCAAGCTCCGCATTTAAAAGTTGGTTTTGAAAAGAACCGAGTGGTTTTTCGAAAGTGTTCCAACGACTTTTGCTTGGTTTATTATCTTGCATTAGTTCTTTTAATGCGTGATATTCTTGCATTAGTTCTTTTAATGCGTCCCATCATTTAATCCTACCATTGCAGAAAACAACCAAAATATGACGTACGCTTATGCCATTCGCATTCGCCACTGGGCCCCGTCATTACCCGTTAGGTTACTTAACTAACGACAGAGCGGGGGCTGGGCTAGCGCGGCTGTAAAACATAAGCAACGCCTAAATAATATCATATATAGATATATTGTAATGATAGCCATTTCAGATCACAGATGAATACATTGGATATACTAGGAATCCGCAATTCGTACGAGCCTGTAACGAAAAGCAGATTACACGGTCGCGGTGAATAGCCAATACCCCACCCAAGACCCCTACGGGTGCGGCAAACTACCCGCCAAGTACCCGAAGCGAAGCAACCTCCCTCAACTCCGTGAGTAGGCCACTCGGCACTTCGGCATACCCGGTAGTTTGTGCACCCCCTCCATGGGTCTATCCTAGGAGCAAAAACAGTAAAAAGAAATTATACAATGACGGCTACAATCCCGACCCGGTTGTGCGGCCATACAAATAATTATTACATCAATTTACAAATTTACATGAATCGAAAGAAAAGAAAACTCTCGTCTCACAACCCCCGGCTATTCACCCGCGACAATCCAACATATTCATATACAAATTCCAATAACATTACAGATCACAGATTTGTATAACCCCCACTAATCGACATATAGCGATTAGCAGACGTTCAATACAAATATCACATTACAGAAAAACCCGTCAGCTAAAGTCTTTTAGAAGTTCGATCAAAAATACGGATTTTCAGGACCCCAAAAATAAAATTTTCGTTCTGGAAAATATGGGCAGAAAATACATATTCCAAAAATCCCAAAATACCCCTATGAGCAAACTGCAAAGAAGAAACCCCATGACCGAGTCAACTCGGCCGCGGTTCCGCGGCGGGAGAAAGCTCCCGCCGCGGAACCGCGGCGCTTTGATCGAGTTAGGGGGTCAAATTTTTGCAGTTTCTTCAGAAAACCCTGAGTCAATTTTTGGTGTATCTCAAAAAAAATTTCCAGCACTTTTAAAATCGACAGAAAGTTTAAAAACCGGGGTTCGTTTTGCGAATTTTTCTTTGATCGATCATCTAGCTACTTTGCTAACATGTTAGATAGAGTTTAATTAGGCTCTGATACCACTGTAAGTCCATGCTACCTCTCCCGGTACTTTCGGGCATGCGGAATTTGGTAAAAAACGATTTTCTTAGAGGTGGTAACATGGACTTAAAACCCCGGATCTTTGTTAAACATCTAACTAACAACCTAACTACGAGTTGCTAACTACTCGGTTAAGGGGTTATACCTTTCTTTTTCTCGAACTCCTTCGTCTTCAAGCTTCAATGGTCGTCCGAATCGGCTTCTCCTCGTCGTCTCCTTGCGCCGAAGATAGATCCACCTGAAAGCTTCAACCTTTGGCTCCTTCTTCGAACTTTGAAGAAACTAGTTCACTCGGTTTGCTAAACCTTGTGAACTAGAGTGAGTAGAGAAGAGTTTGTTTGGGATTTTATCTATGGTTCTTGATTCTCAACTCATGAGACAAGTGAACCATAGAGTCAAGAGAGGGAGAGCAAGAGGAGGAGATGAGAGCTCAAGAACAAGAGAGAGAATGAGCATGAAAGAATGAGAGAAGACTTTTCTCATTTGGCTCTCATAATCCAAAACAATCATAACACCTCATATCAATCAAGTATTATGTGATGGTTTAAGCAACCATAGCCATATCATTTCATGCACTCATTTTGCACAAAAGAGCAAGCAAGCAAAAGTCTTTGCCATGAAATGATAGCTATAGTTATCATGATGGTCAACTAGTCAAGCCTAGTCAACCGGTCAACAAAGTCAACAAGTCAACAAAAGTCAACAAGTCAACAAAGTCAATCCCTCAACAACCATGTCACCATAATACTTAATTAATATAATTGTTAATCACATATCATATTCTCATTAGGGTTGAGCAAAAAGTCAATAGTCAACTGTCAACGGTCAACAACCCTAATGAGAATCCTCTGCCTCTGTCTCTCCGTCAACTGTGCATACACACCCGCATCCGCGTTCCGAGGAACACGGATGCATACTGGATAAAACCAATCCCAAAAGGTACACTAGGATCTGGCTTAAACCAAAGCCCGCTAGTGTGAACTGTCCGGACACTGTACGTGCACAAGTGCACGGATGTGACCGAACCCTGTCGCAAAACCATGCGACCTGTCGCAAAACCATGCGACCTCTACTCTTTTGCCTAAAGGCGAATAGCTTTCTATGTGGGACTCTAAAGACTCGACACTACGCTGGCAGTGGGTTTAACCACAGACCGCAAGTGGCACTAGCTGTGCGTAACGGTCCCCAGGTAGATGCCGACAAGAAGACTGACGAGGCGAAACCCATCTGAACTCCTACTGAGCCTGAATGTGATATTCTCTGTAAAGTCCGGTCTATTCGTCTGATACATCGCATGGCGGGCCTAGGGGGCGGTAAACGTCAGTCCCCCAATAGCGGTACAAGTCGTATCGGAGTGAAGCCCAAAACACCCTGAGATAACACTGGAAGCCTACCAGTATATCTCGTTTGCCCTGGCCAGGGACTACTCGTGTAATGGCTCTTCTAGACACAGCGCGATGTCAACCCCCAATACCGGGAGAGACGAATCCTGTCTAACCGTCACTGCCTCCAAGTGCTTCGGGACTGCACACAACTACCACCTGTTTCCACGCCTCCTTTGAGCCGTGGTAGGGTAGTAATCAAAGTACAGTGGGAACACACTCGAGGCGAAGTGACAGTGTCAAGTCAGCGGACTAAGCTGTACTCATGTCACCTGGGAACTGATAACTGACGATAGGCATAATACCAACTAGTCAGTTCCCGACGAGTCCTGTCCAGTGTACTCGTAACCCAACGAGCACCCGCATACTATCTCAAGTACGACGTACCGACGGCTGTGGGACAGACCGTCTCCCACACTGGGATGAGAAGCGCATACGCTAGTCTACTCCGGAGTATCGATGCCCTGTCTCGATAGTCCTGCGACCAGGGACCTGCATAAGGATGTGCTTATAGATTACCCAGCCCCACTAGTGTGATTGCTATCACAACGCTGGTAATCAAGCAAAGATCCTAAGGGCTCCACTAATGTGTATAGGCGATATACTAAAATAAACACATGTACACATTGAAGTAGAAACAAACCAAGTAGCATACTACTATTTTGAGCAAGATTGTATATACAAGGTGAATATCCCAAACTTCCATTAAGTAATATACAAACTAGTATGATACAGTAATGGCCTCTAGGGCATATACACTAACATATGGTCGCCATCATACTGCTGGCAGTCAAGCAAGACTCCTATGGGCTCTATGAACATGCAATAGTGAACTAAAGTATGTATACGATGATAAAGACAAACCAGACAGCATACTATCATCTCGAGCAAGACTGTCCTACCGGTATAAGTCCTCCCTCAATCATTGCAATCACGTACCTGCTATCCAATAATTGACTTTGAGGGCACTATATCCAACAATCTCCCTCTTGCACTTAAGGCTAATTATTGCGATGTCGCATACTCACAGCTCGTGTGATACCAAACATCCAACTCCTCTACTGAGCAGTTTCACAAAGCTCGTTTGTAAAACTATTGTGTTCGAGAAATACCTCAGTGAGTGGATCCGCCCTGATGTTTCTTTCTATGTCTCTCTTTGTCTCAAGTTCGCTGAGAAAGTGTTGGAGATAGTGCCCTCAGAGTCAATTATTGGATCGCAGGTACGTGATTGCAATGATTGCGGAGGACCTATACCGGTAGGACAGTCTTACTCAAGATGATAGTATGCTATCTGGTTTGCCTTTATCAGTCGTGTACATGTTCAGGTGACTGAATACATGTTACACTTTGATAGAGCCCTTAGGATCTTGCTTTACTACCAACAGTATGATGGCGATCATATACGTGAGAGTTGGGTGGTTTATATGCATATCCTTAATAGCGGTCCCTAGTCTTGGGAGTTTCGAGACAGGGCATCGATACTCCAAAGTAGACTAGTGTATACAGTCGAGACCCCGACAAGGGGCGGTGGCCGGTCTCACAAGCCACTGGTGTCAGTTGGATCATCTAAGATGTATACAGGTGCTCATTGGGTTATGAGTACACCGGACAGGACTCGCCGGGAACCTACTAGTTGGTATTATACATATCGTCAGATAGCAATTCCCTGGTGACATGTGTACAGGTTAGTTCATCGACCTGAGGTCGTCATTTGTCTCGTGTGAGTTCCCACTGTGCTTTGATTTCTACCCTACCACGGCTCAAAGGAGTCGTGCAAACAGGTAGTTTTTGGGTACAGTCCCGAGCCATATGGAGGCACGTGAGCGGATCGGCAGGGGATTCGTCTCTCCCGGTATTGGGGGCGAGATCATGCTGTGTCTAGGAGAGCCATTACACAAAGCCCACGACCGTGGCAGGAGATTTACTGGTAGGTACTCCAGTAGTATCTCAGGGTGTTATTGGGCTACACTCCGACACGACTTATACTGCTATTGGAGGTCTGACGTTACTAGCCCCTAGGCAGATATGCGATACTCATAGACGAACGGACCGGACTGTATATACATTGTCACTGTTAGGCTCAGTAGGGTTTCCGGATGAGTTCGCTCATCGGCCTCCCTTGAGGTCAGTCCATGGGCAGCCGTTACGCATAGCTAGTGCCGCTGACGGTTTGTGGTTAAACCCACTGCCAGGGTACTGACGAGTCATTAGAGTCCCCCACAGACAGTTTCCCAAGTTCGGGCGAAACGTTGTAGAGGCCGTATGGTTTTATGGCAAGGTTCGAAAAATGCACGTGCGTTTACGCACGTGTTATTTTTCGGGCAGATGATACTGGTCGGCTTTGGTTTAAGCCGGATCCGAGTATTATATTGATTAGATATAATATCTTTGTCTCAGTTGCATTTGTATTCGGTCGTAATACAAATGAGGGTATATTTATACAGTTACGTAGTTGTCCTGAAATTCGTTTCGGGATCACTTTTGGAAGTTGCCAGTTTCCAGTTTTCTATCAGCCGTCTTTTAACATTCGGTTAAAAACGGATTTATCTTTTCTTGGATGAGGGTGAGTCATGCTTCTAGAAGGTTCTAGAGAGGGTGACTTGGCTTGGTGAGTCATTAGTGCATTAATGGAGTCATTAATGTCTTGATGAGGTGTATAATGACTCATGCTTTAAACTTTAATGTTTCTTGTTTACTTAAGGATATTTGCTTTAGATCTTTTTGCTTACACTCACCCCCTTTGCTCCTACACTCACTCTCCTCCTTCTACTTATATTGGCCGGCCACCCTTTGAGAAAGTTAGAGAGTGATTGATTTCATTTTTGGTAAAAAGACTATGGTTTATGGTGCATGGAAATTTCATAGCCTCTTTCATTCCATCACCCGATAAAAATGGCAACTTCATTTACCGATCGTCAACGGCTTTGGACGAAGTGAGACAAAGTAATCTATTCATTCTCTACATCATTCTTAGTCGTCTCTTTTAGCAAACTTGACGACCGAGTTGCCTCGAGTCAGAGGCGGGAGCCCGTTTAAAGAATCGTTGACGTGGTGCCACCTGGACGAGCAGATCGGAGATCGACGAGATCGGAGCAGCCGCAACGGAGCGTGGGATGATGGTTAAAGAATGAAGGACTCGGATCGTTCGGTATAACCTTTCTACACTCTTTACAGTTTGTTAGTTTAGCAATAATGGCAGATCCGGGTTATAGTATACGATAGCGCCAGTTAAAAAGTTTTTGTTCCGCATTTGGCGTATGTAGACGGCCGGGGCGCTACCGTAGACTTACAGTGATATCAGAGCGTCACCATTATGCTATACTAACTTGTGCTAACGCGTTTAAAATATCGGTCGAACCGAAAATCAAAAACTGCAAAATTCAAGTTCACAGTTTCTGTCGATTTTAAATGGAGTCCTAAAATTATTCTACATATCACATAAATCTGTGCAGGGTTTTTTAAGCACACCGACCAAATTTGGGCAAGTGATTCGACTATACTGCCGCGGAATCGCGGCCAAACCCATAGTTTGGCCGCGCATCCGCGGCCATTATATTGAATCAATGCACCAAATTTGCACAGTGTCTTCTCTGTTGGAATTTGGGGTTTTTGGTATATATCTTTTAGGCCCAGATTTTGTTACTGTTCAACAGATGTTCGTGGGGCCCACTTCGTGATATTTAGTCGATCGAAATTTAAATATGTTAGTTTACAGTGCTTACATTATATCTCCGACCGGGAATGTCATTTGATCGGTAAACCGCGTCTGATTGCTATAGTTCTTTTAGACGGGTTTGCGAACGTGACATTCGCGTTGATGTTCTGTGTTGTGCTGTGATGTTGCGGATTTGTCGTGGTGGATAGCAGTGTGAAATGATAGTGCAATTTGGATTTATTTGTACATTTGATATTGCGGGGCGAGCGTCCAACATGTGGACTGCCATCATTGCCTGTTGTATAATATTCTTTTTGGGCACGACCAGGTTGCGGTCGATGTACCAGTTGTACTATTTTTCATTACTGTACTTGGTTTTGCCCCGCGACGGAGTGCACGGATAGCCGGGTTCTGGGGGGCAACGGGTCCGCGTCTCATGGCTTTGAGAGGCAGAGGGGCCTCACTCTAGAATTGGCAGACTATTCACCGCACTCGTAGGGGGTACAGGTTGACCCAAGGAGGGGTGTCCAAGATTACCGGATTCCGTGAAGTGCATGGTTGTCCATTCACTTTGTTGTAGGGGGCTGCCTTGCTTCAGGTTTTAGCGGGTATCTTGCCGCACCCGTAGGGGTCTAGGTTTCATTGCACAGGCTATCCACACGACAGGGGAACGTCGGGTTTCAGCAGCGGCTCTGTGAAACCCGGGGATCCCAGATTATCTGTATTGTTCTGTGATACTTATTATTTTTCTGTAATGTTGCATATTATCACGCCTGGAGCGATTATTGTATATTGGTTTATATACTATTAGATGTTGTATATCTTTTACACCCGCGCTAGTCCAGTCCCCGCTCTGTCGTTAGTTAAGTAACCTAACGGGTGATGACGGGACCCAGCGACGAATGCGGATGGCATATACGTACATTTTATTTTCGTTCTTTTCTGGTGTGATTGATTGATGGGACTGCGTTGATTCTGATCAATGCAAAGTAAAACAAACCTGTTTGCAGTTGTTGGAACAAATTTAAAAAGTGTTATTACAAAGATGTTTCCTTTTATTTTGCATAGCGGTATTCAGTGGAATATCCTGCACCTCATTCGACGGGGCAAGGGCCGATATCCCTTCACCGGGACTGACCCCTTGGGTAGAAGTTTGCGTCAGGGTAATAACTTCACTATAGTCGATTACAAGTTGCTTTGCATTGTGGTATTCAGTGGAATATCCTGCACCTCATTCCACGAGAAAAGAGTCGAGATCCCTTCACCGGGAATGACCTCTTTAGCAAAAGGTTCTCGCCACTATATTTTAAAAAGCTATCAGGTTCTTTCAGCGATATCAAGTTCGTTACGTTAAAGGTTTTTCGCCAAAAACCAGCCGTAGCCCTCCGTCACTTCTTTTGGGTATTCAGTAGTATTCAAGCTATGCATTTTAGCCAAAGTTAAGGCATAGTGTTTGGTAGCTGCTGGGTATTCATTTGTTGCATAGATAGATGAGTTGGTTTGGGACAGTCGTTCTGCCATTTGGCCAAAGCCAGGGGCATGTGCGGGTGGGTTCAAATTGACAAGATCATGACGGGTAGAACTTGGCATGTGACTTATGACATTTTGACCAAACCCAAGGTTATAAGAGCATGGGGCAAAAATCATATCGGGAGTTTCTAAAGAAACTGAAACTTGCCAAGTATGCGCATACCTTCTGAAGTATGAGTAACGTGGATGCATTCCATCACGTTATCATGCAATGAGAGTTGGATCCCGATTCCCACTGATGAGTTGGTTTACTCTTCGGGTGATCCCGATTGATTCTTCTTTAGGTTTGGAGGAGAATTTGATAGGACAGTGGGAGGTTTCCGGATTAGATAAAGTGATAACCATTCTGATCTAGGTTAGAGTGCACGCAGAGTGTTTCTTTTCTCTCTCTCTTTGGCAGCGACCTTTGACCGACCCTAGACTATGACTCAGTGACCAAGTTGACCGAACCTTCTTAAAATACTGGCTTTTGGATTGTCTGAGTTGCATAAGTCATTGCCACTCCTTCTTTTACCCTTTGTATTTATCAGAACACCCCGTATTACTACGGACATCCACTTCCATTGGATAGATCCATCGTATGGTTATATACGAACTCGGAGGGACTTCTTCGAGGATGGATCCAGGTTCAGGAGAAATAGAATTGGTTTATTCAGTTGTCTTTTATTATCACCTTCTCTCAGGTTGCGAGGGCTCCTTGGTTTAGGAGAGTACACCTATTACGCCTATTGGATAGTCTTATTCCAAACTATAGGCAGGTGCCAAATGTAGGGAATAAAGAAAACCAATTAGCCTAAGTAGGGTGTGCAGAAGGTAATATGTAAAGACAAAATAAAGGGATTAGAAAGAGGGCAAAGTAAATTGCGACTATTATCATTCACGACCAAAACCGCGTACTTCATCGCCACTCCTATTTCACCTTTAAAAGAATAAGGTATTATTCAGTTGTCTTTTATCATCACCTTCTCTCAAGATGCGAGTACTCCTGGGTTTAGGAGGGTACACCTATTATGCTTACTGGATAGTCTTCTTCCAAACCATAGGCTGGTGCCGAACGGTAAGGAAGGAAGAAAACCATTTAGCCTAACGATGGTGTACAGAAGGTAACGACTAAAGAAAAATAAAGGGATTTGGAGAGATGGCAATAAAATATACGGTTGAAGTCATGAATTGGATTATGGAAGAGGCATTGCTATGAATATCAGGATACCCCTACGAAACATTTTCATGTTTCAGTGCATTGTTAAAAGAAAACTGTTTTCCCGATTAGATACTTACTCCAAGGGTATGTATTTACCAGGTTTCATTCTCATATCTGTATGGTTTTACAGATGATTAGTGGGAGTAAGTTATTAGGAATTAGGTGATCATCCTCATTATATCGGAATTCGTTGTAATTGGTGATATTTGAGGAAATCGCCAGGGTACAGTTTTCAACCTACGACGCATAGGTTTTGAGTTGTTTAACTCAGCGGACTTATACAGACTATTGTATGTTGTCCAAGTGTCCATCAGGACAAAGGGGTAGGTCCTCGTACTATGTTCTGTTTACTTATGACTTCTCTAGTTATTAAACAAGTGTTTCGTAGAAATACAAGGTCTAAGTTTTGAGAAGTTGTGGGTATAAGAATAAAGTAGAGAACCAGGTGTCACAAGTATCGGGATTCTTCAAAGAGATCGAAGATGTAGATTCTTGTGATTGGAATTCAGATGATAGTAATGGTTTTGAGAAACTTGTTTCTCTTTCGGGTTACTCATAATTGGATGGATTCCTAAGTTGAGTAATGTTGATTAGCCTCTTTCATTAAGTGGATATGCACTGGAGACAGTTGCATAATTTGAATCTGGTTCCAATTAAATAAGTGCCAAAGTTTCTATATTGGATATAGAATGGCTCATACCTTAAAAGATGTTAAGGTACGGGGAGTTGTCCAGCTTATGCTTAAAACCAGACTCTGGATAACTCAGGGCACGTTTCTGTAATGGCTGTTTGTGGGTTAACCCTGGCTATGACGAGGGTTGATATTTTACCATCTGGAGATCAATAGTGATATTGTTCTTGACTCGCCACAGTTTTAGTAAAATAGATCTTTTTCAGAAAACAGCAGTGGGAGTATGGTAGAACTGGAAGTGATTCCAGAACCGCAAACGATTTCGGAAAATTTAATAGGACCTATATATTCAATTAGGTTTGACATACCATTAGCCACTCCGCGGATATGGTAGGTAACCTCAGACACCCGAGAGGTACTCCGGTAGCCTCAAGGACGGTGATAGGGAGGTTCTTATATACCCAGACTTGACACTACTATTGTTCCAGGCTATGAGACCCGGTAGGAGGGTTGTCGTAGTCAGTGGGAGCATCGGAAGTATAGTAGGCAAGTAGCTTATGTCTATTTATAGACTAGAGCAGATATAGCGGAGATAGATCATCTAATTTTGATGTGACAGTCATGGGTTTGACTTCAATCAGAATAGGGGATGGATCTGTTAAGAAGGTAGTAGGGTGTGATGTCATGGTATTTGGATGACATACACAGAGTAGGAAGTAAAATTCCTATACTACGATCGGTTGTACTGTGGTCGTCACACAGTTGTTTCTCCAGACAGGATATGGATATAATATCAGACATTCTGGTTTCTAGATCAATGGTTTTAGATCTGGATTTGGGTAGTTTCCCAATATGGGTACTTTGACAGTATTCTAATAGTTTTTAGAATAGATGACTCATGGCATGGTGGTGTACCTGCAGGTGATGGAGTCACCCTCTCTAAAGGTGTCTTACAGACTAAAGAGGAGAGGGATGGGCATGATTGGCAGATCACTTGCTTAGGCAACTGAGTCAATCATGAGATGTCAAGTACCACACCAGATGTTGTTTTTGCACTAGATGCAATAAGTTTGTATTAATCCAATCCTGGAGAAACATAAGGAAGCAGTTTTAGAACATAAGTACATGTTCTACGGATTTGATAACGGCAGCCTCCTTCGGGAGACGGTTATCATTCCAGGCTTCAAAGGTGACATGGATGACAGAGTGATTGTCAGAGTTACAGTTTTCCCTCTGACGAGGGACAGTATTATGGACAGGTGGTCCAAAAGGATACTGTGGGTGGCATGGTGCTGGATACTGATTAGGTTCGGTGATCGATACAGTCTAAGAAGTTTGGATTTGGAGTTCATTTATGAACTAGGTCCCATCAGACATCCAGACATATTCTAAGACAGGTATTACTCTATTCGGGAGATGGCTTTCTCCGCGAACTTGAGATTAAGAGAGATATAGAAAGAAACATCTAGCCGGATCCACTCACTGAGGCTATTTCTCGAACACAATAGTTTTACAAACGGGCTTTGTGAAACTGATTAGTAGAGGAGTTGGATGTTCGGTTTCACACGGGCTGTGAGTAGTCGACATCGGAATAATTAGCCTTGAGTGCAAGTGGGAGATTGTTGGAGATAGTGCCCTCAGAGTCAATTATTAGATCGCAGGTACGTGATTGCAATGATTGTGGAGGACCTATACCGATAGGACAGTCTTACTCAAGATGATAGTATGCTATCTGGTTTGCCTTTATCAGTCGCGTACATGTTCAGGTGACTGATTACATGTTACACTTTGATAGAGCCCTTAGGACCTTGCTTTACTACCAACAGTATGATGGCGATCATATACGTGAGAGTTGGGTGGTTTTTATGCATATCCTTAATAGTGGTCCCTAGTCGTGGGAGTTTCGAGACAGGGCATCGATACTCCGGAGTAGACTAGTGTATACAGTCGAGACCCCGACGAGGGGCGGTGGCCGGTCTCACAAGCCACTGGTGTCAGTTGGATCACCTAAGATGTATACAGGTGCTCATTAGGTTATGAGTACACCGGACAGGACTCGCCGGGAACCTGCTAGTTGGTATTATACATATCGTCAGATAGCAGTTCCCTGGAGACATATGTACAGGTTAGTTCATCGACCTGAGGTCCTCATTTGTCTCGTGTGAGTTCCCACTGTGTTTTGATTTCTACGCTACCACGGCTCAAAGGAGTCGTGCAAACAGGTAGTTTTTGGGTACAGTCCCGAGCCATATGGAGGCACGTGAGCGGATCGGCAGGGGATTCGTCTCTCCCGGTATTGGGGGCGATATCGTGCTGTGTCTAGGAGAACCATTACACAAAGCCCACGGCCGTGGCAGGAGATTTACTGGTAGGTACTCCAGTAGTATCTCAGGGTGTTATTGGGCTACACTCCGACACGACTTATACTGCTATTGGGGGTCTGACGTTACTAGCCACCTAGGAAGATATGCGATACTTATAGACGAACGGACCGGACTGTATATACATTGTCACTGTTAGGCTCAGTAGGGTTTCCGGATGAGTTCGCTCATCGGCCTCCCTTGAGGTCAGTCCATGGGCAGCAGTTACGCATAGCTAGTGCCGCTGACGGTTTGTGGTTAAACCCACTGCCAGGGTACTGACGAGTCATTAGAGTCCCCCGGAGACAGTTTTCCAAGTTCGGGCGAAACGTTGTAGAGGCCGTATGGTTTTATGGCAGGGTTCGGAAAATTCACGTGCGTTTACGCACGTGTTATTTTTCGGGCAGATGATACTGGTCGGTTTTGGTTTAAGCCGGATCCGAGTATTATATTGAGTAGATATAATATCTTTGTCTCAGTTGCATTTGTATTCGGTCGTAATACAAATGCGGGTATATTTATACAGTTACGGGGTTGTCCTGAAATTCGTTTCGGGATCACTTTTGGAAGTTGCCAGTTTCCAGTTTTCTATCAGCCGTATTTTAACATTCGGTTAAAAACGGATTTATCTTTTCTTGGATGAGGGTGAGTCATGCTTCTAGAAGGTTCTAGAGAGGGTGACTTGGCTTGGTGAGTCATTAGTGCATTAATGGAGTCATTAATGTCTTGATGAGGTGTATAATGACTCATGCTTTAAGCTTTAATGTTTCTTGTTTACTTAAGGATATTTGCTTTAGATCTTTTTGCTTACACTCACCCCCTTTGCTCCTACACTCACTCTCCTCCTTCTACTTATATTGGCCGGCCACCCTTTGAGAAAGTTAGAGAGTGATTGATTTCATTTTTGGTAAAAAGACTATGGTTTATGGTGCATGGAAATTTCATAGCCTCTTTCATTCCATCACCCGATAAAAATGGAAACTTCATTTACCGATCGTCAACGGCTTTGGACGAAGTGAGACAAAGTAATCTATTCATTCTCTACATCATTCTTGGTCGTCTCTTTTAGCAAACTTGACGACCGAGTTGCCTCGAGTCAGAGGCGGGAGCCCGTTTAAAGAATCGTTGACGTGGTGCCACCTGGACGAGCAGATCGGAGATCGACGAGATCGGAGCAGCCGCAACGGAGCGTGGGATGATGGTTAAAGAACGAAGGACTCGGATCGTTCGGTATAACCTTTCTACACTCTTTACAGTTTGTTAGTTTAGCAATAATGGCAGATCTGGGTTATAGTATACGATAGCGCCAGTTAAAAAGTTTTTGTTCCGCATTTGGCGTCTGTAGACGGCCGGGGCGCTACCGTAGACTTACAGAAAGCCATCTCCCGAAATGAGTAATACCCGTCTTAGAATATGTCTGGATTTCTGATGGGACCCAGTTCATAAATGAACTCCAAATCCAGCAAACTTCTTAGACTGTATCGTCAACTGAATTTAATCTGTATCCTGCACCATGCCTCCCTCAGTATCCGCTTGGACTACCTGTCCAAACTACTGCCCCTCGTTTGAGAGAAAACTATAACTCTGACAGTCACTCTGTCATCCGGGTCACCTTGGAAGCCTGGAATGATAACTGTCTCCCGAAGGAGGCTGTCGTTATCAAATCCCTAGAACAACCACTTATGTTCATAAACTGCTTCCGAACAATTCTCCAGGATTGGAATAATATATCAACCTATTGCATCTAGTGCAAAAACAACATATGATATTAAATCCATATCCTATGTGGAGAAACTACTGTGTGATAACCACGGTATAACCGATCGTAGTGTAGGAATTTCACGTCCTACAATGTGTATGTCATCCAAGTACCAGGACATAACACCCTACTACCTTCTTAACAGATCCATCTCCTATTCTGATGAAGTCAAAGCCCATGACTGTCACATCAAAAATAGATGATCTATCTCCGCTATATTTGCTTTAGTCTATTAATAGACATAAGCTACTTATCCACTACGCTTCCGCTGCTCCCACTGACTACGACAACCCTGTGGCAGATTAATATATATGTGCACTTCTAAAGTAAACTTTAGAACGACGCTATACTCATCCTCCTGCCGGGTCTCATAGTCTGGAACAACAGTAGTGTCAAGTCTGGGTAAACAAGAACCTCCCTGTCACCGTCCTTGAGGCTACTAGAGTACCTCTTGGGTACCTGAGGTTACCTACCATATCTGCGGAGTGGCTAATGGAATGTCAATCCTGATTGAATCTTTAGGTCCTATTAAATTTTCCGTAATCGTTTGTGGTTCTGGAATCACTTCCAGTTCTACCATACTCCCACTACTGTTTTCTGAAAAAGTCCATTTTACTAAAACTGTGGAGAGTCAAGAACAATATCACTATTGATCTTCCAGATGGTAGAAAGTTAACCCTCGTCAAAGCCCGGGTTAACACACAAACTGCCATTACAGAAACGTGCCTTGAGTTATCCAGAGTCTGGTTTTAAGCATAATCCAGACAACTCCCCGTACCATAACATCGTTAAGATACGAACCACTCTATATGCAATATAGAAATAGAGGCACTGATTTAATTGGAACCAGATTCAAATCATGCAGCTGTCTCCAGTGCATGTCAACTAAATAGAGAGAGGACGATCAGCATTACTCAACTTAGGAGTGCATCTAATTATGAGTAACCTGAAAGAGAAACAAGTTTCTCAAAACCATTACTATCCACTGAATACCACACACAAGTATCTACATCTTCGATCACCTTGAAGAATCCTGATACTCGCAACACGTGGTTCTCTACTTTATTCTTGTACCTATAACTTCTCAAAACGTAGACCTTGTATTTCTATGAAACACTTGTCTAAAAATTGAGAAATCAGAAGTAAACAGAATACAGTACAAGGACCAACCCCTTTGTTCTAATGGACACTGGACAACATACAATACTTTGTATAAGTCCGCTGAGTTGAATAACTCAAATCATGTGCGTCGTAGGTTGAAAAACTGTACCCAGGTGATTTCCTCAAATATCACCAATTACAACGAATTCCGATATAATGAGGATGATCACCTAATTCCCAATAACTTACTCCCGCTCATCATCTGTAAAACTATACGGATGTGAGAATAAAACCTGGTAAATACATACCCTGGAGCAAAGGCTAATTAGGAAATCAGTTTTTCTATTAACAAAACACAGTGAAACCGAAACATAAAAATGTTTCGAAAGGATATCCGTGTATTCTTAGTAATGCCTCTTCCATTATTCAGATTCATGACTGTAACCGTATATTTCCCTGCCATCTCACCAATTCCCTTTATTTGTCCTTACTCATTACCTTTTGTACACCATCGTTAGGCTAAGTGGTTTTCTTTCTTCCCTACCGTTCGGCACCAGCCTATGGTTTGGAAGAAGACTATCCAATAAGCATAATAGGTGTACTCTCCTAATCCTAGCCGCACTCGCAGCCTGAGAGAAGGTAAGGATAAAAGACAAATGAATAAACCTTATTCCTATTTCTCCTGAACCAGAATCCATCCTCGAAAAAGTTTCTTCGAGTTCGTATATAACCATACGATGGATTTATCTAATGGAATTGGATGTTCGTAGTGATACGGGGTGTTCTGGAGAAATACAAAGGTGAATTAGTAGTGGTTATGAAATACGTGGTTCGGTCGTGAATGATAGCAGTCACAATTTTAGTTTGCCCTCTTTCTAATCCCTTTATTTTGTCTTTACATATTACCTTCTGTACACCCAACTTAGGCTAATTGGTTTTCTTCATTCCCTACCTTTCGGCACCTGCCTAAGGTTTGGAAGAAGACTATCCAATAAGCGTAATAGGTGTACCCTCTCCTAATCCTAGGAGCCCTCACAACCTGAGAGATGGCAAATGGAAAAGACAACTGAATAATCCTATTCGATCTCTCCAGGACCAGAATCCATCCTCGAAGAAGTTCCTCCGAGTTCGTATATAACCATACGATGGATTTATCCAATGGAAGTGGATGTTCGTAATAATACGGGGTGTTCTGGAGAAACTCAAAGGGTAAAAGAAAAGGTGGCAATGATGTATGCAACCCAGACAATCCAAAAGCCAGTGTTTTAAGAAAGTTCGATTAACTTGGTCACTGAGTTATAGTCTAGGGTCGGGTCATGGTCGCAGTCAAAGAGAGAAAAAGTAGAAACACTCTGCGTGCACTCTAACCTAGATCAGAATGGTTAATCAGTTTATCTAATCAGGAAACCTCCCATTGTTTTCTCAAATTCTCCTCCAAACCTGAAAGAAGAATTAGCCGGAATCACCCGAGGAGTAATACTACTCATTAGTGGGAATCAGGATCCAACTATCATCGCATGATAACGTGATGGAAGCCACTCACGTCATCACACTCCAGAAGGTATGCGCAAACCTGGCAAGTTTCTTATATGTTTGAAACTCCCGATATGATTTTTACCCCAAGCGGTTTATGACCTTGACTTTGGCCAACAAATCATAACCCACAAGTCAAGTTCTACCCGTCATTGTCCTGATTGATTTAGACCCACCCACACACACCCTTGACTTTGGCCAACAAAGTGGTACGACTGTCCTAAACCAATGCATATCCATGCAACAGACAAGCAACACACAGCTACCGCACACGATGCCTTGACTTTGTCCTGTTGGGTTAGCCTAGCACCTCATGAAGGGTTTGGAAGCATCACATGTACCAAAGATGGAATTTTTTGGGTGCTAAGTTAACAAGCATCGGATCGTTCCTAGAAAAATTAGGGTTTCTAAAACTTGCATATCATCTCATGAAAGAAAAACTAGGGTTTTGAGAGTACAACCTTGGTAGCTCCCTACGCTAGACTCCTCGGCTACTTGGGGTTTGGAAAAGCTCCGCTTGAACTCCTCTAGGTCACCGATGATCCACCCGGAGTCCGCTTTGTCCAAGCTTGCAACATCACCCGATCAAGAGAATGAAATGAAGCTAACACTCCAAACAAGTGGGCTAGACTTGTGTAGAATGGTGTTGTGGTTCTCTTTCTCACTTCAAAATCCTATCTTGATGAATAATTTGCTCACTTGAAAATTTTAGAGAGCATGAGATCAAGGTTGAAGAAGATGATGGCTATTTTTGAAGAAGAGAAGAATAACTCCAAAGAGAAAAAGAAAAACATAAGTACATATATTTTCATCTCTCATCTCAAACCATGGTTAAACAATATGGATATTTATTTCATTTTAGTTAAAAGAGAAGAGGAAGATAAATCATGGTTAAATGGTAGGTGAATATGGTTAGGTCAAAAGAAGAGTGTAGAAGATAACCATTCATTCACCTTTTCTCTTTTCTTTTGTTTTAACTTTAAATAGAAATAATTATCCATATATATAAACATGGTGTGAGTCTTATAAAGCCACCATTTTCAATGTATAAGCAACCATGAAAGATGATGTATGTATGTATGTGTGCATGCACATCCATATGTGCATGAATCCTCAAAGAAAGCATACATGCATGCATACATCCATCAAACTCAAGAAAGGATTTCAAGTGAGAAGCTAATGGTTAAATGATAAATCAACACTTGATTTATCAATCCGGTCATATCACATACGACCCCACCAAAAGCAAGCCGCCCAATCAATATACGGTATCCTATACGCGCATTTTAACCGGGTCCATGCGCATATCGCATACGTGCACCACAACGTTTCGCCTGGACTAGGTAACTCTTTTGTGGGACTCTAAGACTCGTCAATACGCCGGTAGTGAGTGACGATCATATCAAGCACCCCCAAGCCGCAAGCGGTCAGCTAAACATAACGGCCACCCGGGTATTGAACGATCAGAAGAGAACAAGCGAACCTGCTACAACTCCCGTCGAGCCAACCGGCAACACTACCGTGCAGTCCGGTCTCCTCGTCTGATATGTCGCATATCAAGTCTAGGGATGGTAAACGTCAGACCCCAATAACCGATAAACCGTGCCGATGTGAGGCTCATAACGGGTCGAGAAACTACTGGTAACACTTACCAGCAAATCTCAGAATCAGCCCTGGCCAGGGACTTCCCAGTTACGGCCAATCGAGCACAGCGCAACATCAACCCCCAATACCGGGAGAGACGAAACCCCTCCTATCGCTCATTACCTCCATGTGACTCGGGACTGTACCCAAAAACCACCGTTTTGCACGCCCTCATGGACGTGGTAAGGTGGAAATCAAAGCACAGTGGAAATCACACAAGACTTTATGACGATCTCGGGTCTACAGACTAACCTGCACAAGTGTCACCTGAGAACTGCCATCTGACGTGAGGTATAATACCATCTGGGAGTTCTCGGCGAGTCCGTCCAGTGTACCCAGTCTCCACTGAGCACCCGTATACCATCTCTGATGTCAAACACCAATGGATATGGGATCATCCATCGCCCATCTCATGGGTCGAGAAGCGTATACGCTAGTCTACACTGGTATATCGATGCCCCATCTCGATACACCCACGACTAGGGACCTTGAAGGATGTACTTATGGACTACCATGTCCCCACTAGTATGATCCTCATCATAGTCCAGGTAGTCAAGTACACATCCTAAGGGCTTTACCAACATGTAACTATAAGACAGTATAAAGAGACTTGTATACATGTTAAGATAAAGAGCAACCAGATAGCATACTATCATATCGAGCAAGAAAGTCATCTCTATATATGTCCAAGCATCTAATATAATATACATCATCTGTACAATATTGGTCTCTAGGGCATACATACAACTAACAATCTCCCACTTGCACTAAGGCCAGCTGCTGTAGTATCGCATACCGAGCATCCCGAAGAGTCTCTCAAACTGTATCTAGGGAATGGCCTTCGTGAGTGGATCCGCTGTGTTGTTCTTCGTGTCAACCCTCCTGACCTCGATCTCCCGGCGATCAACTATCTCCCGGATCAGGTGATACCGCCTCAGAATATGCCTGGATCGCTGATGGGTCCTGGGTTCCTTGGCCAAAGCCACCGCTCCATTGTTATCGCAATACAAAGGTATTGGATGCTCAATGGATGGAACCACTCCAAGTTCAGTAATGAACTTCTTGATCCAGACAGCCTCTTTGGCAGCGATGTATTCAGCCTCCATTGTCGAGTCTGCCACGGTTTCCTGCTTGGAACTCTTCCAGCTAACCGCCCCTCCATAAAGGGTAAAGACAAATCCCGACAGCGACTTAGAGTCGTCCTTATCACTCTGGAAGCTCGAATCGGTAAAGGACTCCACTTGGAGTTCTCCGTTACCATACACCAAGAGCATCTCTTTAGTCCTTCGTAAGTACTTGAGAATGCTCTTCACAGCTGTCCAGTGACTCTCTCCAGGATCAGCTTGATACCTACTCACTACACTTAGTGAGTATGCAACATCGGGTCTGGTACATAGCATCGCATACATGATAGAGCCTACAGCCGAAGCATAGGGTATCCCTTGCATGCGAGATCTCTCCAAATCAGTCTTGGGAGACATCTCTTTGGAGAGAGTAACTCCAGAGATCGTGGGTAATTTCCCACGCTTGGATTCTTCCATACTAAACCTCTTTAGAATGGTGTCAATGTACCTAGATTGGGACAATCCCAATATCCGTTTGGATCTATCTCTATAGATCCTAATCCCCAATATGTAGGAGGCATCACCAAGATCTTTCATTGAGAATCTTTGTGATAAGAAGAGCTTGACCGATTGCAGCATAGGAATGTCATTTCCTATCAAGAGTATGTCGTCTACGTATAATACGAGGAAGACAACCTTACTCTCTGCCACCTTCTTGTAGATACAAGGTTCATCTACGTTTTTGATGAAATCAAACTCTTTAATAACGACGTCAAAGCAGATGTTCCAACTCCGCGATGCTTGCTTTAATCCATAAATGGATTTAAGCAGCTTGCACACCTTCCCGCTGCTCCCACTATCTACGAAGCCCTCTGGCTGAGTCATGTACACGCACTCTTCTAAATCACCGTTTAGAAAGGCGGTCTTAACATCCATTTGCCAGATTTCGTAATCATGATATGCAGCGATGGCAAGCATGATCCGGATGGATTTAAGCATAGCTACTGGAGAAAAGGTTTCGTCATAGTCCATACCTGGTCTTTGACGAAAACCCTTTGCAACAAGTCTAGCTTTGAAAGTCTCCACTTTCCCATCTACACCAAGCTTTTTCTTGAAGATCCACTTGCTCCCAATGGGTTTTACCCCTTCAGGAGCATCTTCCAAAGTCCATACTTTGTTGGTGTACATGGATTCCATCTCGGACCGCATTGCATCCTGCCATTTTACTGAGTCCCCACTCGTGATGGCCTGCTCGAAGCTAGTTGGGTCATCATCCTCCATGATGCAATCCTCGCTCCCACCATCCATGAGAAAGCCATAGTATCTCTCAGGTGGGCAAGGAACCCTGCTAGATCGGCGGAGTGGCTGGGGTTCATTGGGAATTACCGAATCCTCTGGTTCCACTAAATCTTCAGTTTGTGTTTGTGTAGCCAGAATTTCTTCCAGTTCTACCTTGTTGCCACTAGTTTCTTTTGCAAAAATTCCTTTTCTAAAAAAGTGGCATGTCGAGAAACAAACACTTTTTGTTCCTCAGCATAGTAGAAAAGATATCCATGTAAATGTTTGGGATATCCCACAAACTTGCATAGAACAGACCGTGCCTCGAGTTTGTCCGGATTTTGCCTCTTGACATAGGCCGGACAACCTCATATCTTAACTCGTTTAAGACATGGTCTCTTCCCACTCCATATCACATATGGTGTGGTAGGTACAGATTGTAGGGTTCCTAGGCACTCTTGTGAAGGTTCATAAGGCATCAAACATGCCCGGATTAAAATTTAGACGTGCCGAACAACCCAAAGCCGGGATCTTTGCTAGATTATTAGGGTTTAACATGCAATAAGATAACTTTTTATCTAAGTGTGAGGGATTACAACCTTTGTAGTCCGCTCCTTCACTTCACAAGCTCCGAGTAGAAGTCCCTTTGCCGCGATCCATGATCTCCCGGACTCATGAGAGGCTCCACGACTCGAACGATCCATGCTAGCTCGAAGTATTCTAATTCTCCGATGATCTACCTTGAAGTTGCTTCGACTCAAGCTTTCTCACTCAAAAGAGAAGAACACACTAATCCCATGGGCTAGATGAGATGAGGATGAGAGAGTAGTAATTTTGCTTTCTTTTTAAATCATTTTCTCAATTTTAATCATCACTTTAGGATTTTCAAGAGAGCTTATCAAGAAGGAAGAAGATGATAATGGAAAATATATTCCTTATCATAAAAACCTTTTGTGATGAATAGAAAGTAATGTATGATTGATTTGTAAACCATGGTCAAGGATGATAGGATAAGAATGAGTAGAGAAACAACTAGGGTTAGGGTTTGGTTAGGTTAAAAGAATGTGTCATTCTAAATATCTTAAGAATGACAAAAGAAGAAAGCTTCTAGAAGGAACTTGAAGCATCCAACCCTAATCAAACCTTAACCTCAATTAATCATCCTTAAACATGTTTAACAATTAATCATATCATGTCACAATAATATATATCACATATATATTATATATTTGCAACAAAAGAAAATAATACAATTAACATATATCGCATATATATCAATGTATCATCCACTGAGAAAATGAAATAATAAAGCGAGCCAATATTAGATAATGTAATACAATATATCATATATATTATTATACATTAAATCATCGAATCAACACTTGATTCGACGATCCGGCTATATCGAATATTACCGACTAATATATCATGTACCGATTCATCGAATCAACACTTGATCCGATGACCCGGTTCATTTCTAAATATCCTGAGAATATAATACGGTATCCCATATCGCATTATTCTCGTTCCTGCGCATATCACATATGTGCCACTACTCCGTTTCGCCTGAGCCAAGAAACCTCTGTGTAGGACTCTAAAGAATCGTCAATACGCCGGTAGCAGGTGATGATCATATCAAACACCCACAAGCTGCAAGCGGTCAGCTAAACGTAACAGCCACCCAGGTATTGAGCGATCAGAAGATCAACAAGCTAGCCTGTGCGTTCTCCTGTGAATCCAACCAGTAACACTCCCGTACAGTCCGGTCTGTTCGTCTGATATGTCGCATATCAAGTCTAGGGGTGGTATACGTCAGACCCCAGTAACCGATAAGTCGTGTCGATGTATGGCTCATAACGGGTTGAGAAACTACTAGTAACACTTACCAGTAAATCTCCATATCAGCCCTGGCCAGGGACTTCCAGTTATAGCCAATCGAACACAGCACAACATCAACTCCCTATACCGGGAGAGACGAATCCCCTCCTATCGCTCATTGCCTCCATGTGATTCGGGACTGTACCCAAAAGCCACCGTTTTGCACGCCCTCTTGGACGTGGTAAGGTGGAAATCAAAGCACAGTGGGAATCACACAAGACTCTATGACGATCTCGGGTCTTCAGACTACCCTGTACCTGTGTCACCGGAGAACTGCCATCTGACGTGTGGTATATCACCATCTGGGAGTTCTCGGCGAGTCCGTCCAGTGTACCCAGTCTCCACTGAGCACCCGTACACCATCTCTGATGTCTAACACCGATGGATATGGGATCATCCATCACCCATCATATGGGTCAAGATGCGTATACGCTAGTCTACTCTGGCGTATCGATGCCCTGTCTCGATATACCCTCGACTAGGAACAGTTATAGGATGTACTCATCGACTACCGCGGCCCCACTAGTATGATCTCATCATAGTCCCAGTAGTCGAGTACAAGTCCTAAGGGCTTTATCAACATGTGAGAGTAAAACAGTAAACCAATACAAGTCAACACGTTAAGATAAAGTGAAACCAAATAGCATACTATCATGACGAGCAAGAAAGTCATCTCTATATATAACCAAGCATCCATTATAATATACATCATATGTACAACAATGGCCTCTAGGGCATATACATAACTAACAATCTCCCACTTGCACTAAGGCCAGCTGCTGTAGTATCTCATACCTAGCATCCCGAATAATCTCTCAAACTGTATCTGGGGAATAGCCTTTGTGAATGGATCCGCAGTGTTGTCCTTCGTATCTACTCTCCTGACCTCGATCTCCCGGCGATCAACTATCTCCCTGATCAGGTGATACCGCCTCAGAATATGTCTGGACTTTTGATGGGACCTGGGTTCCTTAGCTAAAGCCACAGCTCCATTGTTATCGCAATACAGAGGTATTGGATGCTCAATGGATGGAACCACACCAAGTTCATAAATGAACTTCTTGATCCAGACAGCCTCTTTGGCAGCATCGTTGGCAGCGATGTATTCAGCCTCCATCGTTGAGTCTGCAACGGTATCCTGTTTGGAACTCTTCCAACATACCGCCCCTCCATTGAGGGTAAAGACAAAACCCGAATGCGACTTAGAGTCGTCCTTATCACTTTAGATGCTGGAATCGGTAAAGGACTCCACCTGGAGTTCTCCGTTACCATACACCAAGAACATCTCCTTAGTCCTTCGTAAGTACTTGAGAATGTTCTTCACTGCTGTCCAATGACTCTCTCCTGGATCTGCTTGATACCGACTCACTACACTTAGTGAGTATGCTACATCGGGTCTGGTGCATAGCATCGCATACATGATAGAGCCTACTGCCGAAGCATAGGGTATCCCTTGCATGCGAGCTCTCTCCAAATCAGTCTTGGGAGACATCTCTTTGGAGATAGTGAGTCCAGAGATCGTGGGTTGGTTCCCACGCTTGGATTCTTCCATACTAAACCTCTTTAGTATGGTGTCAATGTACCTGGATTGGGACAATCCCAGTATCCGTTTAGATCTATCTTTATAGATCATGATTCCCAATATGCAGGAGGCATCACCTAGATCTTTCATTGAGAATCTCTGTGATAAGAAGAGCTTGACTGATTGCAGCATAGGAATATCATTTCCTATCAAGAGTATGTCATCCATGTACAATACGAGGAAGACAACCTTACCCTCTGCTACCTTCTTATAGATACAAGGTTCATCTATATTTTTGATGAAGTCAAACTCTTTGACTACAACATCAAAACAGATGTTCCAACTCCGCGATGCTTGCTTTAACCCATAAATGGATTTAAGCAGCTTGCACACCTTTCCGCTGCTCCCACTATCTACGAAGCCCTCTGGCTGAGTCATGTACACGCACTCTTCTAAATCACCGTTTAGAAAGGCGGTCTTAACATCCATTTGCCAGATTTCGTAGTCTTGGTATGCAGCAATGGCAAGTAAGATCCGGATGGACTTAAGCATAGCTACTGGAGAAAAGGTTTCGTCATAATCCACACCTGGTCGTTGACGAAATCCCTTTGCTACCAGTCTAGCTTTGAAAGTCTCAACTTTTCCATCTACACCAAATTTCCTTTTAAAAATCCACTTGCTCCCAATGGGTTTTACCCCTTCAGGAGCATTTTCCAAAATCCATACTTTATTGGTGTACATGGATTCCATCTCAGATCGCATTGCATCCAGCCATTTCACAGAGTCACCACTCGTGATGGCCTGCTCGAAACTAGTCGGTTCATCATCATCCATGATGCAATCCTCGCTTCCACCATCAATGAGAAAACCGTAGTATCTCTCAGGTGGACGAGAAACCCTACTAGATCGGCGGAGAGGCTGGGGTTCGTCGGGTACTACTGAATCCTCTGGTTCCACTAAATCTTCAGTTGTAGTTTGTGTTGCTGGAACCTCTTCCAGTTCTACCTCATTGCCCTCAATTTCTTTTGCAAGAAATTCCTTTTCCAAAAAGGTGGCATGTTTAGAAACAAACACCTTTTGTTCCTCAGTGTGGTAGAAGATATACCCTTGTGAGTTCTTGGGATATCCTACAAACTTACATAAGACAGATCTTGCCTTGAGTTTGTCCGGATTTTGTCTTTTGACATAGGCTGGACAACCCCATATCTTAACATACTTAAGAGATGGTCTCTTCCCTTTCCATATCTCATACGGAGTGGTAGGCACTGATTTGGTAGGAACCATATTCAATAGGTGTATGGCTGTCTCAAGCGCATGCCCCCAGAAGGAAATAGGTAACTCAGCCTCGCTCATCATAGAGCGCACCATATCTAATAGGGTGCGATTCCTCCGCTCAGATACACCGTTGTGCTGTGGTGTATAAGGAGGAGTAAGCTGAGAGAGAATCCCATTCTCTTTTAGATAATCTAAAAACTCACCGCTTAAGTATTCACCTCCTCGATCAGATCGAAGAATCTTAATACTTTTGCCCGTTTGGTTCTCTACTTCGTGCTTATATTCTCTGAATTTCTCGAAAGCTTCAGACTTGTGTTTCATCAGAAACACATGTCCGTATCTAGAGAGATCGTCAGTGAATGTAATGAAGTAGGAAGAACCGTTCCTGGCATGCGTAGACATGGGACCACATACATCACTATGTATTAGTCCTAAGAGTTCAGTAACTCTTTCTCCGTGTCCACTAAACGGAGCTTTGGTCATTTTTCCTTTGAGACATGAATGGCAAGTATCATAAGATGATAATTCGAACGAATTCAAATAACCATCTCTATGTAACTTAGCCAGTCGTGTCGCATTGATATGACCAAGTCTACAATGCCACAAGTAGGATTCGTTCATATCTGAACTTTTCCTCTTGTGTGTGTTTTGTATATTCAGGACTGTATTCTGATTTAGAATGAATATGCCATTATGTAACGAGCCTGATGCAATCAACTTTTGATCTAGGAATATGTTCATAACATTATCCTTTACTACAAAATTATATCCTTCTTTACTTAATAAAGAGACTGATATAATGTTGCACATCATGTTCGGTATATAATAGCATTCATTTAGAATCAGTGTATTACGACTTGGTAATACAAGGTGATATTCGCCAACTGCTTTGGCTGCAACATTTGCACCGTTCCCTACTAGAACGGAATGATCATCCTTTCCCAGTTCTTTACCTTTACGTAGCCCATGCAACTGTTTGCATATGTGGGATCCTGATCCGGTATCTAATACCCAGGACGTAGGGTGAACTGAGAAACAGTTCTCAATAACAAACACACCTGAAGAAGATGCATCAACATGCATGTTCTTTTGGGCGGCGTGAGAATCCAGATATTCTCCTGTTTCCTGTTCATTCTTATAACTCTTATAAGAAAGAATGGGTCTAACGTTCCCTTGCTCAGTACAATAATCAGGTTCAGTCAATACATCCATATTATTATCTTGATTATGGCATGACATGGTCACTACCTGGAGAGAGAGAGAAGAAAACACTTTTAGCGTATGCTCTTGCAAGATTAGATTGGTTATTATCTTATCTAATCAGGATGTCTCCCACTGTTTTTATCAAATCTACCTTAAAACCCAAAATGGTAAGATTAGCCGGGATTAATTACACCTTACAACTTCGTCAATCTTTCGGCCAGATCAGTGTCGGTACTTTGAGGGAGGTTCCCCGTGCTTTCGCACGGACCTAATTAATGTAAACCTCGTTTTCCCAGAGGCGTAACCCCGTTAACACTTTTCTAGACACCTACTTGATCGGCTAATTGTCTTGTGTAAAACTCTCCCAGGAGTAACTCTTACTTGCAGTGGGTATCAGGATCCAACTATCTCATAGGAGGCATGCAATCTCATTGCAAATTTCAACACTTGAAATTCCCGATAATATTTTTCCCCTAACGTTCTATGACCTTGACGAAAGCCAACAAACCATAGTCCGCTAGTCAAGTTCAACCCGAACATTTCTTGATTGAATTAAACCCAGCCGTACGTCCCTTGACGAAAGCCAACAAAGCCGCACGACTACCCTAACCCAATCTCATCATATGTAACAGATATGTAATAATTAGCTACCGCACACTACGCCTTGACGAAAGCCAACAAACGTAGTACGAATACTAAGTATTACCTATCTGAAATGTCGGAGGGCTACGCAGGTTTTTCAGAAAACCCTGAGCGTAATGAACTTGATATCGTCGTAGAATCGAGTGTTTTTGAAAAGGAGTGTTTTTGAGGTTTTTCTTAGTTTCGCTAAAGGGGTCACTCCCGGTGAAGGGATCGTCGGCCCTTTCCTCATCGAATAAGGTGCAGGATATATCATATATACCGCTGTGCAAAGCAAAACACTAAAAGCAATCAAAAGACAAACCGAGTTTTGTAGCATCTGCCAGTTTTGCTAAAGGAGTCACTCCCGGTGAAGGGATCTCGGTCCTTTCCTCATCGAATAAGGTGCAGGATATATCGTATATATCACTGTGCAAAGCAAAACTGTAGCTACCCCTTTTATAAAGTTTTTGATTCTACAACATCTTTAGGTTTCTTTTCTTTTATTAATCTCATTAATAAAAATCCCATCAGCTTATGCTTCCTAAGCATCACAGAAGAAACGAAAGCAGTAATATTTATATATCAGCATATATATATAGTATAAGCATTCGTCTCAGGCAGTAATATGATCTCATCACAGAACATTGCAGCAGAAGAACATATATGAAATATTGGATATACTAGGACGTCCGTGTTTTCAATACGAGACTGTATAAAACACGGATTCCACGGTCGCGACGAATAGCCAAACCCACATCCCAAGACCCCTACGAGAGCGGCAAGTAACACTGCCAATTCTAGGGTTAGGAGACCCGGTCTCGACTCCTCGAGATGGCCTCCCACTGGACCCTAGAACCCGGTTACTTGTGCTCCCCTCCTTGGGTCTACCTAATGCAGAAAAGTAAATAATATACACTGGTGACAGCAACCGCAACCTGGAAGTGCCCCAAATAAAAGAATATTACATTACAAATGAATTTTACATGAATGAAAATAAAAACCCTCATCTCACATAAAACCCCCCGGCTATTCAGAACGCGACGATCCAATATAACATATCACAGCAACACATAATATCTCATATCATCAACGTAAGTAAATATGCGCATCCCAATTGTCGTTGACATATAGCAACGAAACCGGCGATATCACATATTACACTTACGGTCACAGAAAAGAAAGTGTAAAACTACAATATTTGGAATCCACAATCACTTTAGACATCGTAAATCCGAAATATCACATACTTCGTATTTCATGCCTAACTCTATGAATTCCACATATTGTATCACATTCCAGATAAATAAACAGTATTAAACTTTTCGAACAGATAATCAAACACCCAAAATTTCCTAAACTGCTCAACACTTGAGCGGGGTTCAAATAATCCCAGAATATGTCACAGTACCGGTGATCCAGCCGTAGAAGGGTCAAGCCAACGCCTCACATGTGGCACGCCGTACTGCCCCAAACCCGAAGGTTCAAAAGGCAGTTCAAGACGGTCACATAATCAAGTTAAGGTTTGTTGTCTTCTAGAGGGTCCACCGCTTAACTTGTACAATTTTCTGAAAGATTTAAACCCGAATAAATTTCAACACTTGAAAGTTTGCCGTACCGGGAAACAGTAAGTTAATGATATCCGTTCAAATAGTTTAACAGTTTCTAAATATCCGGAAAGAAATACGAATTTAAAATTTCCGATCGAGTCAACTATTACAAAACAAACCCCAGAATTTTAAATACCTGGAACAGATTAAAAATACCCAGAATAGTTAGCAAGTACCTACGGTCATTACCATAAAATCCACGTGTCATGATCTCATCAATCCGCCGCGCTTTCGCCGCTAAAGGCTTGCTTTCGCCGCGGTTCCGCCGCCGTTTAGTCGAATTAGGGGCTCGGGTTTTATGGAAATTCTTAGAATTCCCTGCTGATTTTTTTACATATTTTTAATTCAGAAAAATCCCAAAATTTAAAAAATTTCCAGAGAGGGGTCTTTTTGCGTCGTTTCGGGTTCGATCGGAGTTTTAATTTCGTAAACACATCGCCTAATGCTCTAGCTAGGCTCTGATACCATTGTAGGGTTCCTAGGCACTCTTGTGAAGGTTCATAAGGCATCAAACATGCCCGGATTAAACTTTAGACGTGCCGAACAACCCAAAGCCGGGATCTTTGCTAGATTATTAGGGTTTAACATGCAATAAGATAACTTTTTATCTAAGTGTGAGGGATTACAACCTTTGTAGTCCGCTCCTTCACTTCACAAGCTCCGAGTAGAAGTCCCTTTGCCGCGATCCATGATCTCCCGGACTCATGAGAGGCTCCACGACTCGAACGATCCATGCTAGCTCGAAGTATTCTAATTCTCCGATGATCTACCTTGAAGTTGCTTCGACTCAAGCTTTCTCACTCAAAAGAGAAGAACACACTAATCCCATGGGCTAGATGAGATGAGGATAAGAGAGTAGTAATTTTGCTTTCTTTTTAGATCATTTTCTCAATTTTAATCATCACTTTAGGATTTTCAAGAGAGCTTATCAAGAAGGAAGAAGATGATAATGGAAAATATATTCCTTATCATAAAAACCTTTTGTGATGAATAGAAAGTAATGTATGATTGATTTGTAAACCATGGTCAAGGATGATAGGATAAGAATGAGTAAAGAAACAACTAGGGTTAGGGTTTGGTTAGGTTAAAAGAATGTGTCATTCTAAATATCTTAAGAATGACAAAAGAAGAAAGCTTCTAGAAGGAACTTGAAGCATCCAACCCTAATCAAACCTTAACCTCAATTAATCATCCTTAAACATGTTTAACAATTAATCATATCATGTCACAATAATATATATCACATATATATTATATATTTGCAACAAAAGAAAATAATACAATTAACATATATCGCTTATATATCAATGTATCATCCACTGAGAAAATGAAATAATAAAGCGAGCCAATATTAGATAATGTAATACAATATATCATATATATTATTATACATTAAATCATCGAATCAACACTTGATTCGACGATCCGGCTATATCGAATATTACCGACTAATATATCATGTACCGATTCATCGAATCAACACTTGATCCGATGACCCGGTTCATTTCTAAATATCCTGAGAATATAATACGGTATCCCATATCGCATTATTCTCGTTCCTGCGCATATCACATATGTGCCACTACTCCGTTTCGCCTGAGCCAAGAAACCTCTGTGTAGGACTCTAAAGAATCGTCAATACGCCGGTAGCAGGTGATGATCATATCAAACACCCACAAGCTGCAAGCGGTCAGCTAAACGTAACAGCCACCCAGGTATTGAGCGATCAGAAAATCAACAAGCTAGCCTGTGCGTTCTCCTGTGAATCCAACCAGTAACACTCCCGTACAGTCCGGTCTGTTCGTCTGATATGTCGCATATCAAGTCTAGGGGTGGTATACGTCAGACCCCAGTAACCGATAAGTCGTGTCGATGTATGGCTCATAACGGGTCGAGAAACTACTAGTAACACTTACCAGTAAATCTCCATATCAGCCCTGGCCAGGGACTTCCAGTTATAGCCAATCGAACACAGCACAACATCAACTCCCTATACCGGGAGAGACGAATCCCCTCCTATCGCTCATTGCCTCCATGTGATTCGGGACTGTACCCAAAAGCCACCGTTTTGCACGCCTTCTTGGACGTGGTAAGGTGGAAATCAAAGCACAGTGGGAATCACACAAGACTCTATGACGATCTCGGGTCTTCAGACTACCCTGTACCTGTGTCACCGGAGAACTGCCATCTGACGTGTGGTATATCACCATCTGGGAGTTCTCGGCGAGTCCGTCCAGTGTACCCAGTCTCCACTGAGCACCCGTACACCATCTCTGATGTCTAACACCGATGGATATGGGATCATCCATCACCCATCATATGGGTCAAGATGCGTATACGCTAGTCTACTCTGGCGTATCGATGCCCTGTCTCGATATACCCTCGACTAGGAACAGTTATAGGATGTACTCATCGACTACCGCGGCCCCACTAGTATGATCTCATCATAGTCCCAGTAGTCGAGTACAAGTCCTAAGGGCTTTATCAACATGTGAGAGTAAAACAGTAAACCAATACAAGTCAACACGTTAAGATAAAGTGAAACCAAATAGCATACTATCATGACGAGCAAGAAAGTCATCTCTATATATAACCAAGCATCCATTATAATATACATCATATGTATAACAATGGCCTCTAGGGCATATACATAACTAACACAGATTTAGTTAGAACTTGATTCAATAGGTATGCTGCTGTTTCCAGCGCATATCCCCAGAAGGAAATAGGTAACTCAGCTGTGCTCATCATAAAGCGCACCATATCTAATAGGGTGCGGTTCCTCCGTTCTGATACACCGTTGTGCTGTGGTGTATATGAAGGAGTCAGCTGAGAGAGAATCCCATTCTCTTTTAGGAAGTCCAGGAATTCATTGCTCAAGTATTCACCTCCTCGATCAGATCGAAGGATTTTAATACTTTTCCCGGTTTGGTTCTCGACTTCTAGTTTATATTCTCTAAATTTCTTAAAACCTTCTGATTTGTGTTTCATCAGGAACACATATCCGAATCTAGAGAGATCGTCTGTGAATGTAATGAAGTACGAAGAACCATCCCTGGCATGTGTAGACATGGGACCGCATACATCACTATGTATCAGTCCCAAGAGTTCGATAACTCTTTCTCCATGTCCCGTAAATGGAGTTTTGGTCATCTTGCCTTTGAGACATGACTGGCAAGTGTCATAAGATGAAAATTCAAACGGATTCAAATATCCATCCTTATGCAACTTAGCTAGTCGTGTCGCATTGATGTGACCCAGTCTACAATGCCACAAGAAGGATTCGTTCAGTTCTGAACTTTTCCTCTTGTGTGTGTTTGTTATGCTTAGAACTGTTGATTGATTTAGAACATAAATGCCATTGCACAACGTGCCTGATCCAACCAACTTTTAGTTACGGAAAATGTTCATAACATTATCCTGTAATGCAAAATTATATCCCTCTTTACTCAGTAAAGAAACTGATATAATGTTGCATATCAGGTTTGGCATGTAATAGCATTCATTCAGAACCAATGTATTACCAGTTGGCAATACAAGGTGATATTCCCCGACGGTCTTAGCTGCAACAATTGCACCATTTCCAACTCTTATGTCTTTATCACCTTCTCCAAGTTCTCTACCTTTCCTAAGCCCATGTAACTGATTACATATATGGGATCCTGACCGGGTATCTAATACCCAGGACGTAGGGCAAATGGAGAAACAGTTCTCTGTAACGAACACACCCGAAGAAAATGCATCATCATGTACTTTCTTCATTCGGGTTGCATGGGAATCCTGGTATTCCCCTATGTCCTGTTCAGTCCTATAACTTTTATAAGAAAGAACGGAACCAACGTTCCCCAGCACAGTATAACATGCGGGTTCAGTCAATACATCCATATTATTATCTTGATTAAGGCATGACATGGTCGCTACCTGGAGAGAGAGAGAAGAAAACACTTTAGCGTATGCTCTTGCAAGATCAGATTGGTTATTATCTTATCTAATCAGGATGGCTCCCACTGTTTTTATCAAATCTTCCTTCAAACTCTAAAAGGAAAGACTAGCCGGGATTAATTACACCCTACAACTTCGCCAATCTTTCAGCCAGGCCAGTGTCGGTACTTTGAGGGAGGTTCCCCGTGCTTTCGCACGGACCTAATTAAAGTAAATCTCTCCCAGAGGCGTAACCCCGTTGACACCTTTCTAGACACCTACTTGATCGGCTAATTGTCCTGTGTAAAACTCTCCCGGGAGTAACAATTACTCACAGTGGGTATCGGGATCCAACTATCTCATAGAAGGTATGCAATCTTATTGCAAATTTCAACACTTGAAATTCCCGATAATATTTTGCCCCTAACCCCCATGACCTTGACAAAGGCCAACAAATCATAGGATGCTAGTCAAGTTCAACCCGTCATTTCTTGATTGAATCAAACCCACCCGCACGACCCTTGACAAAGGCCAACAAGGTCGTACGACTAACCTGAAACAATCTGCATCATATGCAAAAGCAGATAAGCACTATTCAGCTACCGCACACTACGCCTTGACAAAGGCCAACAAACGCAGCACGAATACTAAACAGTTCTTATCTGAAATGACGAAGGGCTACGACAGGTTTTTCTGAAAACCTATTGCGTAATGAACTTGATATCGTTGTAGAATCAAGTGAAGTTTTGAAATGGAGTGATTTTGAGGCTTTCATTAGTTTTGCTAAAGAGGTCACTCCCGGTGAAGGGATCTCGGCTATTTCCTCATCGAATAAGGTGCAGGACATATCATATATATCACAATGCAAAGCAAAACTCCAAAAGCAGTCAAAAGTCAAACCGAGTGTTGTAGCATCTGCCAGTTTTGCTAAAGAGGTCACTCCCGGTGAAGGAATCTCGGCTCTTTCCTCAACGAATAAGGTGCAGGGTATATCATATATACCGCTATGCAAAGCAAAACTGTAGCTACCCTTTTATTTGAAAATTTGATTCTACAACATCTTTTAGGTTTCTTTTCTTTCATTAATCACATTAATGAAGTCCCATCATTTAAGTCACCTAAACATCACAGATAAATACGACGTACACTTATGCCATCCGCATTCGCCTCGATGTCCCCTCGTGCACCGTTAGGTTAGGTAACTAACGACAGAGCAGGGCAGGGCTAGTGCGGGTGTAAAACATAAGTAACGTCTATATAATATATCTTATATACTATATACTGTATGTTAGTTATATGTATGCCCTAGAGGCCATTACTGTACATTGGATGTATATTGTAGTGGATGCTGGGACATATATAGGAAGGACTTTCTTGCTCGACATGATAGTACGCTATCTGGTTGCACTTTGTCTTAACATGTATACTTACTGTCTCTCTGATTACATGTTGATAAAGCCCATAGGATGTGTACTCGACTTCCAGGACTATGATGTAGATCATACTAGTGGGGCCTGGGTAGTCCATGAGTACATCCTTGAATTGTTCCTAGTCGAGGGAATATCGAGACGGGGCATCGATATTCCAGAGTAGACTAGCGCATATCTTCTCGACCCATGCGATGGGCGATGGATGATCCCATATCCATTGGTGTTTGACATCGAAGATGGTATGCGGGTGCTCAGTGGAGACTGGGTACACTGAACGGACTCGCCGAGAACTCCCAGATGGTATTATACCTCACGTCAGATGGCAGTTCTCTGGTGACACTGGTACAGCTTAGTCTGTTGACCCGAGATCGTCATAGAGTCTTGTGTGTCTCCCACTGTGCTTTGATTTCCACCCTACCACGGCTCTACTGAGTTGTGCAAACAGGTGGTTTTTGGGTACAGTCCCGATTCACATGGAGGCAATGAGCGATAGGAGGGGATTCGTCTCTCCCGGTATTGGGGGTTGATGTTGTGCTATGCTCGACTGGCCATAACAGGAAATCCCTGGCCAGGGTTGCAGTGATATACTGGTAAGAGTTATCAGTAGTTTCACGAATGTTATGGACCCTACGTCGGCATGACTTATCGAGCTATTGGGGTCTGACGTTTACCACCCCTAGGCGAGATATGCGACATATCAGACGAACAGACCGGACTATACGATTGTGTTACTGGTCGGATTCACTGGAGTGTGAGCGGGCTTGCTCGTCGATCTTCAGATCGCTCAATACCCGGGTGGCCGTTACGTTTAGCAGACCGCTTGCGGCTTGTGGATGTTTGATATGATCATCATCCGCTGCCGGCGTATTGACGAGTCTTTAGAGTCCTACACAGAGGTTTCCTGGCTCAAGCGAAACGAAATAGGAGCGCATATGAGATATGTGCGGGACCGAGAATAATGCGTGTATGTGATACCGTATTCTATTCTCGCGATAAATGTATCGAATGGTTGTATGCGATATAACCTAGTTATCGATTCAAGCGTTGATTCGATAAGCCGATATATTGTATACTAGTCGGTTGTGTGCGACATAACCGGATCATTGAATCAAGTGTTGATATTAATGATTTAATGCATATTTATATATATGATATATTACTTTGCATCAACTAGTATCGGTTTACTTAAGATGGATTTTCTCGCTCGGGTGTGCGCATTGCATATGCGATATGTTTATGTGCACATGGATGTATCATGTTTGATGATGCATACCACTTTGGTTAAGTGTAAAGTTTGAACCATGGTTGTATTTATGTTTAGGGTTTTATTTTCTTAATTATTCATTTTATTCTTTTTGATAAATGAATAAAAGAAATGAGAAAAGAATGGTTGCTAGTTTTGTTGTTTAGTTGAAACTTCATGAAGCTTTGACCTAAGTCCACCATTCTTATCTCATTCTTAACCCTAACCATTCAACTAACCTTGGTTAACTCTCTACACTTTACCATGGTTCACTTATGATAAGAATTGATAATTCTTTTCTTTTTGGATTAATCTTTTCTTATCATTATTCTTCTTCTTCTTCATTCTTCAAGTGAAGAAGCTTGAGGTCATCAATGGTAGATTGATGTTTTGAGTGAGAAATCCAATTCCAAAGTTTACCCACATCCTATTTCTTCATCCTCTACCTCTTGCCAAGAAGTAGAGTGTGTTTCCTTCACAAGATTTTAGGGTTTGGTGAAGGTCGAGCTTGATTTAGCGATGCCTCGACGTAGATCATCTTCGGCATGGACATCGACGACCTAGCTCGTTTTCTCTCCGACGAAGTCGACTTTAGAGCCCGGATTTCTTATGGACAGCGATGAGGACGTCGTTGCGGAGCTATGGAGGTGGAGCAACCGGATCTACAAAGGTTGTATTTCCGTATTCTCATTAGCTAAGTTGTTAGCTAGTTCGTTTTTCGCCTAGACATCTAGTTATAGATCCGTGAACTAGGGTTTGTAGGCACCATATTTTTTGAAATTGCCATGGTTGATGGCTTTGGAGACCTCACTAGGGTGCCTAGGAACCCTACAGTGGTATCAGAGCCTAGCTAGAGCCTTAGGCGATCCCCGGACGGAATTAGAAACCCGATCGAACCAAAATCCCATTGCAAAATTG
>CM057340.1:189388529-189824701 GCA_030015575.1 Agapanthus africanus
GGCAACTCCTGACCCCCACTCATTCAAGCATGGAATTTTGCAATATAAAATTGCAACCATGCTTGAATAGTGAGTCAAGATGAATAAACTATGAATATACCCCATGCTTGCAACCATGCTCTCATTTTCCACCTCTTTTCCATTTTTCTCAAAAATAGAAAATCAAGCCATGCTTCATTATTATATATATATATATATCATATATATTAATATATATATAAATATATATAATGAAGAATAATTAGTGAGCTAATGATATTAGTTAAGATATAATTATATCAAATTATTAAATCAACGGTAGATTTAATAATCCGGTTATATCTCATATGACCGACTAATATCATTTATCTGTATATCACATTATCAAATCAACACTTGATTCGACAATCTGGTTATATCATATATAACCGAAACGATAACAGATACCAGCCAGATTACAATACGGTATCACATACACGTATTTAATCAGGCCCACACACATATCTCATATGTGTCCTCCTTCGTTTCGCTTGAATCGGGAAACTTCTGTGTGGGACTCTAAAGACTCATCAATACGCCGGGAGTAGGTGATGATCACATCAGTCACCTACAAGCCGTCAGCGGTACTAGCTGGACTTAACGGCTACTCGGGTATTGAGCGATATGAAGATCAACAAGCAAGCTCGTCCATACTCTCTATGAAGCCTATCAGTAACACTACCGTACAGTCCGGTCTCTTCGTCTGATATGTCACATATCATGTCAAGGGGTGGTAAACGTTAGCCCCCAGCAACGTGATAAGTCATGCCGATGTCTGGCCTATAACGATTTGAGAAACTACTGATAACTCTTATCATTAAATCTCAGCAGCAGCCCTGGCCAGGGACTTTCAGTTATAGCCAATCGAGCATAGCGCAGCATCAACCCCCAATACGGGGATAGAAGAAACCCTCCTATCGCTCATTCCCTCCATGTGACTCGGGACTGTACCTAAAATCCACCTATTTGCACGACTCCTTTGAGCCATGGTAGGGAGGAAATCAAAGCATAGTGGGAGGTACACAAGATTCTATGACGATCTTGGGTCTACAGACTAACCTGTACCAGTGTTACCAGAGGACTGCTATCTGACGATAGGTATACTACCACATAGGAGTCCTCGGCGAGTCTTGTTCGGTGTACCCATTCTCCAACGAGCACCTATGTACAATCTTTGATGTCACACACCAATGGTTGTGGCATCAACCATCGCCCTCTAAGGGACAAGAAACGTACACACTAGTCTACACTGGAACATCGATGCCCTGGTCTCGATATTCCCATGACTAGGAACTGATTAAAGGATGTACTTATGGACCACCCTGGCCCCACTAGTATGATCTCATCATAATCCTGGTAGTCAAGTACATATCCTAAAGGCTTTATCAACATGTGAGAGCAAGACAATAAAGAATACCAGTCAACAAGTTAAGATAAAGAGTAACCAGATCGAATACTATATCGAGAAAGAAAGTCCTCTCTCTCTCTCTCTCTCTATATATATATATATATATATATATATATATATGTCCAAGCATCCACTATAATATACATCATATGTAAAATAATGACCTCTAGGGCATACATATAACTAACAAAAAGGTCTTATTCAAGTTCAACCCGTCATTATATTGATTGCATTAAACCCACCCGCACGAGCCCTTATCGGAGTCAAAAAGACCATACGACTGTCATAACCAATCGCATTACTTGCTACAAACAAGAATTGCATAGCTACCGCACACTACGCCTTGACAGAGTCAACAAACGCAGCACGAATACTAAGCAATACTCATTGGAAATGACGGAGGGCTACGGCTAGTTTTTGGCGAAAAACCTTTAACGTAATAAACTTAATATCATTGAAGGAACTCGAGTGGCTTTGAAATGGAGTGGTTTAAGCTCCACTTTTTAAAACTAGTAACATAAACTTTTTCTTAAGAGCGAACTCCCAGTGAAGGGATCAAGGCTTTTCCCTCATAGAATGAGGTGCGGGATATTCCTAACCGGATACCTCTATGCAAAGCAAAAGAATACGACTAAAAGTTTTGAAGAAAACCGAGTAGTTTTAAAATTGGTTCTGACAACATCATTTAGGTTTATTTTTCCTTACATTATTTCGATAATGCGTTCCCATCATTTTATGTTTCCAAGCCACAAAAGAAACAACCAAAATAACATGCTTTTTATATGCCATCCGCATTCGCCACGGGGCCCTGTCATTCACCGTTAGGTTAGTTAACTAACGGCAGAGCGGGGGAAGGACTAGCGTGGATGCAAAACATATAGAAGCATCTACTAAATATAATATATATATATATATATATATCAATATCGTAGGCAGATAATGGTCATCACAGAGATAAAAATCATCACAAGCATGCGAACAACAATATGGAATAGCGGATAATCTAGGAGCCCCACATTTCATTTGAGCCATAAATAAGACGCGACGTTCCCCGGTCATGTGGATAGCCAGTGCAATGAAGATCCTAGACCCCTACGAGTGCGGCAAGTTACCCGCCAATCCCCGAAGTGAGGCAACCCCAATCAACAAAGTGAATGGGTCACCCAGCACTTCACGGAATCTGGTAACTTGAGCACCCCTTCGTGGATCAACCTATACCCCCTACGAGTGCGGTGAATAGCCCGCTAATTCTAGAGTAAGGCCCCCCGATCTCAACGCCATGAGATGCGGGCCCGTTGCCCTCTAGAACCCGGCTATTCGAGCACTCCTCTGCGGGGTAATCCTAGTACAGAAAAGAAAATATATATACAACGGCGACATCAACCTTAATCCGGTCGTGCCCCAATAAAAGAATATACATAACAAGCAGTGACAGCAGTCCACATGTCGGACTCTCGCCCCGCAATAAAGAATATACAAATGAATCTGAACTGTACATCTAACATTGCACACAAAGCTATCCATCACGACAATCCACACAAACCATAAGCAGATATATATATATATATATAACCATAGATGCAAGCAACACCAGAATATGTGCAACCCCGTCTAAATGAACATATAGCAATTAGACGACGTTCAGCAACACATTTATAACATCACAGATACCAACGATGAAAAAGTTTTGAGTTTTTAAAACTCCTGAGTTGTCCCAAAGCTAAGATGACACAAAGTGAAATCTGGGACAAATCAAACAACACCAAAAATACCAATTTACAAAACCGAAGACACAGCATGAAAACGAGGTCTAAAGGGGAATAGTGAAAAGGTGAGGCCGGCCAAATCTCCATTACTGCCGGTCCAACCATGATGGAATGTCCTCGTTTTCATTGTGTATCTCTATCTAGTCTAGAGTAAGCTTCTGCACTTGTTTAAAAAAAATTTAGAGATCAAAAATATTTCGAACAGAAACTGGGTTTTGAAAATGGAGTTTTAGGTTTTTAAACTTTAAGTATCGTCTAAGATTAGTTTGGGGTGTTTGGGTGGCTCTGATACCATGCTGGAGTCCGGTGCCCGCGCAGCGAAAGGCGCGGCCGAGGCGGAAGCGAAAACAAAAACATTTTGTGGGCACCAGACGCGCAAACCCAAGAATTCGATCCAAATGTTAGTGTATATGCCCTAGAGGCCATTACTGTATCGTACTAGCTTGTATATTACTTAATGGAAGCTTGGGATATTCACAGTTGTATAGACAATCTTGCTCAAAATGGTAGTATGCTACTTGGTTTGTTTCTACTTCAATATGTGCATGTGTTTCTTTTAGCATATCGCTTATACATATTAGTAGAGCCCTTAGGATCTTTGCTTGAATACCAGCGTTGTGATGGCAGACATACTTGTGGGGGCTGGGTAATCTATAAGCACATCCTTATACAGGTCCCTAGTCGTAGGACTATCGAAACAGGGCATCGATACTCCGGAGTAGACTAACGTATGCGCTTCTCATCCCAGCAGGGGAGATGGTCTGTCCCACAGCCATCAGTACGTCGTACTGGAGATAGTATGCGGGTGCTCGTTAGGTTACGAGTACACTGGACAGGACTCGTCGGGAACTGTTGGTTGGTATTATACCTATCGTCATTTATCAGTTCCCAGGTGACATGAGTACAGCTTAGTCCGCTGACTTGACACTTTCACTTCACCTCGAGTGTGTTCCCACTGTACTTAGATTACTACCCTACCACGGCTCAAAGGAGTCGTGCAAACAGGTAGTAGTTGGGTGCAGTCCCGAAGCACTTGGAGGCAGTGACGGTTAGACAGGATTCGTCTCTCCCGGTATTGGGGGTTGACATCGCGCTGTGTCTAGGAGAGCCATTACATGAGTAGTCCCTGGCTAGGGCAAGCGAGATATACTGGTAGGTTTCCAGTGTTATCTCAGGGTGTTCTGGGCTACACTTCGACATGACTTGTACCGCTATTAGGGGACTGACGTTCACCACCCCCTAGGCCCGCCATGTTATGTATCAGACGAACGGACCGGACTGTACGGAGATTGTCACATACAGGCTCAGTAGGAGTTCGGATGGGTTTACCTCATCGGCCTTCTTATCGACATCTACCTGGGGACAGTTACGTACAGCTAGTGCCGCTTGCGGTCTGTGGTTAAACCCACTACCAGCGTAGTGTCGAGTGTTTAGAGTCCCACACAGAGAGTTTCCCTGCACTGAGCGAAACGTGTAGAGGCCGTATTGTTTTACGGCAGGGCTACGATCACTTACGTGCACTTGTATGCGTATGCTGTTCGAGCAAGCAATACTAGTGGGCTTTGGTTTAAGCCGGATCCTAGTATTGCACGGATGGATTTGTTTTATCTTCTGTGCATTCGCATTCTACGGAATACGGATGCGGGTGTGTATGCACAGTTTTGAGGAGCGATAAAGGAGGAGGTGCCCCATTAGGGTTTTGGCAGTTGGTTCGGCAAAAACCACTATGTGGCAGGCTCATTAGGGTTTTGACAATTCGTTCGGTCAAAACCATTATGAGCCGAAGACATTATTTTACTAATCCTTTTTGTGATAATTTTGTGATGGCTAATTGCATTGACCATTTGACCACCTTGACCTCTCTTGACTTTGTTGACCCGTTGACCGGAGTTGACCATTGACCTTCATGAGAGGTCTACACTCTTCTTTGGATTTTCTTTTTCTTTTTGATTATGAAAATGGTCAATTCAATGTAGCATCAACTTTATCATGATAGGATTTGTAATGATGTTGTTTTACTATTATTGCAACCATGGTGCCTTTTTTCTTAGGTGATGATATTCATTTTCTCACTCTCATTCTCTCTCTTAGAAAAGAAAAAGAGAAAGAGCTCCATGGTTGCAAAACTCTCCTTCATCTTCCTCCTCTTGAAATCATCCTTTGATCTCATGTGTTGAGAGAAAAAGGATCCCACTTGACAAAACCATCCCTCTACTACTTCTACACAACCTAGGACAACAAGACTAGTGATCTCGTTGCCCTAGTTGCCTTGGCTCGAGGTGGAGCTCGGTGTACAACTCTCGGGTGGATCGTCTTCGACTCAAGGAGGCCGTGGAGGTGACCAAGATCCGGATCGTACCTTGGAGCTTGGACGGACGAGCGGGACAGCGGAATGAAGACCCGAAGGACCGGTTTCGTGAGGTATAATTTCTACGGCATAGTAGTTAAAGCCTCTAGTAGTTTGTTAGTTTCTAGTTTAGCAAGGATCCGGCTTTTAGTCCATGTTGCTTTGCGCTAAAAATTGTTTTTCACCATTTCCGCCACCCTGTAAGAACCGGGGTGAGCAACGTGGACTTACAGTGGTATCAGAGCCTAGCTAAACATAAACTAGCAAGTTAGCAAAGTATTTAGAATATCGATCGGAAAAAAGTCGCAAAACAAGTCCGGAAAAAACCATGTTTCTGTCGAATTTTTATACTGCTCAAAAAATAATTTAACATACATGAAAAATCGTCTCAGGTTTTTGTAAAAACACACCAGAAAAACGATCCAGTGACTCGGTCAAAGTGCCGCGGATCCGCGGCAAGAACATGCTTCCTGCCGCGGATCCGCGGCCGAGTTGACTCGGCCGTGGACCGGGTTTTCTGCAGTGTTTTTATTTGGCTGTTTTGGGATTTTTAATACATGTTGTTTCTACCCAGATTTTCCAGAGAACAAAATGACTTTTGGGGTGGTTACAAATCCGTATTTTGATCGATATTCCGTACACTTTGGCTAATGAATATTTTCTGTGATGTGATATATGTATTGAACGTCCGCTAATCGCTATACGTCGATTAGTGGGGTTATACATATCTGTGATCTGTAATATTGATGGTTTGTGTATATGAACTCGTTGGATTGTCGAGGATGAATAGCCGGGGTGGATGTGAGATGAGAGTTTCTTTTTCTTTCATTCATTGTAAAATTTGTAAATTGATGTAATATTATTTGTATGGCCGCACAACCGGGTCGGGGTTGTAGCCGTCATTGTATAATTTATTTTTACTGTTTTTGCTCCTAGGATAGACCCAAGGAGGGGTGCACAAACTACCGGGTATCTCGAAGTGCCGAGTGGCCTACTCACGGGTTGAGGGAGGTTGCTTCGCTTCGGGTGCTTGGCGGGTAGTCTGCCGCACCCGTAGGGGGCTAGGGTGGGGATTGGCTATTCATCGCGACCGTGTAATCCGCTTTTCGTTGCAGGCTCGAACGAATCGCGGGTTCCTAGTATATCCAAAGTGTTCATCTGTGATCTGGATTGGCTATCATTGCTATATATCTATATATGATATCTATTTAGGTGTTGCTTATGTTTTGCATCCGCGCTAGTCCAGCCCCCGCACTGTCGTTAGTTAAGTAACCTAACGGGTGATGACGGGCCCCGTGGCGAATACGGATGGCATAAGCGTACGCCATATTTTGGTTGTGTTCTGCAATGGTAGGATTAAATGATGGGACGCATTGGAATTAATGCAAGAAAATAAACCAAGTAAAAGTCGTTGGAACACTTTCAAAACCACTCGGTTCTTTTCAAAAACCAGCTTTTTAAACGCGGAGCTTGAACCACTCCTTTTAAAAGCTATCTCATTCCATCGATTATATCAAGTTCACTACGTTCACGGTTTCACCAAAACCATCCGTAGCCCTCCGTCGTTTCATATGAATATCCAACAGTATTCAAGCTGTGTTTGTTGGCCTTAGTCAAGGCACAGTGTTTGGTAGCTGGTAGGTATTCATATGTTGCATAGATAGATGTGTTGGTTTGGGACAGTCGTATTACTTTGTTGGCCATAGTCAAGGGTATACACGGGTGGGTTCAAATCAACCTGGACAACGACGGGTAGAACTTGACATGTGACTTATGATTTGTTGGCCTTAGTCAAGGTCATAAGAGCATGGGGCAAAAATCCACATTGGGAGTTTCAAAAGTACTAAAACTTGCTAGCGCTGCATACCATTTGGAATGTGATGATTCTGGTAGGATTCCTTCAGTTTTATCACGCGATGATATTTGGATCCCGATCCTACTGTGAGTATATGCTACTCCTCGGGAACTTTTTCACTTAACGATCAATGCTATAAACCAAGTAGGTGTCTAGAAAGGTGTTAGCGGGGCTACGCCCACAGGGAAAAGAGGTTATTTAATTAAGGAACTTCGCGAAAGTGTTGGAAAACCTCCCTCGAAGTACCGACACTGGCCTGGCTGAACAGTTAAGCAAGTATTGTACGGTGAGAATGATCCCGACTAATTCTTCCTTTATGGTTTGAGGAGGGATTCGAGAGACAGTAGGAGCTATCCTGTTTAGATAAATTAAAAACCAATCTAAACTTGCAAGAGCATCATGTTGAGTGTTTTCTTCTCTCTCTCTTAATTGCAGCGACCCAGTGACCGCACCTAGGTTACATCTAGATAATAAAATGACTGAATCTGACTGTTATGACTGGCAAAGGTCTGTCCAGATGTCCATTCCCCATGACAAGCTGGGACACCCCTTAACTAATCCAACCCCTGCCGTCTCAGGTCCAGTTTCCCCTGTCACGGATATTCATATCCGCGAGACATCAGAAAAGGACTGTGCGAAAGCTAAGTGCCTCGTGTTAGCCTCAGTTGATGGTACATACCAGAGGCAGCACGAGAAGATGGACTTAGTTTCTATCTTCCTCCATAATAAAGATTTATGTGGAGAGCAATCTCGTATCGCAAGATATGAGACCTCGAACGAATTGCTTCCAGCGAGGTTGGCTATCGGGTCATCTGTAAGGGGCAACGTCCTTACAGAGACCAGCTCTTTTGAGCTCACGGACCTGAAGACCACGTTGAAGAACGGGTCAGATGCTGACTTAGTTCAACAGTCTCTACCTACTACTCTGAAGGAAACCAGGGAAGTAGAAAGAAAGGGAAGGACAGAAGTTTCGGGACTGGATGTAGTAAAAGCAGGACGTTCCTATTGTTACGGGAATGAACATTGGCAGAAGGATTGCAGGGCTAGTATAACCAGTAGCCAGAATTCGTAGCATGTTGTGGCTTCGGCTTCGGCTTCGGGTGTGTTTGTAATAAAGAACTGTATGTCAGTTAACCCTACTTCCTGGGTATTGGATACCAGATCAGGATCTCATATCTGTAATTCGTTACAGGCTCTGAGAAACCGTAGGGTTATCAAGAAAGGTGATATGACTCTCAGGGTTGCTAACGGAATGAGCATGTATGCTGAATCGGTAGGGGAATATCATCTAGGACTGACAACTGGGCAGATATTGATTCTGCGTGACTTTTTTTATGTACCAGGTGCGACTTGTAATATCATATCTGTATCCTTACTTTCTAATCAAGGATATGATTTTACTTTTGTAAGCGATGTAGTAAACATCCACCTAAATCAAGTTCTGATTGGGTCAGGTACATTGAAAAACGGTATATACGTTTTGAATCAAGCTCAGGTCTTCAGTGTCCAGAACACACTTAAAAGAAAGTCTCCGGAATTAAATCAGGCTTTCTTATGGCATTGTAGACTGGGTCACATCAATGAGACACGGTTGACAAAGTTACATAAAGAAGGATACTTGGATCCATTCGAGTACCAGTCTTATGCCACTTGTGAATCTTGTCTCATGGGAAAGATGACAAAGACTCCGTTTACTGGACACGGAGAAAGAGCGAGCGAGCTCTTGGGACTCATACACAGTGACGTGTATGGTCCAATGTCTATACATGCGCGAAGTGGTTATTCATACTTCATTACTTTCACAGATGATTTCTCTAGGTATGGGCATGTCTTCTTGATGAAGCACAAATCCGAGGCCTTTAAGAAATTTCGGGAATACAAGGATGAAGTTGAAAAACAAACAGGAAAAAGTATCAAGACACTGAGATCTGATCGAGGTGGTGAATGCTTGAGTGCCGAGTTTCTGGGCTTCTTAAAAGAGAATGGAATTCTCTCTCAGCTTACTCCTCCATACACACCACAACACAACGGTGTATCGGAAAGGCGGAATCGAACCCTATTGGATATGGTTCGTTCCATAATGAGTAAGGCTGAGTTGCCGTGATCCTTCTGGGGTTATGCACTAGAAACAGCTGCATATCTTTTGAACCAAGTTCCTACTAAGTCAGTGCCTACCACACCATATCAGATGTGGAGTGGGAAGAAACCCGGCCTTAAACACTTTAAGACATGGGGGTGTCTAGCTTTTTTTTAAAAAGCAGCATGCGAACAAGCTCGAGGCACGTTCAGTACAGTGTAAGTTTGTGGGATACAAAAAGAACTCCAAGGGGTATCTTTTCTATTACGCAGAGGAACAAAAGGTTTTTGTTTCTCGTCATACCCGCTTCTTGGAAACTGAGTTTTTGGAAAATCAGATAAGTGGGAGCGCAATAGAACTGGAAGAAATTCCAGAACCACGAGCTATTACTGAAAGCTTAGTAGAACCAGAGGGTTCGAAAGAACATGACATTCCTACGCCACTCCGCAGGAGTAGTAGGCAGTCTCATCCGCCCGAGAGATACTACGGTTTTCTCATAGACGGGGATAGAGAGAATTGCACTATGGATTATGGTGAGCCTACTAGCTTCCAGCAAGCCATTCAGAGCGGTGACTCGGTAAAATGGCTGGATGTAATGCGGATCGAGATGGAGTCCATGTACACCAATAAAGTTTGGACTTTGGACTTTGCTCCAGAAGGGATAAAACCCGTAGGCTGCAAATGGATCTTCAGAAAGAAGATTGGTGTAGATGGGCAGGTTGAGACCTATAAAGCTAGACTTGTTGCAAAGGGTTTTCGTCAAAGACCTGGTTTGGACTATGACGAGACCTTTTCTCCAGTGGCTATGCTGAAATCCATTCGGATCCTTCTTGCCATTGCTTCCTTCCACGATTATGAAATCTGGCAGATGGACATAAAGACGGCTTTTCTAAATGGAAATTTAGAAGAGTGCGTCTATATGGATCAGCCGAAGGGATTCATTCAGAGCGGGAGCAGCGGTAAAGTATGCAAGTTGCTCAAGTCCATCTATGGACTGAAGCAGGCATCGCGGAGTTGGAAATCTGCTTTGATGATACTGTCAAGGAATTTAACTTTATCAAAAACCCAGATGAACCATACATTTACAGTAAGATTGTAGGGAGAACTGTGGTATTCCTCGTCTTGTACGTGGATGACATTCTCCTAATAGGAATTGATTTCCTATGCTACAGTCAGTCAAAGGATTCTTGTCGCTGTGGTTCTCCATGAAGGACCTGGGCGATGCCAACTACATTCTGCGGATCCAGATCTATCATGATAGATCTAAGAGGATGTTGGGACTTTCACAGTCCAGGTACATTGACACCATACTGAAAAGATTCAGTATGGAAGATTCCAAGCGCGGTAATCTACTGGCTTGTCACGGGATCACCCTCTCCAAAGAGATGTCTCCCAAGACTGATTTGGAAAGGGATCGCATGTCTATTATACCCTACGCTTCTGCGGTAGGCTCTATAATGTATGCGATGTTATGTACCAGACCAGATGTAGCATACGCATTGAGCGTTGTAAGCAGGTATCAGTCGGACCCAGGGGAGAAACAATGGATAGCGGTAAAGAACATTCTCAAGTACCTGAGAAGGACTAAAGAGATGTTCTTGATGTATGGCGGAAAAGACCTCCAGATCGAGGCCTTTGCTGACTCCAGCTTCCAGAGTGACAAGGATGACTCCAAGTCCATGTCGGGTTATGTCTTTACCCTCAATGGAGGGGCGGTTTGCTGGAAGAGTTCCAAGCAGGAGACCGTTGCTGACTCAACTATGGAAGCGGAGTACATAGCTGCTTGCGATGCCGCAAAGGAAGCTGTCTGGATGAAGAATTTCCTCACGGAGCTTCAGGTGGTTCTTACCATTGTTGATCCAATACCGCTGTATTGCGACAACAACGGCGCTATAGCTTTAGCGAAGGAACCCAGGTCCCATCATAAGTCCAGGCACATTTTGAGGCGGTACCACCTGATCAGGGAGATCGTAGATCGCCGGGAGATCAAGGTGAAGAGAGTAAATACGGAGAATAACACTGCAGATCCACTCACGAAGGCCCTACCCCAGACTCAGTTCGAGCGGCTGATCGAGATGATAGGTCTTCGATACGCCAGTATATGGCCTTAGTGCAAGTGGGAGACTGTTAGTGTATATGCCCTATAGGCCATTACTGTATCATACTAGCTTGTATATTACTTAATGGAAGCTTGGGATATTCACAGTTGTATAGACAATCTTGCTCAGAATGGTAGTATGCTACTTGGTTTGTTTCTACTTCAATATGTGCATGTGTTTCTTTTAGCATATCGCTTATACATATTAGTAGAGCCCTTAGGATCTTTGCTTGATTACCAGCGTTGTGATGGCAATCATACTTGTGGGGGCTGGGTAATCTATAAGCACATCCTTATACAGGTCACCAGTCGTAGGACTATCGAGACAGGGCATCGATACTCCGGAGTAGACTAGCGTATGCGCTTCTCATCCCAGCAGGGGAGATGGTCTGTCCCACAGCCATCAGTACGTCGTACTGGAGATAGTATGCGGGTGCTCGTTAGGTTACGAGTACACTGGACAGGACTCGTCGGGAACTGTTGGTTGGTATTATACCTATCGTCAGTTATCAGTTCCCAGGTGACATGAGTACAGCTTAGTCCCCTGACTTGACACTTTCACTTCGCCTCGAGTGTGTTCCCACTGTACTTAGATTACTACCCTACCACGGCTCAAAGGAGTCATGCAAACAGGTAGTTGTTGGGTGCAGTCCCGAAGCACTTGGAGGCAGTGACGGTTAAACAGGATTCATCTCTCCCAGTATTGGGGGTTGACATCGCGCTGTGTCTAGGAGAGCCATTACACGAGTAGTCCCTGGCCAGGGCAAGCGAGATATACTGGTAGGTTTCCATTGTTATCTCAGGGTGTTCTGGGCTACACTCCGACATGACTTGTACCGCTATTAGGGAACTGACGTTCACCACCCCCTAGGCCCGCCATGCGATGTATCAGACGAACAGACCGGACTGTACGGAGATTGTCACATACAGGCTCAGTAGGAGTTCGGATGGGTTTACCTCATCGGCCTTCTTATCGACATCTACCTGGGAACCGTTACGTACAGCTAGGGCCGCTTGCGGTCTGTGGTTAAACCCACTGCCAGCGTAGTGTCGAGTCTTTAGAGTCCCACACAGAGAGTTTCCCTGCACTGAGCGAAACGTGTAGAGGCCGTATGGTTTTACGGCAGGGCTACGATCACTTACGTGCACTTGTGTGCGTATGCTGTTCGGGCAGGCAATACTAGTGGGCTTTGGTTTAAGCCGGATCCTAGTATTGCACGGATGGATTTATTTTGTCTTCTGTGCATTCGCATTCTACGGAATGCGGATGCGGGTGTGTATGCACAGTTTTGAGGAGCGATAAAGGAGGAGGTGCCCCATTAGGGTTTTGGCAGTTGGTTCAGCCAAAACCGTTATGTGGCAGGCTCATTAGGGTTTTGACAATTCGTTCGGTCAAAACCATTATGAGCCGGAGACATTATTTTACTAATCCTTTTTGTGATAATTTTATGATGGCTAATTGCATTGACCATTTGACCACCTTGACCTCTCTTGACTTTGTTGACCCGTTGACCGGAGTTGACCATTGACCTTCATGAGAGGTCTACACTCTTCTTTGGATTTTCTTTTTCTTTTTGATTATGAAAATGGTCAATTCAATGTAGCATCAACTTTATCATGATAGGATTTGTAATGATGTTGTTTTACTATTATTGCAACCATGGTGCCTTTTTTCTTAGATGATGATATTCATTTTCTCATTCTCATTCTCTCTCTTAGAAAAGAAAACGAGAAAGAGCTCCATGGTTGCAAAACTCTCCTTCATCTTCCTCCTCTTGAAATCATCCTTTGATCTCATGTATTGAGAGAAAAAGGATCCCACTTGACAAAACCATCCATCTACTACTTCTACACAACCTAGGACAACAAGACTAGCGATCTCGTTGCCCTAGTTGCCTCGGCTCGAGGTGGAGCTCGGTGTACAACTCTCGGGTGGATCTTCTTCGACTCAAGGAGGCCGTGGAGGTGACCAAGATCCGGATCGTACCTTGGAGCTTGGACGGACGAGCGGGACAGCGGAATGAAGACCCGAAGGACCGGTTTCGTGAGGTATAATTTCTATGGCATAGTAGTTAAAGCCTCTAGTAGTTTGTTGGTTTCTAGTTTAGCAATGATCCGGCTTTTAGTCCATGTTGCTTTGCGCCAAAAATTGTTTTTCGCCGTTTCCGCCTCCCCGTAAGAACCGGGGTGAGCAACGTGGACTTACACCAAACACCCTAAACTAGAAATCTAAAACATGCAAGGTTTGAGAAATACAACCTTTGTCGCGTATCTACCCAATTGTGGAAGACCCCTCCAATCTTATAGCCGCCCGGATCGCGCTTGAGAATCGACCACCCTTTGTTAAAGATGATCCACCCGAGGGAACGTGGAGGAGGCTCTAACCGATGACCAAAATTCGCTAAGTTTAGATGGTCGGTGATGTAGGAATACTCTACTAAATTTTTCTCTCTAGAATCTATGCTCAAATGGAGAGCAAGAGGAAGAAGAAGGTGAAGGAGGTTAAAGCATGGAGGAAAAATGGAGCAAGTGAGGAATCAAAAATCATCAAGTCAAGAGAGTGAGCATGGCTTGCTCTTTTTGAACCATCCATCAATAGTGCACACAAATGAATATATCATTTTAAAAACAAAGGCATGCCTTTCTACAATGTTTGCAACATGCTTCATAACTTCAATTTCCCCCTCATTTCCCTTTTTGTTTTTCTAAATAGAAAAATAAATATGAAGACTTCTTCTTCTAGAAGCATTCCCGTATAAATACGGAATACTTCACCTAGTATATGTATCGCTACACATACGCATATCCGTATAAAAATACGGATAGAACCAAAGATAGAAAATAAATAGTGAACAATAATACTAAAATATATGTATAAAAATACATATATAAATTATTAAATCAAAACATGATTTAAGAATCTGGCTTAATCCTAAGCCGGCTAGTATTATCAACCATCCGATTAAAATCCGTGTATTGCGTACACGTATTTAATCGGACCCCTGCACGTGCCATCGTATGGCTCCTACATCTGTAGTCTGAACCGGGAAAACCCTATGTGTGGGACTCTAAAGAATCGACGGTACGCTGGCAGTGAGTTTAACCACAAGCACTTCAGCGGAACTAGCTATACATAACGGCTACCCAGGTACTTGTCGAAAAGAGGGTCGAGAATCAAGTGCGTCCTTACCCTACTGAGCCTGAATGTTGTTAGTTATGTATATTCCCTAGAGGCCATTATTGTACATATGATATATATTGTAGTGGATGCTTGGATACAAATAGAGAGGACTTTCTTGCTCAACATGTTAATATGCTATCTGGTTTCACTTGCTTAACATATTGACTTGTATTGGGTTGCTGTGTTGCTCTCACATGTTGATAAAGCCTGATTGAATGATTCTTTGTGTGTCGTGTATAAGAAATGTGTAAAGATCACAACCAAAGAAATTTATAAACCGCAATCAATAACGGTGTCAACTGTAGGTTCGTTAGCGAATGCGGATCGTCTACAGGGAAAGTGAGATTTGATCGTAATTGTTTTAGTTGAGTTGAAAATTAAAGAAGAAAAGAAAATGATTCAAGAATTTTGAATTTTAGTTTCAAGAATTATAAAGAACTAGATCTAATTATCAAGAAATTTTAAAGATCAAGAATCGAGAATCAAGAATTGTCCAAATTGAATTAGTTATCAAGATTTGTAGAGAGGCTCGTAGGAATCGATAGAATCGATAGTGATGATGAAGACTTGTGATTACGTATTCTTATCCATTGATGATTTGTTGCTAGATCGATGACGATCAACGAGAATTAGGGATCTATTGAAGAAACTAGGGTTTCTTCATCATATCCCTTGTCCTTTCATTGATTAGCATTCAAATTCTAGCCTCTAGGAAATTCAATCATCGATCGTTGATCTCTAATTAAGAGCGAAAACATTCAAGAAAGCATCTCGCTCGAAACTAGGTTGTCGATGATTCAATTTACTAAAGTTTACAAAACTCATAAGACTTAAGAATCGTTCAAGAATGTAATCATCATCATCTATCAATTTTCTCGATTCCTCCACGAGAGGAGTTTTTACTAAAACATCATGACAAAGAAAACAATCAAGAATTGAGAACTCATCATAATGCTCAAATATAAAGAAAAGCAAGATCAAGAGTTTTCACCTTTCATTATTCAACATGTCGTTACAATTCGCTCAAAAACTACAAGAATTGAGGAAAGAACTCGATCGTCGAATTAGCTTCGCATCGTCTTCGTGAGTCGTGGATCGTCTTGGATCACTTGCTCGGTTGAAGATCGGCGTCGCTTCAAAAAGGCTTGATGGTTTCTTGCTTGATTTTGTACTCGGAGATCTTGAATTGGCTTTTGGAATTGGATTCGGGCTAGGGTTTAGATGCACAAGTTGTGTCACTCAACTTGTGGCTGGAAATTTTGGCTCAATTTTCAACAACCAACTAATGATGCCCTTGGGTCCTTTTTATAGCCTTCTTCTTTAGCTTCCCCTAGAAGCTTGATTAGGATTAACTTCCTTTAGAAGCTAAGCTAGGATTAGCTTCTCTTACAAGCTTGGTAGTTGAGTAGAATCTTCTAGATTTAGGTAGTTAGCTAGCTTCCTTGATAAGCTTGGATATATTTGGCTTGTATAAGAAACTGGGCTGTTAGAGGGAAGTTTCTGGAGATTTAAAGCGTCTTGAAGAAGTTTCGTAACTGAGAAGAGAGCCTCGAGAAAAGATGCTGCCGATGACATGTCCACGTGGCCGCGGATCCGCGGTGGATCCGCCCATTCGGACGCGGATCCGCAGCCATATAATGGGTTTGCTGTATGATTTTCTCAGGTTGAATTGGTGCTGACTTTGTGGATGTTTTCTGATATCTAGAATTTATAAATCTTTCTTGTTCACTACCAGATCACAAGTCTTGGACTTGGCGTATTTTTATCAGCACTTTTAGTAGTTTCGGCTCTTTACCTGGAATATCCTGCACAATTTCTCGAGACAAGTGTTGCGATATACAAAGATCATGCATGCAATAATAAACACTCAATTTCCCTCAAAATGCTGGTTATAATTTATAACACATGTTATTTGGTATTTACAGATGTTTTTCTAATATGTACTATATTTATACCGAACACCTTTAGATGATTGCAAATAGTAGGGAAATTGATGTGTTAAAATGCAATTTTTTCGACTGATCAAATTCCCCCAAACTTATTTTTTGTCGTCTCGAGCAAACTTGTTTTATTAGAAAAAGAAGGAGAAAATATAAGAAAAAGGAAAAACTAACTAGCACACTTTCGTAGGCAACACGATTGCACTGAGCACGTGCAACAAGCCTTTAAACCTCTAGGTGTCCCTAGTAGGAGGAGTGTTGTCTCCTGAGGGTTTTCAGCGGATTGCATCCAAAAAATCCAATAATAAAAGGAAGACCGTGAAAGTTACATATAAAGATAAGAATTGTAAAAGAAAGACTATGAAAATTAGAGTTTCCAACTACACTAGCTTTTGGGTTGACATGAGCCCTATCTTAATAGTCATGAAAAAATGTCAGAAATCACATCATCCCTCAATAAAACATCTTCTTTATTCTTCGTTCCTATCTTTCTTCCAAACATCAATCATATACCCCTACGTGTGTGTAAAGGACATCCGTACACTCAGAGAATTCAATTCAAGCTATCATACTCTTGTCCATTTGCCTCAGTACTTTTTAATTGATGAATATTTTAATGAAGTTGCTCACACATTATTCATGCGACCGTTAATACTTCTTGAGGTACTAACCGACCGATTACTCATGTTCTTGCTTATTAGGTGTATTTTCCTCGTCTTGCACCACCTAAGGCTTAGTAGTGACTCCCAGACCAGTTGGTCTAAGGTACTAGGTGATGAAACACCCTCGTTATATTTTTTATTGTTGCCTTGGCGATAACAAAACCAGTGTTCATTTTTTTCTTCACCATTTTATATTTTCTTCATTTATTATTTCCTTCATACTTTAACTTTTAGACAATAGCATTTCAAGGTATCCTCTACTATCCCGAGTTTCAAGACGTGTGTAAGTGCGAATAGTAGGGTACCAACGTTCAAATGTTTGGCTTCTAGAATAGGAACTATTTTTCAGACTTATTTTTATTCTCAGATTAGTGACTTCCTTCATCTTACTAACCCTTGGGACAACGGCTCATAACTATTTATTACTAGTTTCGTTTAAGAAAACTTCTAATTTTCTTGGTTTTCTTAAACTTTTCCGATCTTTTGGATGTAATTTTTCACTATCTAATTTTTTATTATCTTATTTATGTACAAAATTTTTTTAATTTTTTTTAATTTTTTTTATATGTTTTGTGCTTATGCAAAGTAGATACAAAGTGATGCATAAATAAGCACATTTTTTATTTTTTTTTATATGTTTTGTGCTTATGCAAAGTATGATACAAAGTGATGCATAAATAAGCACAAACCTCCCCCAAACTTGTTTTCAACAGTGTCCTCACTGTTGCCATCCGCTAAATCTTGAAAAGCTGTAAGCCTGGGAGGAAATTTATTAATGGGGGCAAAAAATATGATCGTGAAAATCCTCCCCCAAACTTAATCTTTTGGCTCACAATTTTGAGTAAAAATTTTATTTTCAAGAGCCAGCTTATACCCCCCCCCAAACTTGAGTTAAACAATGTTAAGCTTTGAAAATCACAAGAGGGGGTCAAAATTACTAGTCAATGCCAAGCTTTGCAAAGACCGAAAGTCAACACCAACCATTCGAAGATTTTATCAGTGTAGTGCACCGGTTGGTGGAATAAGAAGTAGGGAAAGGGTAAGTGGTGGAATAGAATGTGTTTGCGTCTCGCTTTGGAGAGACGACTCAGTGATTGTGATGGATTACTCGCATTCTCTTTATAGTCCAGAAGAAGGTGTGGAGGTTCAATTTCATTGTTTGGGAGATAATTCATCTCAACACCCGTGTTTGCTAAAAATGCGAGTTCATCAGCAAAGACTTCCTCAAAAGTCTCATCAATACCACGAAGAATAATGTCATCAAAAAGCACAGGGTGATCTTCAGACTCTAAAAACGGTTCATAATCAGTGTTAGTTGTTGACCCGGACAACTCGGTGGAAGGGTCCGTATGTGTATGATACATAGTTGGGTCAAACAACAACATATGAAAAGAGTCAAGATCAGTATCATGAGAATCGTCAAATTCGCTGCTGTCGACATCCATCAATTCGACAGAACAGACCTGAGCAGTAGGTTCGGAGGGTACACTTCTCAACTTGTAAATGTTCAGCTCTATTGACATCTTCCCGAAGGATAGGGTCATCGAGCCATTACGACAGTTGTTTATAGCATTGGAAGTGGCCAAAAAAGGGCGACCAAGAATCACCGGAATTTGATTCCGTGGGTTTGCTACGGGCTGTATATCAAGTATAATAAAGTCCACAGGGAATAAAAATTCCCTGATTTTTATTAACACATCCTCTAGTTTACCCCTAGGTTTGGCGATTGATCGATCGGCCATCTGGAGAGTTATGTTTGAGGACTTTAACACTCCGATACCTAGTTTCTCATAGACTGAGAAAGGAAGTAGGTTAACACTTGCGCCAAGGTCAAGTAGAGCACGGTTGATGTGTTTATCCCCAATAGAAATAGAAATAGTAGGACAGCCAGGGTCCTTACGTTTCCTTGGTAATTGTTGGGGAAAAGCCGTGTCAACAGTACTTGACATGAAAACTTTTTTCGGCACTTGAGTCTTCCTCTTCCTAGTGCACAAGTTCTTAAGAATTTTCGCATAGGACGGAACTTGTTGGATAGCATCTAGAAGAGGGATGTTAATGTTAACTTGCTTAAAGATTTCAGTGATCTTCTCCATTTGCGGACTTGGTTTGTTTCCCCTTAACCGATTCGGATAAGGAGCTTGAGCAATAAGATCAGGGTCCAACATTGGAGAAGATCGGGTGGGTAAGAACGATCTAAGAATAGGAGTGGGGATCGTCTTTGGTGGACTAGAAAAGGTGGGCTGAGGTGTCAAGCCTAGAGGAAAACGGAGAATAGGCTCGGAAGAAAATGGTGGGGTAGACGAACTGGGGTCAGAAACATAAGTAGAAGTGGAAGGAAAAGTCTTAGCTGGGTTATCATCGATTGATTCTTCATTTTTATCAATATCCTCACCAACATGATTGTCAAGCACTCTTCCAGATCTCAACGTTGTGATGGCATTCACATTGTATGTTGGATATAGTGAGCTCAAAGTCAATTATTGGATCGCAGGTACGTGATTGCAATGATTGAGGAGGACCTATACCGGTAGCACAGTCTTACTCGATATAATAGTATGCTATCTGGTTTTCCTTTATCAGTCGTGTACAGGTTCTGGTGACTGATCACTATTACACGTTGATAGAGCCCTTAGGATCTTGCTTGACTACCAACAGTATAATAGCGATCATATACGTGAGAGTTGGGTAGTCTATAAGCACATCCTTAATTGTGGTCCCTAGTCGTGGGAGTTTCGAGACAGGGCATCGATACTCCAGAGTAGACTAGTGTATACAGTAGAGACCCCGACGAGGGGCGGTGGCCGGTCTTACAAGCCACTGGTGTCAATTGGATCACCTAAGATATATACAGGTGCTCATTGGGTTATGAATACATCGGACAGGACTCGCCGGGAACCTGCTAGTTGGTATTTATACCTAGCGTCAGATAGCAGTTCCCTGGTGACATGTGTACAGGTTAGTTCATCGACCTGAGGTCGTCATTTGTCTCGTGTGAGTTCCCACTGTGCTTTGATTTCTACCCTACCACGGCTCAAAGGAGTCGTGTAAACAGGTCTTTTTTAGGTACAGTCCCGAGCCACATGGAGGTAGGTGAGCGGATCGGCAGAGGATTCGTCTCTTCCGGTATTGGGGGTGAGATCGTGCTGTGTCTAGGAAAGCCATTACACCAAGTCCTTGGCCAAGGAAGGTGAGAATTACTGGTAAGTATTCCAATAGTTTCTCAGGGTGTTCAGGGCTTGTCTCCGACACGACTTATACCGCTATTGGGTGTCTGACATTACCAGCCCCCTAGGCCCGATATGCGATACTCTTAGACGAACGGACCGGACTGTATGTATATTGTTACTGTTAGGCTCAGTAGGGTTCCAGGATGAGTTCGCTCATCGGCTTCCCTTGAGGTCAGTACATGGGCAGCCGTTATGCACTGCTAGTGCCGCTGACATGCTAGTGGTTAAACCCACTGCCAGGGTACTGATGAGTCATTAGAGTCCCCCACAGAAAGTTTCCCAAGTTCGGGCGAAACGTTGTAGAGGCCGTTTGGTTTTATGGCAGGGTTCGGAAAATGCACGTGCGTTTACGCACGTGTCATATTTCGGACAGATAATACTGGTGGGCTTTGGTTTAAGCCGGATCCGAGTATTATACTTTGTAGATATAATATCTTTGTCTCAGTTGCATTTGTATTCGGTCGTAATACAAATGCGGGTATGTTTATACTGTTACGGGGTTATCCTGAAATTCGTTTCGGGATCGCTTTTCGAAGTTGCCAGTTTTCTATCACCCGTCTTAAACATTCGGTTTAATACGGAATTATCTTTTTCTTTGAGGGTGAGTCATGAGTGGAAGCTTCTTGAATGATGACTAGGTTGATGAGGTGTTTAGTGAGTCATTCATTTGCATTAATGGTTGATGAGGTGTTATTAGTGAGTCACCTTTTCCATTAATGCCTTTTGGTTTGAACTTGGATATTTCTTCTTGATCTTTTCCATTATGGTCACCCCCTTGCTCCTACACTCACCCCCTCCTCATATATGTGGTCGGCCCCTCTTTTGGAAGCCACATGGTTGGAAAATGATATGATTCATATTTGATAAATTTCCTAGATCAATTTAACAATCAAAAAGGCAACTTCATTAACCGTTCATCCATGGCTTTGGATGAAACGAGACAAAGTATTCTACTCATTCTCTACATCAATCTTGGACATGTCGGGTAGCAAACTTCATGTCCGAGTTGCCTTAGTTCAGAGGCGGGAGCCCGTTTAAAGATCCGTTGATGTGGTGCCACCTCGAAGAGAAGACTGGAGATCGAGCGAGATCACAGATGCCGCAAAGGAGCGTGGGATGATGGCTAAAGACCGAAGGACTCAAATCGTTCGGTATAGCCTTTCTACCCACTTTACAGTTAGTTAGTTTAGCGTTAATGGCAAGATCCGGGTTATAGTATGCGATAGCGCCAGTTATAAAAGTTTTTATTCTGCGTTTGGCGTCAGATTAACGGCCGGGGCGCTACCTGTCACGACCCGAAAGTACGGAACATGACCGGCACTTGGACTACAAAACGTCTCGAGGCGTACATAATCTAAGTAAGCCGAAAACCCAGAAATCCAAACCAAGAAAAGTAGTAGAGTGAAGGAAAACCATTTTAAATCAAATAGTTTGCAATCTATGCCGAAATACGCACTTTTAAAATTACCAGTTTTTTCTAAAAATTTCGGCAGAGTTTCCTTTGTAAAAGCTGACCCCTAATGGGTACAAAACCTGATAAAGCATATATATAATGAAAAATGCATCCCCAAAAGAGAGCTAGTTCTTCGTCAATCGACGGTCACAACCATGCAAGCAATATAATATACAACGCCGAAGGGCGAGGATCACAACAGAAAAGGAAACTCAAAACAGCATGAAATCCATAGAAATACAACGCGCGACTCTAAGGTCGAAAGAATAAACAACACTGGTCTCTATCTCAAATAAATACATATTTGGTTGATGGAACTTCTAGATACAACTGAATAATAATATACAATGTATAATGATGGGTATGATACAAATAAACCCACCTACTAGCAAGTCGCCCGAAAGAAGCAGTGCCAGCAAAGCCGTAATGAAACCTGTACGACAAAACCTGCAAGAAACTGGGGCACAACGGGGGTGAGTTGCCAACTCGTGAGTAGAAAAACATCTACGAACAGGAATCGCATGTATGACGCAATCCTAGGTCATACGATCATAATATATTCTCAAATATATAACAAGCAGCCTATAATAATGGCTAGGGTAAATGTCTAACCCAAGTGTAATCCCATATGCCTATGTCAGTGCCTCACGTAGCAATATATCATATGGATGATGTATGAATGCATGAAAACAGAATACATGTACTGAAGGAACTGCTTTCATAATTTAGTGAGATTTCCTTTGTATTTTTAAAATGAGGTATCATAAATGAAATCAGCATAAACAGTGTCTAGCATCGACACAAAACATAAATCTCAATGTCTCGAAATCCCATGCTCCGGCTATCCGGACTGGCCTGTATCATCAAATCTCAGTACCTCAATATCCCGAAATCTCAATGTCTCAATCTCAATATCTAGGGCGCCGTCAATCCAGACCGGCCCCTACCATCCATCTCAAGACCATGACGTATCCTCCGGATATCCGACACGTCGGGTAATATCACCGGTAGGTAGTCTCCCCCTGCCAGGCTCACATCGTCATCACCACGTGCTTCTTGCCCCGGGGTACCTTACCGGGTCCACCAAGTACACGAAACGGTTCCTCCACTCCTCGAACTCGGGTCTCACATGTCGCTCTCAGCACCGAGAAAACACATGGTGGACGCACTGAAATATCATATCAAGGGTAACCGGGTTTTTAAAACAATTACATATTCTCTTTTGAAATACCCACGGTTCCCAAATCCAGAAATCTCATGGAAGTCCGAATCCAAATCATCAATAGCACGTAAAACCATGAATATAGGCATGAGAATCCATGAATGCGGCATAACAATGAATAACAGTATGCATGAAGTAGCAGGTAATAACTACAATGTCTAAACTAGCATATAAGGCAAGTACACTAATATCATGTCGAAACTACTAGCTAACAGGCTATATCAATGCAATAGTATTTTCTAAAGTGTTCGTGACATGGCAATTACCGATGAAGATGTGTGTGAGCCAGCAGTAAGTGTACGTGGTACATACGCATCATCGGTAATGGTGCTGATGTCCTAACAGCATGATATCAATAATGGAATATGCAGTACAATAAGTATGCGATGCGGAGCAACAGCAATAATGTGCGGGAGCTGAATACTAAACACAATGATAACTAATCTGCATTTAATATCAATCTAGTCTAACAACTACACTAAGCTATAGGGCTGAGCTAACAGGCTAACTGAAGGTAAGGAAGCCGCCTAACATCTGAGTCGATATATATATATATATATAAGAGTCGGTGATCATACCTCAATAATATCACATCCGATACCATATCTATAATCAGACATTCCTAAGTCAAGAGTGCGGATCAAACATCAATATATAGCTCGTACGTAAATCCGTCGTACGGCATCCCAAATCTGCGTACGGGTCAATATCACATTCATCATATTATTCATCTGGTACCCTCTTTATCAAAGATCATAATCCGGGGTACTGACCTACGTCTAGTACAATACTAATATCATCAATATAATCATGATCTGACTACTGATCGACAATCTTGTACAAACCGATATCATCAGCACATATCATCATAAAGAGGTATACATCGCCCAATGCGACCTATTATAAATATCCTAGCATATTATAACTCATATCACGATCACATGTCGATCATTTTATTTATATCACTATTCACATGGTATCGTCGTCCAAAATCCGCTATAACATCATGACGTATCTCAAATACGAATTCTGCCATATCACTGATCTCACAGTCTCAAATCATATCTCATCGACTCACCTCAAATCCTAAATACTATCCTCAAATCCAGTATATGAACACATAGTCCCATACCCATGTGAACACATAACTATATATATATATATATATATTCCCATCTAAGCACATATGAAAGAAGGATGTATGCAAGTATGGGTGTGTGTGTGTGTGTGGTGCAACCACTACACTAGGGTTTCGTAACACTAACAAATCCAACCACACCTAGAACTCATCTTTATCATCAATAACCTCATGCAATATAATCAATATGTGTGTGTATACGTATCCGTATACATCACCACGAACTGCGGGGGTGCTATACGCCATCCACCCGACTTCTCCCCGTAGATATAAAGCTACCCACCTTGCTTCTCGTGTGCCGATGCCGATGTCGCCATCTTCGTCTTCATCGCCTCGACGTCACGTGGGGTACCTACAAGGATATCACAAACGCTAAAGCATATGAAAATCACATCGGAAACCAAAACGGCATACGCTACGCCCATAGGTAAAAACCTATAGCCTCGCATGCAAACACGACTAATAACCCTTTGCCGTTGACGTTCAAACGCCACCCGACAGAAACGAATCACCAAATACCAAAAATCCATGCTAAAACAAGTCGTAAACCATGCGCCAACACATGAAAATCAACCCAGATTTTATCCTAAATGGAATCAGACAAAATTGCACATACTATGGGTCAAGTTTACTGAAGATAGGGCCCTGCACCAAAAACGAGACAAAACCCTCCTGCTCTGGCCGCAAATTGCGGCCAGAAGGATTAAATATGCGGCCTGGGGAAAGAGATAGGCGCTAGGGTTTGGTGTGGTGGTTTCTATTTGCCTGTACATCTCTCTGTCAACTCAATTTTATTTTCAGATGTCTCGGGTTAAAGCAGATTCCCAAATACAACCCCAGATTTACAGTTTTTCCCCGATATCTTCTCATAAATCCGTATTCTGGTTCTAGTTCCAGGTTTGGGTCTAAAATAACATCACACCAGGGTTTCTAAGGTCACAACAAGTCTCAATTTCACTTTTGATTTCAGATCCACCCTAAACCCTAACTAGAAATCTCCAAAGTCTACAAAACGACACTATATCGACATGAAACTAGCATAGATGCACAAAGAATTGAAATACTATACTAGGGGTGCAGAAATTACCTTCTTTGGCAACTCAAGAATTTTCTTAAGTTGCTCAAACTCCTCCAAATCCATTCTTGCTAGGTCCAATGTGTAGCTAGTGAGCTTGGAAACATTTTTTATGAAATGGGAATAGGGTTTTGGGGTTGTATTCATGGTGGATCTAAGCTTGAAGAGGGAGGAGGAAGAAGAGGGAGAAGCTGCACCAGCAGCAAGGGGAAGGAGAGGAGAGAGAATGAGAATAGGAAAATGATGGGGGAAGAGTCAAACAAGTCAAAAGTAACCTACTCTCTCTCTCTCTTTCTCATCATCATACTTTACGTTTTCTTTTCCCTTTTCTTTTCTTTCCATCTCACTCAAAGGTAACCCTAAGCAACCATACACCCAAAACATATAGGAAAATGTAGCAAGTGTGGAAAAATGATATGTGCACATTTTTACACAAAAAGGCTAAAAACCCGATTAGCGATTTTTAATCGCGATCAGCACCAAATTAGTGTCAAACTAATCATAAAAACTTTAAAATGGCATAATTCCGTAAAATACCCTATTTTAGAATTTTCCATAATTTTTCCAAAATTTTTCCCATTTATCGGTATTTAATTATACCGAAATATTAAAATATTCATTAAAAATTAATACTAAATTATAAAAATTCCCAAAAATAATATTTAATTTTTTTTGAAATGTTACACTACCGTAGAATTACAGGGTATCAGAGCCATGCAATTAACCTTTACTAACTTGTTCTAACGTGTTTAAAACAACGATCGAACGAAACTTCCGAAACCGCATTTTTCATTGTAAAGTTTCTGTCGAATTTTTAAACAGGTCTAAAAATCATTTTGAGCATCTCAGAAAATCGTGCAGGGTTTTTCAAGAATACTGTAGAAATTTGGTAGACTGAAGCTTCCAAAGCGCCGCGGAACCGCCGCACAAACCCTGGTTTGGCCGCGGTTCCGGCGCCGTTTTAGAGCAACAGTAAACCATTTTTCTACAGTAGGGTCTTCATGTAAAATTGTGGTTTCTGGAATATTTCTTTTGGGCCTAGATTTTGTTTGTGTACTGCAGATGTACGTGGGGCCCACTTCGGGAAGTTTTGTCGATCGGAATTTTAAACTTGTTAGTTTACGGTACTTACATTATATCTCCGACCGTGAATGTCATTCGAGCGGTAAATTGCGTCTAACTGCTATAGTCCTTTTTGTCGGGTTTGCGAACGTGACATTCGCGTTGATGTTCTGTGTTGTGCTGTGATGTTGCGGATTTGTCGTGGTGGATAGCAGTGTGCAATGGTAGTGCAGTTTGGATTTAATTGTACATTTGATATTGCGGGGCGAGCGTCCAACATGTGGACTGCCGTCACTTCCTGTTTGTATAATATTCTTTTGGGGCACGACCGGGCTGAGGTCAATGTACATGTTGTACATATTTTTCATTTTTGTACTATGTTTTACCCCGCGACGGAGTGCACGGATAGCCGGGTTCTGGAGGGCAACGGGTCCGCATCTCATGGCTTTGAGAGGCAGAGGGGACTCACTCTAGAATTTGCAGACTATTCGCCGCACTCGTAGGGGGTACAGGTTGACCCAAGGAAGGGTGCTCAAGTTACCGGATTCCATGAAGTGCAGGGTGGTCCATTCACTATGCTGTAGGGGGCTGGCTCGCTTCAGGTTTTGGCGGGTAACTTGCCGCACCCGTAGGGGTCTAGGTTTCATTGCATAGGCTATCCACACGACCAGAGGAACGTCGGGTTTTAGTAGCGGCTCTATGAAACCCGGGGATCCCAGATTATCTGTATTGTTCTGTGATGCTTATTACTTTTCTGTAATGTTGCATATTATCACGCCTGGAGCGATTATTGTATATTGGTATATATACTAGTAGATGTTGTATATGTTTTACACCCGCACTAGTCCAGTCCCCGCTCTGTCGTTAGTTAAGTAACCTAACGGGTGATGACGGGACCCAGTGGCGAATGCGAATGGCATATACGTACATTATATTTTCGTTCTTTTCTGGTGTGATTAATTGATGGGACTGCGTTGATTCTGATCAATGCAAAGGAAAACAAACCTGTTTGGATATTGTTGGAATAGTTTTAAAAAGTGTTATTACAAAGACGTTTTCTTTTGTTTTGCACAGTGGTATTCAGTTAGAATATCCTGCACTTCATTCGATGAGGCAAGGGTCGAGATCCCTTCACCGGGAGTGACCCCTTGGGCAGAAGTTTGCATCAGGGCAATAACTTCACTATAATCGATTACATGTTGCTATGCATCGCGGTATTCAGTTAGAATATCCTGCACCTCATTCCACGAGGAAAGAGCCGAGATACCTTCACCGGGAGTGACCTCTTTAGCAAAAGGTTTTCGCCACTATATTTTTATAAAAAGCTATCAGGTTCCTTCAACGAGATCAAGTTCATTACGTTAATGGTTTTTCGCCAAAAACCAGCCGTAGCCCTCCGTCATTTCATATGAATGGTCAGTAGTATTCAAGCTTTGTTGGTTTGGCCCTTAGTCAAGACATAGTGATCGGTAGCTGCTGGGGTGTTCACATGTTGCATAGATAGATGCGTTGGTTTGGGACAGTCGCATTAGCAAGATAATGATGGGAAGAGTATGTATGGGTGGGTTCAAATTAGCAAGATAATGATGGGAAGAACTTGACATATGGCTTATGATTGGTTTGGCCCTTAGCCAAGGTCATAAGAGTATAGGGCAAAAATCATATCGGGAGTTTCTAAAGAAACTGAAACATGCCAGGCATGCGTATACCTTCTGGAGTGTGATAACATGAGTAGATTCCTTCACGTTATCATGCGATGAGTGTTGGATCCTGATTCCCACTGATGAGTTAGTTTACTCTTCGGGTGATCCCGATTGATTCTTCTTTCAGGTTTGGAGGAGAATTTGACAGTACAATGGGAGGTTCCTGATTAGATAAAGTCATAACCATTCTGATCTAGGTTAGAGTGTACGCAGAGTGTTTCTTTTCTCTCTCTCTCTTTGGCAGCAACATTTGACCGACCCTAGACTATAACTCAGTGACCAAGTTGACCGAACCTTCTTAAAATACTGGCTTTTGGATTGTCTAAGTTGCATAAGTCATTGCCACTCCTTCTTTTACCCTTTGCATTTCTCAGAACACCTTGTATCACTACGAACATCCATTTCCATTGGATAGATCCATCGTATGGTTATATACGAAGTCGAAGGACTTCTTCGAGGATGGATCCAGGTTCAGGAGAAATTGAATTGGTTTATTCAGTTGTCTTTTATTATCACCTTCTCTCGGGTTGCGAGGGCTCCTTAGTTTAGGAGAGTACACCTATTACGCTTATTGGATAGTCTTCTTCCAAACCATAGGCAGGTGCCGAAAGGTAGGGAATGAAGAAAACCAATTAACCTAAGTAAGATGTACAGAAGGTAATAAGTAAAGACAAAATAAAGGGATTAGAAAGAGGGCAAAGTAAATTGCGACTGCTATCATTCACGACCAAACCGCGTACTTCATCGCACTCCTATTTCACCTTTGCTTTTTTCCCCAGTTCGGGAGAAATAGAATAAGGTATTATTCAGTTGTCTTTTATCATCACCTTCTCTCAAGTAACGAGTACTCCTTGGTTTAGGAGAGTACACCTATTATTCTTACTGCATAGTCTTCTTCCAAACCGTAGGCTGGTGCCGAACGGTAAGGAAGGAAGAAAACCACTTAACCTAAAGGGGTGTACAGAAGGAAATGAATAAAGACAAATAAAGGGATTTGGAGAGATGGCAAAGAAATATACGGTTACAGTCATGAATTGGATTATGGAAGAGGCATTACTATGAATACCAGGATACCCCTTCGAAACATTTTCATGTTTCAGTTTCACTGTGCGTTGTTAAAGGAAAACTGATTTCCCGATTAGATACTTACTCCAGGGTATGTATTTACTAGGTGTGATTCTCACATCTGTATGGTTTTACAGATGATGAGTGGGAGTGAGTTATTGGGAATTAGGTGATCATCCTCATTATATCGGAATTCATTGTAATTGGTGATATTTGAGGAAATCGCCTGGGTTTTTTCCGGACGGCATGTATTTGGTTTTGAGTATCCGTTGTTGTGCACCAATTTCAAAATGATATATTTGTACGTTTATTTTTATGAAGTGAGATATAACTTTTTGATATTATGTCGATGACATTTACCTATATCAGTTGACGATTGGGTAAGGAGCATTGAACAACGGAGTAGTTCTTAACCATAAGTACAGTTTTCAACCTACGATACACAGGTTTTGAGTTATTCAACTCTGCGGACTTATACAGAGTATTGTATGTTGTCCAGTGTCCATCAGGACAAAGGGGTTGGTCCACGTACTATGTTCTGGTTACTTGTGACTTCTCTAGTTTTTAGATAAGTGTTTCATAGAAATACAAGGTCTAAGTTTTGAGAAGTTGTGGGTATAGGAATAAAGTAGAGAACCAGGTATCGCAAGTATCGGGATTCTTCAAAAAGATCAAAGATGTAGATACTTGTGATTGGTATTCAGTTGATAGTAATAGTTTTGAGAAACTTGTTTCTCTTTCAGGTTGCTCATAATTGGATTTATTCCTAAGTTGAGTAATGCTGATTAGCCTCTCTCCATTAAGTTTATATGCATTGGAGACAGCTGCATGATTTGAATCTGGTTCCAATTAAATAAGTGCAAAGTTTATATATTGGATATAGAATGGTTCATATTTTAACGATGTTAAGGTACGGGGAGTTGTCCGGCTTATGCTTAAAACCAGACTCTGGATAACTCAAGGCACGTTTCTGTAATGGCAGTTTGTGGGTTGGCCCAGGCTATGACGAGGGTTGACTTTCTACCATCTGGAAGATCAATAGTGATATTGTTCTTGACTCGCCACAGTTTTAGTGAAATGGATATTTTTTCAGAAAACAGGAGTGGGAGTATGGTAGAACTGGAAGTGATTCTAGAACCGCAAACGATTACGGAAAATTTAATAGGACCTAAAGATTCAATCAGGTTTGACATTCCATTAGCCACTCCGCAGATATGGTGGGTAACCTCAGACACCTGAGAGGTACTCCGGTAGCCTCAAGGACGGTGACAGGGAAGTTCTTGATTACCCAGACTTGACACTACTGTTGTTCCAGGCTATGAGACACGGCAGGAGGTTAAGTATAGCGTCGTTCTAAACTAGCTTCAGAAGTGCACGTATATATTATTCTGCCAGAGGGTTGTTGTGGTCAGTGGGAGCAGCAGAAGCATAGTGGGCAAGTAGCTTATGTCTATTTATGGACTTGAGCAGATATAGCAGAGATAGATCATCTAATTTTGATGTGATAGTCATGGCTTTGACTTCATCAGAATAGGGGATGGATCTGTTGAGAAAGTAGTAGGATGTGATGTCCTGGTATTTGGATGACATACACAGGGTAGGAAGTAAAATTCCTAAACTACGATCGGTTGTACTGTGGTCGTCACACAGTTGTTTCGCCACACAGGATATAGATATAATATCTGACATTCTGGTTTCTAGGCCTATGGTTTTAGATCTAAATTTGGGTAGTTTCCCAATGTGGGTATTTTGACAGTATTCTAATGATATTTAGAATAGATGACTCCTGGCATGATGGTCTACCTGCAGATGGTGGAGTCACCCTCTCTAAAGGTGTCTTACAGACTAAAGGGGAGAGGTATGTGCATAATTGGCAGATCACTTGCTTAGGCAATTGAGTCAATCGTGAGATGTCAAGTACCACACTAGATGTTGTTTTTGCACTAGATGCGATAAGTTTATATTAATCCAATCCTGAAGAAACATAAGGAAGCAGTTTTAGAACATAAGTGCATGTTCTAGGGATTTGATGACGGCAGCCTCCTTCGGAGACGGTTATCATTCCAGGCTTCAAAGGTGACATGGATGACAGAGTGTTTGTCAGAGTTATAGTTTTCCCTCTGATGAGGGACAGTATTATGGACAGGTGGTCCAAGTGGATACTGTGGGAGGCATGGTGCAGGATACTGATTAGGTTCAGTTGACGATACAGTCTAAGAAATTTGGATTTAGAGTTCATTTATGAATTAGGTCCCATCAGATATCCAGACATACTCTAAGACAGGTATTACTCAATTCGGGAGATGGCTTTCTCCGCAAACTTGAGATTAAGAGAGACATAAAAAGAAACATTGGGGCGGATCCACTCATTGAGGCTATTTCTCGAACACAAGAGTTTTACAAACGGGCTTTGTGAAACTGATTAGTAAAGGAGTTGGGTGTTCGGTATCACATAGGCTGTGAGTATGCGATATCGCAATAATTAGCCTTAAGTGCAAGTGGAAGATTGTTGGATATAGTGCCCTCAAAGTCAATTATTGGATCGCAGGTACGTGATTGAAATGATTGAGGAGGACCTATACCTGTAGCACAGTCTTACTCGAGATGATAGTATGCTATTCGGTTTGCCTTTATCAGTCGTCTACAGGTTCAAGTGACTGATCACTATTACACATTGATAAAGCCCTTAGGATCTTGCTTGACTACCAACAGTATGATGGCGATCATATACGTGAGTTAGGTAGTCAATAAGCACATCCTTAATTGTGGTCCCAAGTCGTGGGAGTTTCGAGACAGGGCATCGATACTCCAGAGTAGACTAGTGTATACAGTCGAGACCCCGACGAGGGACGGTGGCCGGTCTCACAAGCCACTGGTGTCAGTTGGATCACCTAAGATGTATACAGGTGCTCATTGGGTTATGAGTACACCGGACATGACTCGCCGGGAACCTGCTAGTTGGTATTTATACCTAGCGTCAGATAGCAGTTCCCTGGTGACATGTGCACAGGTTAGTTCATCGACCTGAGGTCGTCATTTGTCTCGTGTGAGTTCCTACTGTACTTTGATTTCTACCCTACCACAGCTCAAAGGAGTCGTGCAAACAGGTCTTTTTTGGGTACAGTCCCGAGCCACATGGAGGCAGGTGAGCGGATCGGCAGGGGATTCGTCTCTCCCGGTATTGGGGGTGAGATCGCGCTGTGTCTAAGAAAGCCATTACACCAAGTCCTTGGCCAGGGCAGGTGAGAATTACTGGTAAGTATTCCAGTAGTTTCTCAGGGTGTTCAGGGCTTGTCTCCGACACGACTTATACCACTATTGGGGGTCTGGCGTTACCAGGCCCCTAGGCCCGATATGCGATACTCTTAGACGAACGGACCAGACTGTATGTATATTGTCACTGTTAGGCTCAGTAGGGTTCCAGGATGAGTTCGCTCATCGGCTTCCCTTGAGGTCAGTACATGGGCAGCCGTTATGCACTGCTAGTGCCGCTGACGTGCTTGTGGTTAAACCCACTGCCAGGGTATTGATGAGTCATTAGAGTCCCCCACAGATAGTTTCCCAAGTTCGGGAGAAACGTTGTAGAGGCCGTATGGTTTTATGGCAGGGTTGGGAAAATGCATGTGCGTTTACGCACGTGTCATATTTCGGACAGATAATACTGGTGGGTTTTGGTTTAAGCCGGATCCGAGTATTATACTTTGTAGATATAATATCTTTGTCTCAGTTGCATTTGTATTCGGTCGTAATACAAATGCGGGTATGTTTATACTGTTACGGGGTTATCCTGAAATTCGTTTCGGGATCGCTTTTCGAAGTTGCCAGTTTTCTATCACCCGTCTTAAACATTCGGTTTAATGCGGAATTATCTTTTTCTTTGTGGGTGAGTCATGAGTGGAAGCTTCTTGAATGATGACTAGGTTGATGAGGTGTTTAGTGAGTCATTCATTTGCATTAATGGTTGATGAGGTGTTATTAGTGGGTCACCTTATCCATTAATGCCTTTTGGTTTGAACTTGGATATTTCTTCTTGATCTTTTCCATTATGGTCACCCCCCTTGCTCCTACACTCCCTCCCTCCTCATATATGTGGCCAGACCCTCTTTTGGAAGCCACATGGTTTGAAAATGATATGATTCATATTTGATAAATTTCCTAGATCAATTTATCAATCAAAAAGGCAACTTCATTAACCGTTCATCCATGGCTTTGGATGAAACGAGACAAAGTATTCTACTCATTCTCTACATCAATCTTGGACATGTCGGGTAGCAAACTTCAAGTCCGAGTTGCCTCGGTTTAGAGACGGGAGCCCGTTTAAAGATCCGTTGACGTGGTGCCACCTCGAGGAGAAGACTAGAGATCGAGCGAGATCACAGATGCCGAAAAGGAGCATGGGATGATGGCTAAAGACCGAAGGACTCGGATCGTTCGGTATAGCCTTTCTACCCACTTTACAGTTAGTTAGTTTAGCATTAATGGCAAGATCTGGGTTATAGTATGCGATAGCGCCAGTTATAAAAGTTTTTGTTCTGCGTTTGGCATCAGATTGACGGTCGGGGCGCTACCGTAGACTTACATTGTAATGCCCAGGATTCGGTAAGGGTTGAGATGGAAGTTTCCCTTTTTCTCTAGCACTCAATTCGGCATTTATTCGTGCAATTTGTGCTTCCATCGATTTAATATTTTCATTTTGAGAGACAATGATCTTCATCATATTATCGAAAGAAGATTGAATATTTTCCGTCCCTTGGATGGATTGCTTCATGAAAGTATCCAAGGTTCGTTCGAGTGCAGAGGAATTATCAGTACCGGCCATTTATAAAGAATTTTCAAATGTGTTGGCCAGATTTTGAAAGTTTTGTGATTGGAAGGGGTGCTGACTCAATTGAAGTGGTTGCTGTTGTGGTGGAAGAGTCCTTTGAAAATTGTTTTGGGTTAGAACTGTATTTTGATTTTGTGATTGGTTCCAAGCAAAGTTAGGGTGATTCCTCCAACCCTGATTATAAGTGGAAGAATATGGATCGTTTCTAGGTCTTTGTTGGAAAGAAAAATTGATATGCTCATGACCTTGAAATGGAGAATTCAATGGACATTCTTCTGTAAGATGTGATGGATCAGAACATCATCCACATACAGTTTTGGGGAGTGACATTTGATTTAGGGCGGCGGCTAAAAATTTATTTTCCATAGTTTCGAGTTTCTTTTGCATTGCTGACATTTCAGCTCTAACTCCTATAGAAACATCAGATTGGTTATTGCCACCCCTAGACGATGACCGACTTACACTCTCCCATTGTAAAGATTTTTCAGCGAAATCTTCTAAAAATCTCCAGGCTTCACCATCGTCTTTAGTCATGAAAGTGCCTTGACACATGGATTCAAAGGTCTGTTTTTTGGTAGGATTAATGCCCTCATATATGATTCTGCACAGATCCCATCTAGGGATTCCATGATGTGGACATTGAACTAACAGATCCTTGAAGCGTTCAAAACACTTCGAGAATGGTTCATTTGGAAGCTGGGTAAATTGATTTATTTCGCTACGGACTCGAGCTATTTTATGATTGGGGTAGAATTTCTTTAGGAATGCTTTTACAAATTCTTCCCAGTTTGAGATAGAATGTGCGGATGTGTTATAAAGCCACTTCACGGCTATATCGCACAAAGTGAATGGGAGAAGACGTAGACGCATAGCATCCACAGAAAGCTGTGAAGTACCCATCATAGCGCATACATTTTCAAATTTGGTAATAAAGACATATGCGTCTTCAGACTCGAGACCGTGATATTTGGGTAGAAGGTTGATGTATTGGGTTTTTATTTCAAAATTATCTCCGTTGGCTGGTGGAATGGTGAGACAGGTCGAAAGAGGACCTCACATAGGATAACATCTCTCTTGGAGAAAGATGCGGGGTGGATTCTGCGCACCTGCGAACGGCGGCAGAGTACTGGTAAAGAAGTTTGATGGAGAACCGTCCATCGAAGTGGGTGTGGTGGTGGTAAAGAAGAGGTAGACGTAGAAATACCGACTTCGGAGTCGATAGGGGGACAGCGTACAAGACGGGCACTAGAATCCCGTGTCCAGCCGAGCATGCACTAAAGGGTTTAGCACAAGTAGCAGCGTTAAGATAATTAAGGAAAAGATGAGTTTGGTGTTTGTTTTGAAAAAGTTACGGATTTTTGAAAAAATGCAAATCACAAACAATGCACAAGCAACCCTAGTCTAATGGTCACCTAGGTCAAGACTTTAGACCGCTCCTAGACTTCCAGAAGACACATCGCAGGATCAATCCTCTACTACCTCTTTGTCCCTTCTGTGGCCAGGTAAGTGCCAGGTAAGTGGGAGGTTCTCCACTACGTAAGTAGTGAGCCTAATTAAATAACCACTTGCCTTAGATACACTTGCCTTAGACACCACAAAAGAAACGCGGATAAGCAATAGATTACCCATGACCTTCTCCTGTCCTAAGTGAGCGCGACGGTCCTTAGAGTCATGTCTAAATATTTTTTGGTTAATGAGGGTAATGCGGATGCAGTTTTGTGATTTTTGGGGCTTAGGAAGGGTAATGAACTCCCCACCTAATCTGAATTTGGTCTTTGCCCCTTAATTTCCGTATTAAAATATGCAAACAACCAAGATCAAACACGCACAATATTTATTTTTTTGCGGCGCTGCGAATTTTTTTGCAAAGAAACCTGCAGAAATTGGTTAATGGAGCAGATCAAGGAGGAGATAAGAAAGTTAGAATTATACCTGAGATATTTCGTAGAGAGACGAAGCAATTACGCCGCGGAACCGCCGCAATGAGCCTCTAATGCCGCGGAAACGCGGTCGTTTGTTCAGATCGCTGCACAAAAATTTCTAGAAATGTTCCTGTTCACTCCCTGATCTTTCTGGAATATTCAGAAAAATTTTCCTCTTGCTCCACAGATTCCAGATTTCCTCGCAACAAATCACAACAAATCGTTTAGTGTTTGTGCGAATTTCGATCTAAAAATTCTGATGGAATAAAATTTTCAACTCAAATTTCAAAAATGAACAAATTAGCACACTATCCCCGGCAACGGCGCCATTTGATTGAATGATTCTTTGTGTGTCGTGTATAAGAAAAGTGTAAAGATCACAACTAAAGAAATTTGTAAACCGTAATCAATAACAGTGTCAATTGTAGGTTCGTTAGCGAGTGCGGATCGTCCAGAGGGAATGTGAGATTTGATCGTAATTGTTTTAGTTGAGTTGAAAATTAAAGAAGAAAAAAAATGATTCAAGAATTTTGAATTTTAGTTTCAAGAATTATAAAGAACTAGATCTAATTATCAAGAAATTCTAAAGATCGAGAATCGAGAATCAAGAATTGTCCAAATTGAATTAGTTATCAAGATTTGTAGAGAGGCTCGTAGGAATCGATATAATCGATAGTGATGATGAAGACTTGTGATTACGTATTCTTATCCATTGATGATTTGTTACTAGATCGATGACGATCAACGAGAATTAAGGATCTATTCAAGAAACTAGGGTTTCTTCATCATATCCCTTGTCCTTTCGTTGATTAGCATTCAAATTCTAGCCTCTAGGAAATTCAATCATCGATCGTTAATCTCTAATTAAGAGCGAAAACATTCAAGAAAGCATCTCGCTTGAAACTAGGTTGTCGATGATTCAATTTACTAAAGTTTACAAAACTCATAAGACTTAAGAATCGTTCAAGAATGTAATCATCATCATCTATCAATTTTCTCGATTCCTCCACGAGTGGAATTTTTACTCAAATATCATGACAAAGAAAACAATCAAGAATTAAGAACTCATCATAATGCTCAAATATAAAGAAAAGCAAGATCAAGAGTTTTCACCTTTCATTATTCAACATGTCGTTACAATTCGCTCAAAAACTACAACAATTGAGGAAAGAACTCGATCGTCGAATTAGCTTCGCATCGTCTCCGTGAGTCGTGGATCGTCTTGGATCACTTGCTCGGTTGAAAATCGGCGTCGCTTCAAAAAGGCTTGATGGCTTCTTGCTTGATTTTATACTCGGAGATCTTGAATTGGCTTTTGGAATTGTATTCGAGCTAGGGTTTAGATGCACAAGTTGTGTCACTCAACTAGTAGGTGGAAATTTTGGCTCAATTTTCAACAACCAACTAATGATGCCCTTGGGTCCTTTTTATAGCCTTCTTCTTTAGCTTCCCCTAGAAGCATGATTAGGATTAGCTTCCTTTAGAAGCTAAGCTAGGATTAGCTTCTCTTACAAGCTTGATAGTTGAGTAGAAGCTTCTAGATTTAGGTAGTTAGCTAGCTTCCTTGATAAGCTTGGATGTATTTGGCTTGTACAAGAAGCTGGGCTGTTAGAGGGAAGCTTCTGGAGATTTAAAGCGTCTTGAAGAAGTTTTGTAACTGAGAAGAGAGCCTCGAAAAAAGATGCTGCCGATGACATGTCCACGTGGCCGCGGATCCGCCCATTCGGCCACGGATCCTCGGCCATATAATGGGCTTGCTGTATGATTTTCTCAGGTTGAATTGGTGCTGACTTTGTGGATGTTTTCTGATGTCTGGAATTTTATAAATCTTTCTTGTTCACTACCAGATCACAAGTCTTGGACTTGGCGTATTTTTATCAGCACTTTTAGCAGTTTTGGCTCTTTACCTGGAATTTCCTGCACAATTTCTCGAGATAAGTGTTGCGATATACAAAGATCATGCGTGCAATAATAAACACTCAATTTCCCTCAAAATGCCGGTTATAATGTATAACACATGTTATTTGGTATTTTACGGACGTTTTGCTAATATGTGCTATATTTATACCGAACACCTTTAGATGATTGCAAATAGTAGGGAAATTGATGTGTTGAAAATGCAATATTTTCGACTGATCAAAGCCCTTAGGATATGTACTTGGCTATTAAGACTATGATGCAGATCATACTAGTGGGGCCAGAGTAGTCCACGAGTACATCCTATAATTGTTTCTAGTCGAGGGTGTATCAAGACAGGGCATCGATACTCTAGAGTAGACTAGCGTATACGCATCTTGACCCATATGATGGGCAATAGATGATCCCACATCCATTGGTGTTTAACATCAAAGATGGTGTATGGGTACTCAATAGAGACTGGGTACACTAAACGGACTCGCCGAGAACTCCTAGATGGTATTATACCTATCGTCAGATAGCAGTTCTCTGGTGATACCGGTACAGGTTAGTCTGTAGACCCGATCGTCATAGAGTCTTGTGTGATTCCCACTGTGCTTTGATTTCCACCTTACCACGTTCATGAGAATGTGCAAAACGGTGGCTTTTGGGTACAGTCCCGAATCACATGGAGGCAATGGGCGATATGAGGGGTTTCTTCTCTCCTGGTATTTGGGTTTGATGTTGCGCTGTGTTCGATTGGCTATAACTGGAAGTCTCTGGCCAGGGCTGATATGGAGATCTACTGGTAAGTGTTATCAGTAGTTTCTCGACCCGTTATGAGCCTCACATCGACACGACTTATCGATTACTGGGGTCTGACGTTTACCACCCCTAGACTGGATATGCGACATATCAGACGAAGAGACCGGACTGTACAGTAGTGTTACTGATTGGATTCACAGGAGTGTGTGCAGGCTTGCTTGTTGATCTTCTGATCGCTCAATACCCCGGTGGCTATTACGTTTAGCAGACCGCTTGCAGCTTGTGGGTGTTTGATGTGATCATCACCTACTGCCGGTGTATTGACGAGTCTTTAGAGTCCTACACAAAGGTTTCCTGGCTCAGGCGAAATGGAGTAGGAGCACATATGTGATATGTGCGGGACCGAGATTGATACGTGTATGTGATACAATATTATATTCTCGCGATATGTGATATCGGCCGGGTATATGTGATATAGCCGGGTTATCGGATCAAGTGTTGATTCGATAAAATGGTACATATTATATTAGTCGGTTATATGTAATATCGCCGGATTATCGGATCAAGTGTTGATTCGATAATTTAATGTATAATTATATATTTGATATATTACATTACATTAACTAATATAAACTCACTTAAATGATTCTTTTTCTCACTTGATGATACATTGATATATATGTGATATATGTTAATTATATTATTTTCTTTTGTTACATTATATATTATATATGTGATATATATATATATATATATATATATATATTATTGTGACATGCTAGGTTATACATGCAACTAGGGTTTAAGAGAATCACACCATAATTAAGGTTTATGGTTGGATTTATATATTTATTTTTAGATAATTCAAATTGTGTGGATATTGTTGAGATATTTATCTATGTTGACTTTGTCCAACCTCTTTGATATTTCTAAGGTATTTATTAACCTAACCCTAAACCTAGCTTATGGTTTATTCTCTACATGAGTTAGCCATCACATAATTAAACCATGGTTGCATTTCTAACCACATTCACTCTGTTCATCACTTCACTTGAGCTTCTTCTTCTTCATTGATTTCTTGCTCTCTTGACTTGAGAAAAGTGATGAAAAATAGTGAGAATTAAAATTCTAAAGTGAGCAAAATTCCTACTTCCTCATCCTCTTCTATACTAGCTATATAGATTAGTGTGTTAGCTTCACCAATCCGTAATTAGTGAAGATATAGCTTGGGTTTGTGATTCCTCAAGGTAAATCATCTTGGATTGTGAAGTCTTCAAGCAAGGATGCCTCATTCACCTCATGAAGCCTCTCAAGAGTCCGGGAGCATGATGATCGCAGTGAAGGGACCTCAACTCGGAGCTTATGAAGCGAAGGAACAAACTACAAAGGTTGTAATCCCTATCACTTAGAAGTAAAATAGTTTACTTGATGTTTTAGTTTGATTCTCTAGTTAAAGATTCATGGTTAGGGTTATCTAGAATACGAAAAATTTTAAACTTGGCATGGATGATACTACCCGAAACCTTGCTGCCGTCCTAAATATACCAACAGTGGTATCAGAGCCTAGCTAGAGAATTAGACGGATAAGTGTAGGATTACGAAATCGAAACAACTCCGAAACACCCGAATACGAACCATAGTTTCTGTTGAAATTTTCCAGGTGTCAAAATTTTTTTTAAACAATTGCAGAATGATGTATGAGATACATAATGAACATTGTACAAAATTTACCCCCTTCCCTCGGAATTGGGCCGGCCACACATGTATTAAAACTGGCCACTGATTGATCTCGAATTGTTTTGGATCGTGTTTTGAAAAGTTTAATCACAACCAAAGAATTTGTAACCGCAATTAATTAACGGTTTTGATGTAGCTCATTAATGAATACGGATCATCCACTGAGATGCGAGGATTTGTTCGATCTTGCTTCAAATGAATTGAAAGAAAATATAAAAGAAAATTGAAGAACGTAATTCGAGATTTAATCGAGTTGTCATTTCAAGAAAATCAAGAATATATTCAAGAATTAGAAATCTAGAAAGTTACGGATTATCAAGAATATGAAGAATAGCTTGTAGGAATCGATCGAATTAGTAGCAATGATGAATACTAAAAATTACGAATCTTAACTATTGATGAATTGTAGCTAGATCGATGACGATGAATGAAGATTAGGGATCTATTGAAGAAACTAAGGTTTCTCCTTCACTATCCCTTGTCTTTTCATTGATCATCATTCAAATCTAGCCTCTAGCAAGGAAAATCATTAATCATTTGATCCCTAATTTGCAACGAAATTATCAAGAATATTGATCTCGATCCAAATTAGGTCATTGATGATTTTCTTTCCTAAAGTTCACAATCCTCATAAGACTTAAGATTAGTATTAGGATTTCATCATCATTAGATTTACTAATTCTCTCGATTCCCTTACAAGCGGAGATTTCACTCACGCATCATGAAAATTAAAGAATCAAGAACAAGAAATTTCATAATGCAAGAATGTAAAGAAAGCGAGAATTAAAATTATCACCTTTATTAAATCTCCTTCTAAGTCTTTGACTTGCTGCGTTTTATCGGCAATTTTGCGATTCCGGTTCTTTGACCTGAAGATTTTTCTGCACAAAATCTTGATGAAAAGTGTTGAGATATATAATATCATGCGTGAAGTAATAAACACACAATTTTCCTTTAGAGTATCGATTATATATATAACACGTGGTATTTAGTATTTTCCAGATGATTCTGTAATATGTGTCACATTTATAACAAACACTCTTAGATGATTAGAATAATGAGGAAATTATTATGTTACAGATTGCAATATTTTCGACTGAACAAATTCCCCCAAACTTAATTTTGGTCGTCTCGAGCAAACATCTTTTATTTAAGAGAAGGAGAAAATCTATTAAGAAAAAGAAAAACTAACTAGCACACTTTCGTAGGCAAACACGATTGCACTGAGCACGTGCAACAAGCCTTTAAATCTCTAGGTGTCCCTAGTAGGAGGAGTGTTTTCTCCTGAGTGTTTTCAACGGATTGCATCCACAAAATCCTATAATAAAAGGAAGACTATGAAAGTTACATGTAAAGATAAGAATTATAAAAGAAGGACTTTGAAAATCAGAGTTTTCAACTACACTAGCTTTTCGGTTGTCATGAGCCATATCTTAATAGTCATGAAAAGATGTTAGAAATCACTTCATCCCTCAATAAAATTTCGCCTTTATTCTTCATCCTTACCTTTCTTCCAAACACCGATCATATACCTCTACGTGTGTGTAAGAGACATCCCTACACTCGGAGAATTCAATTCAAGCTATCATACTCTTGTCCATCTACCTTAGTACTTTTTAGTCGGTGAATATTTTGGATGGACTTGCTCACACATTTTTCATGCGACCGTTAATACTTCTTAAGGTACTAACCGATTGATTACTCATGTGCTTGCTGATTAGGCGTAAATCGTATTTTTCTCGTCTTGCAACACCTACGGCTTAGCAGTGACTCCCAAACCAGTTGGTCTAAGGCACTAGGTGATGAAGCACCATCGCTATATTTTTTTTATACTGCCTTGGTGATTACAAAACCAGTGTTCATTTTTCTTCACCATTTTATCTTTTATGCTTCATTTATTATTTTCTTCATACTTTGGCTTTTAGACAAGAGCATTTCAAGGGATCCTCTACTATCCCGAGTTTCAAGACGTGTGTAAGTGCGTATAGTAGGGTATCAACGTTCAAATATTTGGCTACCAGAATAGGAACTATTTTTCAGACTTATTTTTATCCTCAGATTAGTGACTTCTTTCATCTTACTAACCCTTGGGACAACGGCTCATAACTACTTATTACTAGTTTCGTTTAAGAAAACTTCTAATTTTCATAGTTTTCTTAAATTTTTCTAATCTTTTAGATGTAATTTTTAACTTTCTAATCTTTTATTATCTTATTTATGTACACATTTTTTTATTATATGTTTTGTGCTTATGCAAAGTATGATGCAAAGTGATGAATAAATAAGCACAAACCTCCCCAAAACTTGTTTACAACAGTGTCCTCACTGTTGCCATCTGTTAAATCTCAGAAACCTATAAGGTTGGGAGGAAAAATTTATTAACGGGGTACAAGAATAAATGAACGTGAAAATCTCCCCCAAACTTATTTTTGGCTCATAATTTTGTGTACAAATTTTATTTTCAAGAGCCAAAAATATACCCCCCCAAACTTGAGTTAAACAATGTTAATCTTTTAAAATCATAAGAGGGGGGTAAAGTTGTTGGTCAATGCTAAACTTTGCAAAGACCGAAATTCAACACCAACCATTCGAATATTTTATCAGTATAACACACCGGTTGGTAGAAGAACATGTGGTATAGAGCCAGGAAGAAGTGGGGAAAAGATAAGTGGTGGTATGGAAAGGGTTTGCGTCTCAATCTGGAGAGACGACACAATGATTGTGATGATGGATTACTCGCATTCTCGTGATTGTCAAGAAGAAGGGGTGGTGGTTCAACTTCTTTAGGTGGAGGTTGATTAATCGTAAAATCCGTGTCAGCTATGAATGCGAGTTCATCGGCGAAGCTTTCATCGATATCCCGAAAGAATAATGTCATTGGAAAGAACGGGATGATACTCAGACTCCATTAAAGGTTCAGAATAAGCGTTCGATGTTGACCCGGAAAACTCGAAAGAAGGGTCCGTATGTGTATAATACATATCTGGGTCAAACAACAACGTATGAAAATAGTCTAGATCAGTATCGTAAAGCTGTTCAAGTTCGCCGTTGTCGACATCCATTAATTCGACAGAATATACATGATCATAGGGTTCGGAGGGTTCACTTCTAAACTTGTAAATGTTAAGTTCAATTGACATATTCCCAAATGATAGGTTCATAGAACCGTTTCGACAATTGATTATAGCGTTGGAAGTCGCAAGAAAAGGTCGACCTAGAATCACCGGAATTTGGTTCCGTGGATTTGTTACAGGTTGTGTATCTAGAACAATAAAGTCCATAGGGAAGATAAACTTCCCGACTTTTATTAACACATCCTCTAACATACCCCTTGGATTGGTAATAGATCGATCTGCTATCTGTAAAGTGCATTGCGATGGTTTTAATTCTCCAATACCCAATTGCCCATACGCAGAATATGGAAGCAAGTTAACACTAGCGCCTAAATCGAGTAAAGAACGATTGATATTTTTACCCCCAATAGAAATAGAGATTGTAGGACAACCAGGGTCCTTAAGTTTCTTGGGTAATTGCTGTTTAAAAGCCGTGCTTACATTACTCGACATGAAAACTTTTTTCGGCACTTGAGTCCTCCTCTTCCTAGTGCACAAGTTCTTAAGGATTTTCGCATAAGCTGGAACTTATTATATAGCATCTAGAAGAGGAATGTTTACGTTAACTTGCTTAAACATATCCACAATCTTCTCTATTTGTGCGTTAGGTTTATTGGCCCTCAATCTGTTTGGAAATGGAGCTTTATCAACAAGTGTTGGGTCCAACATTTGTGGAGAAGTTTGTGGGGGTGGGAAGGATGAAGTGGGTGGAGGGTTCGAGGTTTGGGGAAAACGGAGAATAGGCTCGGAAGAAGAAGGTAGATTAGACGAAATAGGGAAAGAAGCAGAAGTGGAAGTAGAAGTGGAAGCCGGGATATTAATGATCAATTCATCATTATCAATTTGTTCACCAACATGGTTATCTAGCATTCTTCCAGATCTCAACATGGTCATAGCACTCACATGATGTGCGTAGCCTGGATTAGGTAAGGGTTGAGATGGAAGTTTCCCTTTCTCTCTACCACTCATTGCGGTATTCAACTGTGCAATTTTTGCTTCTATCGCTTTAATACTCTCACCATGGGAGACAGTGTTTTGAAGTAACGTTTGGATACAAGACGTTAAAATATCATTCGTTTGCATGGAATGTTTAATGAACATGTCGAGTGCATAGGGTTTATCGATACCGGCAGAAGATAGATCAAAGTTGTTGGCCGGATTTTATAAAGGTTGCGGTTGAAAAGGGTGCTGACTCGGTTATGGTGGTTGTTGTTGTTGTGGAGGGACCCTTTGAAAATTATTCTGGTTTGGAACCGTGTTTTGAGTGTGGTGTTGGTTCCAAGCAAAATCATGATGATTCCTCCAACCTTGATTATATGTGGAAGAAGAAGGATCGTTTCGAGGTTGTTGCTGAAATGCAGCATTAGTGTGACCTTGAAACGAAGAATTAAAAGGACATTCTTCCGTCAAATGTGATAGATCATAACAGCATCCACACATGGTTTTGGGAAGTGTGTATTGGTTTAGGGAGGCTGAAGAGATTCTATTTTCTATAGCATCGAGTTTCCTTTGTATTGAGTCCGTTTAGGCTCTCAATGCGATGGAAACATCGAGCTGATGTTTACCTTCCCTAGACGATTGGTGACTAACGCTTTCCCATTGTAAAGTGTTTTGGGCAAGATATTCCAGGTATTTTCAAGCTTCACCATCATCTTTAGACCGGAATTGACATTGACACATGGTTTCAAGCATCTGTTTTGTTGTGAGATCAATACCCTAATAGATAATGCGACATAGATCCCATCTAGGGATTCCGTGATGAAGACATTGGATAAGAAGATCCTTGAACCGTTCAAAGTATTTCCAAAATGGTTCATTGGGATGTTGGGTAAATTGGAAGATCTCACTTCGAATGCGGGCGGTCTTATGATTGGGATAAAATTTCTTATGGAATACTACAACGAATTCATCCCATTTTGAAATAGAATGTACGGTTGTGTTATAAAGCCACTTCTCGGCTAAATCGCATAAAGTGAACGGGAGAAGACGTAAACGCATAGCATCCACAGAAATTTGTGAAGTACCCATCAAAGCACATACGTTTTCGAATTAGGTGACAAAAACGTATGCGTCTTCAGACTCGAGCCCGTGAAATTTGGGTAAAAGTTTGATGAAATGAGGTTTAATTTCGAAATTGTCCCCATTGGCTGGCGGTATAGAAAGACAGATGGGAAGGGGACCACGTGTAGGGTAGCATCTCTCTTGGAGAGAAATGCACGGAGGATTCCGTGCACCTGCGGGTAGTGGCAGAGTGGTGTTATTGAAATTCGATAGATATCCGTCCATCTCGGTCGTGGTGGGTGGTGGGAAAGAAGATGTAGAAATACCGACTTCGGAGTCGATAAAAGAAACGTGGACAAGAGGGGCAATAGAATCCCGTATCCAGCCTAACATGTGCTAAACGGTTGTAGCACAAGTGGCAGCGTTTATGATAATTAGAGAAATGTGGTTTTGGTTTTTGGTTTGAAAAAGACGGATTTTGAAAAATCAAATCACAAAAAATACACAAGCAACCCTAGATCTAATGGTCACCTAGGTCAAGTCACTAGACCACTCCTAGACTTCTAGAAGACAAATCACAGGATAAATCCTCTACTACCTCTTTATCCCTTCTGTGGCTAGGTATGTGGGAGGTTCTCCGCTACGTAAGTAGCGGGCCTAATTAAGTAACCACTTGCCTTAGACACACTTGCCTTAGACACAACAAAAGAAATGCGGATAAGCAATAGATTGCCCACAACCTTCTTCTTTCCTAATTGAGCGCGACGGTCCTTAGAGTCTTGTCTAGATATTTTTTAGTTAATGAGGGTGATGTGAATGCTAATTTTGTGATTTGCGGGGCTTAGGAAGGGTAATGAAATCCCCACCTAATCAGAATTTGGTCTTTGCCCTTTAATTTCCGTATTAAAATATGCACAAACAACCAATTTCAAGAAACGCAACAAGAATTTTTTTCTTTTAGCAGCGCTGCGAATTTTGCAAAGAATCCTGCAGAAAAGTTATTATTGGAAAAGATCAGAGAGAAGAGAAGAGAACAGAGAATATACCACAGAAGTTTGGAACACTGAAACGCCTAAAAGGCGGCTGAACCGCCGCAAAAACCGGCCATTAGCCACGGATCCACGGTGGAATGGAGGAACTAGGGTTTCAAAATTTTCCTGTAGCTTCTTTTACTCCTGTGGAATTTGCAGAACTTCTCTGAATCTTGATCGCACTGCTACAATGATTTCAGATTCCCTCTCAAAAATTCAAACACTAATCGTTAAGCACATGATACGATTCTTGAATTAAAATTTAATGGAATAACAATTTTTTCAACTCAAATAGTAAGAACGAACAAAATAGCACGCATCCCCGTTAACGACGCTATTTGATTGATCTCGAATTGTTTTGGATCATGTTTTGAAAAGTTTAATCACAACCAAAGAATTTGTAACCGCGATCAATTAACGGTGTCGATGTAGCTCGTTAATGAATACGGATCGTCCATTGAGATACGAGGATTTGTTCGATCTTGCTTTAGATGAATTGAAAGAAAATATAAAAGAAAATTCAAGAACGTAATTCGAGATTTTAATCGAGTTGTCATTTCAAGAAAATCAAGAATATATTCAAGAATTAGAAATCTAGAAAGTTACGAATTATCAAGAATATGAAGAATAACTTGTAGGAATAGATCGAATTAGTAGTAATGATGAATACTAAAAATTATGAATCTTATCTATTGATGAATTGTAGATAGATTGATAACGATGAATGAAGATTAGGGATCTACTGAAGAAACTAGGGTTTCTCTTTCACTGTCCCTTGTCTTTTCATTGATCATCATTCAAATCTAGCCTGTAGCAAGGAAAATCATCAATCATTTGATCCCTAATTTGCAACGAAATTATCAAGAATATTGATCTCGATCCAAATTAGGTCATTGATGATTTTCTTTCCTAAAGTTCACAATCCTCATAAGACTTAAGATTAGTATTAGGATTTCATCATCATTAAATCTACTAATTCTCTCGATTCCTTTACAAGCGGTGATTTCACTCACGCATCATGAAAATTAAAGAATCAAGAACAAGAAATTTCATAATGCAAGAATGTAAAGAAAGAGAGAATTACAATTATCATCTTTATTAAATCTCCTTCAAATTACACCTCTCAATTCGAGTTTACAAGACTAGCTCTCGATCACTCCTTTGAAAGGGAATTTGTCGTCGATGTTTTGCTCGACTCGATCTTCATGAGACGTGGATCGATCGCGGATCTCTTTCTCTTGACGATGATCGGCGTTGCGATAAAAGATCTTCGATTGTCGCTTGATTTTGCTCTCAATGGATCTTGATTTGATTGGATTTGGATTGGATCTCAAGTTGTGTCACTCAACTTCAATTGAATTGTGGCTCAATTGTGTAACAACTTCTTGAACAACCCCCAAAAATTAGATCTAGATCCTCTTTTATAGCCTCAAATTAAGCTTCCTTCATAAGCTTGGTTGTTATGCAGAGCCTTCCAGAAGATGCCACGTGGCTATGAAGCGTCTTGAGGAAGCTAGGAGGTTAAAGAGAAGGTTCTGGAGAAGTCTCGTCACCGGCGCCCCTAACTCGGCCGCAGATCCGTGGCGGATCGAGCTGGATCGGCCGCGGTTCCGCGGCGGTTTGATGAGATCGCTGCATCATGTTTCTTGGGTGGTTTGATTCTGGCATTTAGGTCATCTTCTGATATCTAGAATCTTAGTTTCTTTTCTGAATCTCTGCCAGATTCTAAGTCTTTAACTTGCTGCGTTTTATCGGCAATTTTGCGATTCCAGTTCTTTGACCTGATGATTTTTCTGCACAAAATCTTGATGAAAAGTGTTGTGATAGACAATTGTTAGTTATGTATATGCCCTAGAGGCCATTATTGTACATATGATGTATATTATAATGGATGCTTGGATATATATATAGAGGACTTTCTTGCTCGATATGATAGTATGCTATCTGGTTTTACTTTGTCTTAACATGTTGAATGGTATTGGGTTACTGTCTTGCTCTTACATGTTGATAAAGCCCTTTGGATATGTACTTGACTACTGGGACTATGATGCAGATCATACTAGTGGGGCCAGGGTAGTCTACGAGTACATCCTATAACTCTTCCTAGTCGAGGGTGTATCGAGACAGGGCATCGATACTCCAGAGTAGACTAGCGTATACGCATCTTGACCCATATGATGGGCAATGGATGATCCCACATCCATTGGTGTTTAACATCATAGATGGTATACGGGTGCTCAATGGAGACTGGGTACACTGAACGGACTCACCGAGAACTCCTTGTTGGTATTATACCTATCGTCAGATAGCAGTTCTCTGGTGACACTGATACAGGTTAGTCTGTAGACCCGAGATCGTCATAGAGACTTGTGTGATTCCCACTATGCTTTGATTTCCACTATACCATGTTCAAGAGAACGTGCAAAACGGTGGCTTTTGGGTACAGTCCCGAATCACATGGAGACGATGAACGATAGGAGGGATTTCGTCTCTCCCGGTATTGGGGGTTGATGTTGCGCTGTGTTCGATTGGCTATAACTGGAAGTCCCTGTCCAGGGCTGATATGGAGATATACTGGTAAGTGTTATCAGTAGTTTCTCGCCCGTTATGAGCCTCACATCGACACGACTTATCGGTTACTGGGGTCTGACGTTTACCACCCCTAAACTGGAGATGCAATATATCATACGAAGAGACCGGACTGTACGATAGTGTTACTAATTGGATTTACAGGAGTTAGAGCAGACTAGCTTGTTGATCTTCTGATCGCTCAATACCCGGGTGGCCGTTACATTTAGTTGACCGCTTGCGGCTTGTTGGTGTTTGATGTGATTATCACCTACTGCCGGCGTATTGACGAGTCTTTAAAGACCTACATAGAGGTTTCCAGGCTCAGGAAAAACGGAGTAGGAGCACATATGTGATATGTGCGGGATCGAGATTGATACGCGTATGAGATACCGTATTCTATTCTCGCGATATGTGATATCGGCCGGTTATATGTGATATAGCCGGGTTATCGAACCAAGTGTTGATTCGATGAAATAATATATATATATATATATATATTATGCTCACTTAAATATTTATTATTCTCACTTATAATGCATTTAACATATATGTGATATATGTTTCTTGTATTGTTTTCTTTTGTTACATGAATATTATATATGTGATATATAATATTGTGACATGCTAGGTTACACATGCAACATGTATGTATAAGACTCATACCATGCTAGGGTTATATTAGGGTTTCATTTATCATTAAGTAATTACAAATTAGTGGATTTAATCAAAGCTAGAAGCTTGTAGAAACTTGTAGATAAGCTTTGACTTAGTCCACTCTTTTGTTTCTACTTAAGATATTTTGTGACCTAACTATTAATCCTTACCATAGTTAATTCTCTACATGGGTTAGTGTATGGATGATATACTCACCCAAGGGTTGCATTTGAACCATGATAGATATTTTCATCACTTAAGAGATTTCCTTCTTCTTCTTCTTCCTCATCGCATTTTTGCTCTCTAGATTTTGAGATCAAGAAGAAAAATAGTGAGAAAATAAATACTAAAGTGAGCTAAATTCGTACTTCGTCATCCTCTTCTATACTAGCCATATAGATTAGTGTGTTAGCTTCACTAATTCTATATTAGTGAAGAGTGAGCTTGAGTCCGTGTTTCCTCGACGTAGATCTTCATAGACATTGAAGACTTCAAGCAAGGATGCATCGTATATCTTGTGGAGCCTTTCAAGAGTTTGGGAGTTCATGGCTTGCAGCGAAGGGACCACTACTCGGAGCTTATGAAGTTAAGGAACGGACTACAAAGGTTGTAATCCCTATCACTTAGATGTAAAGTAGTTTAAATGGAAAGTTAACCATAATTCTCTAGTTCGATTACGTGGTTGGTTTGTTAGCATCCCAAAAAATTTAATACAGCATGTTTGATGCTTGCCAAAACCTTGCTAAGGTGCTAAGCTAACCCTACAGTGGTATCATAGCCAAGCTAGAGCATTAAGCATTGTCTAGACGAAGTTAGAATTCCGATCGAACTCCGAAAACCCGATTTGGACCCCCTCTCTGGAAATTTTTCAAAACGTTGAAATTTTTCATGTTAAAAATATTCAGAAAATCATGCAAGGAATTCTATGGACACACCTGAAGAACGAAACCCTAACTCGTCTAAGTGACCGTGGATCCGTGGCCGAAACATGATTTTAGCGACGGATCCGCGGCGCCACTTGAGAGGCTTGGGTCGAGCCCTTCAGCTGTAGGTCCTTAGGAACTGTGGTATATCTCTGGTTAACTTTAACAGTGCTCAAGTGTTGAGCTCTCAAGGAAATTTTGGGAATTCGTTGAATCGATCGAATTATTTAACTTCGCCTAGCTATCTATGATTGTGATACAATATGTGGAATTCATATAGTTAGGCATGAAATCCGTAATATGTGATATTTTGGGTTTATGATGTCTAAGGTAATTGTGGATTCCATATATTATAGTTTTCATTTTCTTTTCTGTGACCGTAAGTGTAATATGTGGTGTATCGCCGGTTTCGTTGCTATACATCAACGACAATTGGGATAAGCATATTTACTTACGTTGATGACATGTGGTGTTATGTGTTGCTGTGATATGTTAAATTGGATCGTCGTGATTAGAATAGCCGGAGGTTTTATGTGAGATGAGAGTTTTTATTTTCATTCATGTAAAAAAATCATTGTATGTAATATTCTTTTATTGGGGCACTTCCGGGTTGAGGATGGTGTCACCATTGTTGTCTATTATTTATTTTTCCGCATTAGGATAGACCCAAGGCGGGGAGCATAAGTAACTGGGTTCTAGAGTCCAGTAGGAGACCAACTCGAGAAGTCGAGTCTGGGTCTCCTAACTCTAGAATTGGTAGGGTTGCTTGCCGCTCTCGTAGGGGTCTAGGGATATGGGTTTGGCTATTCATCATGACCGTGGAATCCGTGTTTTTACTGGCTTAAATAAAACACGAAATTCCTAGTATATCCAATATTTCATATGTGATTCTTCTGCTGCTGATATTCTGTGATGTGGTCATTTTATATGCGTGAGACGAATGCTTATACTATATAAATATGATATATAAATATTATTGCTTTCATTTCTTCTGTGATGCTTAGGAAGCATACATGATGGGAATTCATTAATGAGATTAATGAAAAGAAAAGAAACCTATAAGATGTTGTAGAATCAAATTTTCAAAACGGGTAGCTCTAGTTTCTGCTTTGCATAGCGGTATTCCTTATAGAATATCCAGCACCTTATTCGATAAGGAAAGAGCCGAGATCACTTCACTGGGAATGACCTCTTTAGCAAAACTAGCAGATGCTACAACTCACTCGGTTATGTTTTTTATTTCTTCTATAGTTCTTGCTTTGCATAGCGGTATTCCTTGTAGAATATCCAGCACCTTATTCGATAAGGAAAGAGCCGAGATCCCTTCACCAGGAGTGATCTCTTTAGCGAAACTAGTAAAAGCCTAAATAACACTCCTTTTCAAAATCACTTGTTTCTACAACGATATCAAGTTCATTACGCGAAAGGTTTTCTGAAAAACCTGTCGTAGCCCTCCGACATTTCAGATAAGTAATATTTAGTATTCGTGCTGCATTTGTTGGCTTTAGTCAAAGCGTAGTGTGCGGTAGCTACTTACTTCTTATCTGTAGCATATGATGCGATTTGATTAGGGTAGTCATACGGCTTTGTTGGCTTTCATCAAGGGTCGTGCGGGTGGGTTTAATTTAATCATGAAATGTATGGGTTGAACTTGACTAACGGACTATGGTTTGTTGGCTTTCGTCAAGGTCATAGCACGTTAGGGGTAAAAGTATTATCGGTAATTTCAAGTGTTGAAATTTGCAATGAGATTGCATACCTTCTATGAGATGGTTGGATCCCGATACCTGCTGCGAGCAAGAGTTGCTCCTGGGAGAGTTTTGCACTTTACAATTAGCTAACACATTAGGTGTCTAGAAAGGTGTTAATGGGTCTACTCCTAAGGGAAAATGAGGTTTATCTTAATTAGGTCCGTGCGAAAGCACGGGGAACCTCCCTCAAAGTACCAGCACTGGCCTGGCTGAACGGTTAGCAAAGTTGTAAACTATAATTAATCCCGGCTAGTCTTTCCTTTTTATGGTTTTTTGAAGCAAGATTTGATCAAAACAGTGGGAGCCATCCTGATTAGATAAGATACTAACCAATCTAATCTTGCAAGAGCATACGCTAAAGTGTTTCCTTCTCTCTCTCTCCAGGTAGCGACCATGTCAGGCCTTTATCAAGATAATAATATGGATGTATTGACTGAACCCGCTTGTTATACTGAGCAGGGGAATGTTGGTTCCGTTCTTTCTTATAATTGTTATAAGGCTGAACAAGAAATAAGGAAATGCCAGAATTCACTTACCGCCCAGACAAAGAATAAGCATGTTGATGCATCTTTTTCAGGTGTGTTTATTATCGAGAACTGTTTCTTAGTTCACTCTACGTCCTGGGTATTAGATACCGGATCAGGATCCCATATATGTAATATGTTGCATGGGGTAAAGAGAGGTAGTGAACTGGGAATGGGTGATCATTCCATAAAAGTAGCGAGCGGTCCAAATGTTGCGGCCAAAGCAGTTGGCGAATATCACATGGTATTACCAAGTGGTAATACATTGATTCTGAACGAATGCTATTACATACCGAACATGATATGCAACATTATATCAGTTTCTTTATTAAGTAAAGAAGGATATAATTTATTAGTACAAGATATTGTTATGAACATCTTCCTGAATCAAAAGTTGATTGGATCAGGCTCGTTAAATAATGGCATCTACATTCTAAATCAAACTACAGTTCTTAATGTGCAAAACACAAACAAGAAGAAGAGTTCAGAAATGAATAGATCCTTCTTGTAGCATTGTAGACTATGTCATATCAATGCGATACGACTAGCTAAGTTACATAAGGATGGATATTTGAATCCGTTCAAATTTTCATCTTATGACACTTGCCAGTCATGTCTCAAAGGCGAAATGACCAAAACTCCGTTTAGTGGACACGAAGAAAGAGTTTCGGAACTCTTGGGACTAATACATAGTGATGTATGTGGTCCTATGTCTACACAAGCCAGGTATAGTTCCTCGTACTTCATTACATTCACTGACGATCTCTCAAGATACGATGTGTTCCTGTTGAAACACAAGTCTGAAGCTTCTGAGAATTCAAAGAATATAAGCAAGAAGTAGAGAACCAAACGGGAAAGAGTATTAAGATCCTTCGATCTGATCGAGGAGGAGAATACTTGAGCAATGTGTTCCGGGACTATCTAAAAGAGAATGGGATTCTCTCTCAGCGTACTCCTCCATATACACCACAACACAACGATATATCGGAACGGAGGAATCGCACCTTATTAGATATGGTGCGCTCTATGATGAGCACTGCTGAGTTGCCTATTTCCTTTTGGGGGTATGCGCTTGAGATAGCCATACACCTATTGAATATGGTCCCTAACAAATCGATGCCTACCACTCCATATGAGATATGGAAGAGGAAGAGACCAAGTCTTAATTATGTTAAGATATGGGGTTGTCCGGCCTATGTCAAAAGGCACAATCCGGACAAACTCGAGGCAAGGTCTGTCCTGTACAAGTTTGTAGGATATCCCAAAAACTCATAAGGGTATATCTTCTACCACACTGAGGAACAAAAGGTTTTTGTTTCTCGTCATGCCACCTTTTTGGAAAAGGAATTTATTGCAAAGGAAATTAGTGGCGAGGAGGTAGAACTGGAAGAAGTTCCAGCAATACAAACTATGACAGAAGATTTGGTAGAACCAGAGGATTCGATAGTTACCAACAAACCTCAGCATCTCCGCCGATCTAGTAGGGTTCCTCATCCACCTGAGAGATACTATGGTTTTCTCATCAATGGTGGGAGCGAGGATTGCATCATGGAAGATGATGACCCGACTAGCTTCGAGCAGGCCATCACGGGTGGGGACTCTGTGAAATGGCTGAATGCAATGCGGTCTGAGATGGAATCCATGTACACCAACAAAGTATGGACTTTGGAAGTTGCTCCTGAAGGAATAAAACCCATTGGGACCAAATGGATCTTTAAGAAAAACTTGGTGTAGATGGAAAAGTTGAGACTTTCAAAGCTAGACTTATTGCAAAGGGTTTTCATCAACGACCAGGTATGGATTATGATGAAACCTTTTCTCCAGTGGCTATGCTTAAGTCCATCTGGATCTTACTTTCCATTTCTGCATACCATGACTACGAAATCTGGCAAATGAATGTTAAGACCACCTTTCTAAATGGTGATTTAGAGGAGTGCGTGTACATGACACAGCCAGAGGGCTTCATAGACAGTGGGAGCAGCGGAAAGGTATGCAAGCTGTTTAAATCCATCTACGGGTTAAAGCAAGCATCGCAGAGTTGGAACATCTGTTTTGATGTTGTAGTCAAAGAGTTTGACTTCATCAAAAACGTAGATGAACATTGTATATACAAGAAGGTAACAGAGAGTAAAGTTGTCTTCCTCATATTGTACGTGGATGACATACTCTTGATAGGAAACGATGTTCTTATGCTGCATTCGGTCAAGCTCTTCTTATCACAATAATTCTCAATGAAAGATCTAGGTGATGCCTCCTGCATTCTGGGGATTAAGATCTATAGAGATAGATCTAAACGGATACTGGGATTGTCTCAATCCAGGTACATTGACACCATACTAAAGAGGTTTAGTATGGAAGAATCCAAGCGTGGGAATTTACCCATGATCTCTGGAATCACTCTCTCCAAAGAGATGTCTCCTAAGACTGATTTGGAGAGAGCTCGCATGCAAGGGATACCCTATGCTTCGGCAGTAGGCTCTATCATGTACGCGATGCTATGTACCAGACCCGATATAGCATACTCACTAAGTGTAGTGAGTAGGTATCAAGCAGATCCAGGAGAGAGTCACTAGATAGCTGTGAAGAACATTCTCAAGTACTTGAGAAGGACTAAAGAGATGTTCTTGGTGTATGGTAACGGAGAACTCCAGGTGGAGTCCTTTACCGATTCGAGCTTCCAAAGTGATAAGGACGACTCTATGTCGCACTCGGGATTTGTCTTTACCCTCAATGGAGGGGCGGTGTGTTGGAAGAGTTCCAAACAGGAAACCGTTGCAGACTCAACGATGGAGGCAGAATACATCGCTACCAACGATGCTGCCAAAGAGGCTGTCTGGAAAAAGAAGTTCATTACAGAACTTGCAGTGGTTCCGTCCATCGAGCATCCAATACCTTTGTATTGCGATAACAATGGAGCTGTGGCTTTGGCCAAGGAACCCAGGTCCCATCAGAGATCCATGCATATTCTGAGGCGGTATCACCTGATCTGGGAGATAGTTGATCGCCGGGAGATCGAGGTCAGGAGAGTTGACACGAAGGATAACACTGCAAATCCATTTACAAAGACCATTCCCCAGATACAATTTGAGAGACACTTCGGGATGTTGGGTATGAGATACTACAACAGCTGGCCTTAGTGCAAGTGGGAGATTGTTAGTTATGTATATGCCCTAGAGGCCATTGTTGTACATATGATGTATATTATAATGGATGCTTGGATATATAGAGAGAGGACTTTCTTACTCGATATGATAGTATGCTATCTGGTTTTACTTTGTCTTAACATGTTGAATGGTATTGGGTTACTGTCTTGCTCTCACATGTTGATAAAGCCCTTTGGATATGTACTTGACTACTGGGACTATGATGCAGTTCATACTAGTGGGGCCAGGGTAGTCTACGAGTACATCCTATAACTGATCCTAGTCGAGGGTGTATCAAGACAGGGCATCGATACTCCAGAGTAGACTAGCGTATACGCATCTTGACCCATATGATGGGCAATGGATGATCCCACATCCATTGGTGTTTGACATCATAGATGGTATACGGGTGCTCAGTGGAGACTGGGTACACTGAACGGACTCGCCGAGAACTCCTTGTTGGTATTATACCTATCGTCAGATAGCAGTTCTCTAGTGACACTGGTACACGTTAGTTTGTAGACCCGAGATCGTCATAGAGTCTTGTGTGATTCCTACTGTGCTTTGATTGACGTTCAAGAGAACGTGCAAAACGGTGGCTTTTGGGTACAGTCCCGAATCACATGGAGGCAATGAGCGATAGGAGGGGTTTCGTCTCTCCCGGTATTGGGGATTGATGTTGCTCTGTGTTCGATTGGCTATAACTGTTAGTTGTATGTATGCCCTAGAGGCTATTATTATACATGAGATGTATGTTATAGTGGATGCTTGGACATATATAGGGAGGACTTTCTTGCTCGATATGATAGTACGCTGTCTGGTTGCTCTTTACCTTAACATGTACACTTACTGTCTCTCTGTTACATGTTGATAAAGCCCTTTGGATTTGTACTTGAATTCCAGGATTATGATGCAGATCATACTAGTAGGGCATGGGTAGTCCATGAGTTCATCATTCAATGTTCCTAGTCGTGGGAATATCGAGACGGGGCATCGATATTCCAGAGTAGACTAGCGTATATCTTCTCGACCCATGTGATGGGCGATGGATGATCCCATATCCATTGGTGTTTGACATCAGAGATGGTATACGGGTGCTCAGTGGAAACTGGGTACACTGAACGGACTCGCTGAGAACTCCTAGATGGTATTATACCTCACGTCAGATAGCAGTTCTCTGGTGACACTGGTACAGGTTAGTCTGTTGACCCGAGATCGTCATAGAGTCTTGTGTGTCTCCCACTGTGCTTTGATTTCCACCCTACCATGGCTCTACTGAGTCGTGCAAACAGGTGGTTTTTGGGTACAGTCCCGAGTCACATGGAGGCAATGAGCGATAGGAGGGGACTCGTCTCTCCTGGTATTGGGGGTTGATGTTGCGCTATGCTCGATTAGTCATAACTGAAATCCCTGGCCAGGGTAGATGTGATTTACTGGTAAGTGTTATCAGTAGTTTCACGCCCGTTATGGAACTTACATCGGCATGACTTATCAAGCTACTGGGGTCTGACGTTTACCACCCCTAGGCGAGATATGTGACATATCAGACGAACAGACCGGACTGTACGGTAAGTGTTACTGATTGGATTCGCAGGAGTAAGAGTAGGCTTGCTTGTTGATCTTCTGATCGCTCAATACCCGGGTGGCCGTTACGTTTAGCACGCCTCTTGCGGCTTGTAGGTGTTTGATATAATCATCACCCACTGCCGGCGTATTGACGAGTCTTTAGAGTCCTACACAGAGGTTTCCTGGCTCAAGCGAAATGGAGTAGGAGCACTTATGAGATATGTGCGGGACTGAGATTAATACGATTATGTGATACCGTATTCTATTCTCGCGATTTATACCATCGGTCGGTTATATGCGATATAGCCGGGTTACCGAATCAAGTGTTGATTCGATAAATTGATACACTATATATTTTTCGGTTATATGTGATATGACCGGATCATTAAATAAAGTGTTGATTTAATAATTTAATGCATAATTATATATTTGATATATTACTTTACATTAACTAGTATTGGCTCACTTAAGATTGTTTTTCTTACTTGATGTGCACATAGTTCATATGTGTTATATGTTTGTGTACATGTTTGTATCATGCTTGATGATACATGCAAACATGGGTGTGTGTATGACTTACACCATACTTAAGATAATGGTTAGGGTTTTTATTTATTTTTTAATTCAAAATTAGTGGCATTTTGTCATGGCATGAAGCTTCATGAAGCTTAGTGATAACCATTGACCAAGTCCACTTGTTTTGTTTTACTACAGATATTTATAAATCAAACCATTAGCTTAAACCATGGTTATGTCTCTACAATGGTTAGTATATGATACTAACTCACCCATGGTTGCATAATTGATTCTCAATTCACCTTGGTTTATTTTCTTGAGTTGCTTTCTTCATCTTCTTCCTTTTTGCTTTCTAGCTTCAAAAGAAATGGTGAAAATGAGTGAGAACATAAAATCTAAAATGAGCCAACTTCCTACTTCATCATCCTATACACTTGCTTGGGTAGTAAAGGGTGTTCTCTTCACAAAGTTCTTGACCCAGTGAAGAGGTAGCTTGGGTTTGAGTCTCCTCGACGTAGATCATCTTCGGCCTCGAAGACTTCGTGCAAGCTTGTTCATTTCTCCTAGGGAACCATTCTAGAGTTCGGGAAATCTTCACTTGCAGCGATCGCAGCGAAGGGACTTCAACACGGAGCTTTAGAAGTGAAGGACCGGTCTACAAAGGTTGTATTCCTTGCTCACTACTTATAATGGTTGATTACATGTTTGGTTTTGTCTATTCACTCTAGCTTGATCCTAGCTTAGGATTGATTATCACCTTAGAAATTTTAAATTTGGCATAGTAGTTGCTGTGAAAACCCAGTAAGGTGCTAAGGAATCCCAACAATAACTAGAAGTCCTTGGCTAGGGCTGATATGGAGATATACTAGTAAGTGTTATCAGTAGTTTCTCGACCCGTTATGAGCCTCACATCAACACGACTTATCGGTTACTGAGGTCTGACGTTTACCACCCCTAAACTGGATATGCGACATATCAAACGAAGAGACCGGACTGTATGGTAGTGTTACTGATTGGATTTACAGGAGTTAGAGAAGACTTGCTTGTTGATCTTCTGATCGCTCAATACCCGGGTGGCCGTTACGTTTAGCTGACCGCTTACGGCTTGTTGGTGTTTGATGTGATCATCACCTACTGCCGGCGTATTGACGAGTCTTTAGAGTCCTACATAGTGGTTTCCAGGCTCAGGAAAAATGGAGTAGGAGCACATATGTGATATGTGCGGGAACAAGATTGATACGCGTATGTGATACCGTATTCTATTCTCGCGATATGTGATATCAGCCGGTTATATGTGATATAGCCGGGTTATCGAATCAAGTGTTGATTCGATGAAATAATATATATATATATATATATATATATATATTATATGCTCACTTAAATATTTTTTATTCTCACTTATGATGCATTTAACATATATGTGATACATGTTTATTGTATTGTTTTCTTTTGTTACATGAATATTATATATGTGATATATAATATTGTGACATGCTAGGTTACACGTGCAACATGTATATTTGAGACTCATACCATGCTAGGGTTTATGTTAGGGTTTCATTTATCATTAAGTAATTAGAAATTAGTGGATTTAATCAAAGGTAGAAGCTTGTAGAATGTTCTCCGCCGAAAACACGGGGACGAGACCGCGTAGGTCCGTCTTGCCTGAATTTCGAAGGCAGATGCTAATTGGTGCTATCCGTCCATCTCTCCGAAGATGCCAAGTTGATTTATGACACCATGTATCGGAGGTTTAGACGGATGCAGCCGATGTAGCAGACTTCGTCAGATTCCCCCTCGTTTGAAGGGTTTTTGATTATAGGGACGCTCTTCCCTGCAGGCGCAAGCCCCTGCAGTTAATTACGCTACCGCATCGTGGTAACCACTTTCTCCTTCTCTAGTTGGTCACTTCGTGTCATGGGTATTTGTTTTTTTTTTTTGGTTGCCCGTGGATTGTATACGGAGACTAATTTATGTTGTCGCCCGTAGGGTGTGGATTAGTCCAAATCCGTATTCTCTTAGATTTGGGTTTGGGGGTTGGGTTTAAGGATATGTTAGTCTCATTTGAGACTAAGATCAACTTAAACGTTTGTTAAGGATACGTTAGTCTAATTTTAGACTAAGATCAACTTAACGGGATCGTTTAGATCCAGCAAAAGAGCATTTGAGCTCTATTGTTTAGTTTAGGGACATTGCGGTCCAATGTTAGTTTAAGGACATCTCGGTCAAAGGTTAAGGACATCATAGTCCATGTGCTTAAGGACCCCACAGTACGAGGTTAAGGACATCATAGTCCATGGGTTTAAGGACCCCACAGTACGAGGTTAAGGACATCATAGTCCATGGGTTTAAGGACCCCACAGTCCAGTCTAAAGACGTCATAGTCTACAGAATGTATGGTTGTCGGGACCCGTCACCTCTCTAAAGACGTTGAAGGATTACAACGACAAATATCAGATAAATAAAGAGATGTACCTTTGAACCGATTTTGGTTGGGAGATCGGTAGTCCAATTTGGGGTTAAGATCTATTAAAAGATTTATGAGCATATGGGCTCAATTAATCTGAATGAGGGGTTTATAGACAATTTGGGCTCGGCCCACTCAGTTAAAATGTTTAAACATTTGACAATGCTGAGCATTGATTTGGATTCTGACAGTATTTCTGTCTCTTATTGAATGCTGAGCATTCATCATCATAGCTCTGGGGCTTATTAAAGAACAATTTATGTTCTATCAGCGCAGCACGTGGTGCGCTGGGCGCTTTGCGCCAATCAAAGAGCACAGTGCGCTTCTGCCGAGTAGCGCACACGTGAGGGACACGTGGTGCTCTTGAGCGCCAGTCTATGAGCGTATCGCGCTGATTTATGAGCGCAAAGCGCTATTAGTTCAGTAGTGCACACATGAGGAGCACGTGGTGAGCTCGGCACTGAGCACCAGACCAGGAGCGCTGAGATACTTCTTTTAAGTAGCACACTCGTGAGGAGCATGTGGCGCGTTTGGCGCTGAGCGCCACATAATGAGCGCAGTGCGCTATGTTTGGGGCGCTAAGGCTCTTCAAAATTAAGAGCGCCAAGGCTCTGCAGCGCTTTGCGCTAGATGTGGAGTGCTGAGGCTCTTTTTGATTAGGAGCGCCAAGGCTCCTCTTTTATGAAACTTAAATCAGTTTTGCGCTCTGAGAATTAAATTCTCTTTTTATAAGAGAGTTTGTCTCAAGATTCTAAGAACAAAAGTTCTTACTTTATAGGAGATGCTTCAATCACTTGTATTGATGAAAGGCTTTGCCTTTATGGATCTATGATCCTTAAAAGAATTGAATTATTCTCCCCCCTTCTTTTATAATGAGATGTTCATGATCTCTTTGTAAAAAGACATGCGTCTAGTAGATCTATGATCTGAGAGAAGAATTATGTTCTTCTTTTTATTTTATGATGATATCTTTTGATCTCTTTGTGAAAGACCTTGGTCTTGTAGATCTATGATCTTTGAAGAAGTGAATTCTTCTTTTTAATTATGAGATGATTTCATCTCTCTGTTCATTTTTTACCTTGAAGAAACTCTTCTTTTTCCGAGAGCTTGGCTCTTCTTTCTGAGATCTCTCAAAGCTTATGGAGGGGTTCATCTTTTTTTTTTGTATCTATGAGACTTGAAGTCTGGGGGCCTTTATTTAGGGCAAGCTGATTTGTTCAATCAGTTAAGGAGATCTTTTCTCCAATTGATTTTGAGGATTCCCCACCGTTGGATCTTTGATCCAAGGGCTTCTGATTTACAGAAGGCAATCTTCTTGTTTTTAACAAGATTGGGAAATGTTTTCCATACAGAATTTATTCTATACTTTTGGTGATTTTTAATCACCATTGGATCATTGATCCAACGGTGCTCTGATTTACCGAGCACAATCTTATTGTTTGGAAAGATTTTGAGGAATCTTTCCTTAACAGAATTTAATTCTGATTAATTAATGATTTATCATTATTATTGGATCCTTGATCTGATGGTAGGGAGATTTTAGTTCCAGCGCTAGCGCACCCGTGCTTTGCACGTGGTGCGCTGCTCAGAGGGCAGCGCACTTAGCGCTTGCGCACCCATGGTTTGCACGTGGTGCGCTGATCAGAGCGCAACGCACTTAGCGCTAGCGTACACGTGCTTTGCACGTGGTGCGCTGCTCAGAGCGCAGCACACTTAGCGCTAGCGCATACGTGCTTTGCACGTGGTGCCCTGCTCAAGTGCAGCGCTCTTAGCGCTAGCGCACACGTGCTTTGCGCGTGATGCGCTGCTTAGGGTGCAGCGCACTTGGCGCTGCTATGAAGCGTTGCTTCATTTCAAAATTTGAATATTAAATAGAGCTTTGCACTGATTGTGGGAAACAAATGCCCCCCTACCGTTGCGCTCACGTGGCCCACATGTGAGTGCAGCGGTGGCAACATCTGCGCCCTCAGATCAACTCAGGAGTTGAAACAGCATTTCAGTACCTATAAATAGGACCCTTGGCCCTTGAGATGATTTCTATTCATCTTCTTCCTTCTGAGAATTTTTATTCTCTTGCAGAGCATAGCACTTTGGCTTAAGAACTTTCTTAAGGACAGAACTCTGTCAAAATCTTAGGTACAGATTAAATCTTATAAAGGATCTTTTAATAATCTAGGGTTTTACCCATTAACAGAGCTTTGTTATTCATAGATCTTTGATCTAAAGAAAACCCTTTTTTAGGGTTTCATTAACAAAGCTTTGCTCTCTATAGATCTTTGATCTAAAGAAAACCCTTTTAGGGTTTCATCAACGGAGCTTTGCTCTCTTGAACCCATAAATCTAAATAGATCTTTTCTTGGGGTTTCTTAGCCCATGAACAGAGCTTTGCTCATAAAGAACTCTTAGAGTTTGTTCATAGATCTTGAAGATCTCAGAATTTTTAATTCATTAAAACTCTTATTTTAAATCTTCTGATGGTTATTCCATCGTTTTTACAGAGCAAGGCTCTTGAGGAATTTTTATTCCTTCATCATTAGAGTTGTCAGATGTCACTCTGTCACAGAGCACTGCTCTCAAGGGGAGATTTACTCCTTAGCCCGAGGGGTTCTCATTAAATGAGAATCAATTGAGGACTTCTTCATTTAATGACAGTCTCATCAAATGATGAGACTGTTTTTATTAATGATGAACTGTCATCTAGATTATGTGGGTCCCCTTTGGTCCCTTTTCTACAGCATTGCAGTTGTTAGTTATATGTATGCCCTAGAGGCCATTACTGTACATATGATGTATATTGTAGTGGATGCTAGGACGTATATAGTGAGGACTTTCTTGCTCGACATGATAGTATGCTATCTGGTTGAACTTTACCTTAACGTGTATACCGATTGTCTCTCTGTTACATGTTGGTAAAGCCCTTAGGATCTGTGCTTGACTACCTGGACTATGATGCGGATCATACTAGTGGGGACATGGTAGTCCATAAGTACATCCTTCAAAGTCCCTAGTCGTGGGTGTATCGAGACGGGGCATCGATATACCAGAGTAGACTAGCGTGTACCTTCTCGACCCATACAGATGGGCGATGGATGATCCCATATCCATTGGTGTTTGACATCGGAGATGATATACGGGTGCTCAGTAGAGACTGGGTACACTGGACGGACTCGCCGAGAACTTCTAGATGGTATTATACCTCACGTCAGATGGCAGTTCTCTGGTGACACTGGTACAGAGTAGTCTGTTGACCCGAGATCGTCATAGAGTCTTGTGTGGTTCCCACTGTGCTTTGATTTCCATCTTACCACGTCCAAGAGGGCATGCAAAACGGTGGTTTTTGGGTACAGTCCCGAGTCACATGGAGGCAATGAGCGATAGGAGGGGATTCGTCTCTCCCGGTATAGGGGGTTGATGTTGCGCTGTGTTCGATTGGCTATAACAGGAAATCCCTGGCCAGGGTTGCTGAGATTTACTGGTAAGTGTTACCAGTAGTTTCTCGAACAGTTATAGACCTCATATCGACACGACTTATCGAGCTATTGGGGTCTGACGTTTACCACCCCTAGGCGAGATATGCGACATATCAGACGATCAGACCGGACTGTACGGTAGTGTTACTGGTTGGATTCACTGGAGTGTGAGCGGGCTTGCTCGTCGATCTTCAGATCGCTCAATACCCGGGTGGCCGTTACGTTTAGCAGACCGCTTGCGGCTTGTGGGTGATTGATATGATCATCACCTGCTGCCGGCGTATTGACGAGTCTTTAGAGTCCTACACAGAGGTTTCCTGGCTCAAGCGAAACGAAATAGGAGCGCATATGAGATATGTGCGGGACCGAGAATAATACGTGTATGTGATACCGTATTCCATTCTCGCGATGAATGTGTCGAATGGTTGTATGCGATATAACCTAGTTATCGAATCAAGGATTGATTCGATAAGCCGATACATTGTATACTAGTCGGTTGTGTGCGACATGACCGGATCATTGAATCAAGTGTTGATTTAATTATTTAATGCATAATTATATATTTGATATATTACTTTGCATTAACTAGTATCGGTTCACTTTAAATGGATTTTCTCACTCGGATGTGCGCATTGCATATGCGATATGATTTTGTGCACTTGCTTGTATCATGTTTGATGATGCATGCCTTTTGGTTAAGTGTAAAGAATTAAACCTTGGTTAATGAAATGGTTAGGGTTTACTATTTCCTTATTCATTTATTCATTTATTTATTCTTTTGGAAATAGAAAAGCAAATGAGAAAATGGTGGCTTGTTTTCTTTTGTTCATGAAGCTTCATGAAGACTTTGACCAAGTGACCATTTTGTCTCATGCTTAACCCTAACCATCCCACTAACCATGATTTATTCTCTACACTTGACCATGGTTTGGTCATGATAAGTATTCTTTTAATTTTATTTTTGGGATTAACTTATCATAGCTTTATTCTTCTTCTTCTTCCTTCAACTCAAGAAGAAAACCTAAGGTCCATCAATGGTGATTGATGATTAAGAGTGAGAAATCCAAATCTAAAGTCTACCCACTTCCTATTTCTTCATCCTCTACCTCTTGACAAGTAATAGAGTGTGTTTTCTTCACAAGTTTCTTGACTTGGTGAAGTCGGAGCTTGATTTAGCGATGCCTCGACGTAGATCATCTTCGGCATGGACATCGACGACCTAGCTCGCTTATTCTCCGATGAAGTCGACGCTAGAGCCCGGATTCTTTTTGGACAGCGGAGAGGACTTCGTTGCGGAGCTATGGAGGTGGAGCACCGGATCTACAAAGGTTGTATTTCCGATATCCCATTAGTTAAGTTGTTAACTAGATTGTTTTTCGCCTAAACTTCTAGCCGACGGTCCGTATTAGGGTTTCTCGGCACCTAGATTTTTTGAAATTGGCATGGTTGATGCCTTGTGAGACCTCATTAGGGTGCCTAGGAACCCTACAGTGGTATCAGAGCCTAGCTAGAGCCTTAGGCAAAGTCTAGACGGATTTTGAACTCCGAACGAACCCGAAATCCTAACACACCCATGCTCTATGTCCAATTTTCAAAAACAGGGATTTTTCAGTATTAAAAATATGCAGAAATATCAGCAGGTTATTTTAAGAGTAACTGTGAAATACGAGTGCGTAATTCCATCAAACTGCCGCGGTTCCGCGGCACGAGCATGGCTCGTGCGGCGGATCCGCGGCCGTACGGACTCATTCTTCAGTCAATGTTACACAGTAACTCCTAATTGATATTGCTTGTTTTCCTGGGTATTTTTAAATATTATTCAAGAGTTGAATTTTTCTGGGTTGTTTTGGGATTTCATGGACTCGATCGGATTATCAAATTTTGTCTATGTGGCTTTTCGGATAAATTTTTAGAATATGTTAAAAAGTTCGACCGGATATAAATACCCAATTTTTCCCCTGTCGGGAAATTTCCAAGTGTTGGATTTTTCCGAAGTTTAACGACGTTCTAAGTAGTGCAAGTAACGCGATGGACCCTCTAGAAGACAACAAACCTTAACTCGATTATGTGACCGTCTTGAACTGCCCTTTGAACCTTCGGGTTTGGGGCAGTACGGCGTGCCACATGTGAGGCGTTGGCTTGACCCTTCTACGGCTGGACCGTCGGTACTGAGGCACGAACTGAATGTTGTTAGACTTATTTCATGTGTTGATCTGTATCGGGAAAACTTGGGTGTTCGAATGTTCGATCGGAAAGTTTAACATTTTCTATTTATCCGGAATGTGATACAATAATTGGAATTCATAAATTGTTATGAGATAACGAAATGATTATTATAAACGTAGCAGTTTAGTCTCACTTGATCGGTTGCCACGGAATTTTGATGCGATCAAAAGTCCGTCGCAATCACGTAGTGTACGCGGATACTCGCCGGGTAAACTTAATAGATAGCCTCACTCCATAGCCCCGACCAAGTGACTGTAGGAGAACCCCGTCGCCGAAAGCATCCGTTCGGGTGCTCGCGGTAGAGGTGTTCCGCCTTGGTGCACTTCGTCGACGGTATCAGGGGTGCGGCCGCCTACTGAAGTTTGCGACGAGCATTCGATCAGGATGTCGGGAATCTTGTTGAATTGCCCGACTTGATATTGAAAAGAGTTTTCGATTTTGAGACTAAAATGCGGGGTTTATAATTGTTAGGCATGTGATGTCTAAGGTATTCATTTGGTCAGGCATGCGATGTCTGAGGTGGTTGCGGATTCCAACTGTTATAGTTTTACACTTTCTTTTCTGTGACCGTAAGTGTAATATGTGATATCGCCGGTTTCGTTGCTATATGTCAACGACAATTGGGATACGCATGTTTACTTACGTTGATGACATGTGATGTTATGTGTTGCTGGATATGTTATATTGGATCGTCGTGTTTGAATAGCCGGGGGTTTTATGTGAGATGAGTGTTTTTCATTTTCATTCATGTAAAAACTTGTATGTAATATTCTTTTATTGGGACACTTCCAGGTTGTGGAAGTTGTCATCGTTTGTATATTATTTACTTTTCCGCACTAGGATAGACCCAAGGAGGAGGGCATAAGTAACCGGGTTCTGGAGTCCAGTGGGAGACCAACTCGAGGAGTCGAGTCCGGGTCTCCTAACTCTAGAATTGGTAGGGTTGCTTGCCGCTCTCGTAGGGGTCTAGGGGTGTGGGTTTGGCTATTCATCACGACCGTGGAATCCGTGTTTTATACTGGCTCGTATTGAAAACACGGACGTCCTAGTATATCCAATATTTCATATGTTTCTTCTGCTGCGATATCTGTGATGTGATCATGTGATGTTCTGTGATAGATACAGTATATAGTATATATGATATATTATATAGACGTTACTTATGTTTTACACCCGCGCTAGCCCTGCCCCGCTCTGCCGTTAGTTACCTAACCTAACGGTGCACGAGGGGACATCGAGGCGAATGCGGATGGCATAAGTGTACGTCGTATTTATCTGTGATGTTTAGGTACTTAAATGATGGGACTTCATTAATATGATTAATGAAATAAAAGAAACCTAAGATGTTGTAGAATCGAATTTCAAAATAAAACAGGTAGCTACAGTTCTTGCTTTGCACAGCGGTATATGTGATATATCCTGCACCTTATTCGATGAGGAAAGGACCGAGATCCCTTCACCGGGAATGACTCCTTTAGCAATAACTGGCAGATGCTACACATTCGGTTTGTCTTTTGATTGCTTTTAAGAGTTTTTGCTCTGCACAGTGATATATATGATATATCCCGCACCTCATTCGATGAGGAAAGGACCGATGATCCCTTCACCGGGAGTGACTCCTTTAGCAAAACTAGAAAAGCTTCAAAAACACTCCATTTTAAAAATCATTTGATTCTACAACGATATCAAGTTCATTACGCAATAGGTTTTCAGAAAAACATGTCGTAGCCCTCTGTCATTTCAGATAAGTCCTATTTAGTATTCGTGCTACGTTTGTTGACCTCCGTCAAGGCGTAGTGTGCGGTAGCTAACTAGTATTTATCTGTTTATGCATATGATGAAGATTGAGTTAGGGTAGTCGTGCGGCCTTGTTGACCTTCGTCAAGGGTCGTGCGGGTAGGTTTAATTCGATCAAGAAATGACGGGTTGAACTTGACTAGTAGCCTATGGTTTGTTGACCTCCGTCAAGGTCATAGGGTGCTAGGGGCAAAATATTATCGGGAATTTCAAGTGTTGAAATTTGCAATGAGATTGCATACCTTCTATGAGATAGTTGGATCCCGATACCCGCTGCGAGTAAGAGTTACTCCTGGGAGAGTTTTATACATTACAATTAGCCGATCAAGTAGGTGTCTAGAAAGGTGTCAACGGGGTTACGCCTCTGGGAAAACGAGGTTTACATTAATTAGGTTCGTGCGAAAGCACGGGGGACCTCCCTCAAAGTACCGACACTGGCCTGGCTGAAAGATTGGCGAACTTGTAGTGTGTAATTAATCCCGGCTAGTCTTTCCTTTTAGGGTTTGAAGGAAGATTTGATAAAAAGAAGTGGGAGCCATCCTGATTAGATAAAATAAAAACCAATCTATTCTTGACAGAGCGCACGCTGAGTGTTTTCTTCTCTCTCTCCAGGTAGCGACCATATCACGCCTTAATCAAGATAATAATACGGAAGATTGACCGAACCCGCTTGTTATACTGAGCTGGGGAACGTTGGTCCCGCTCCAACTTATAATTGTTATAAGACAGAGTAGGAAATTGGGGATTACCAGAATTCCCGTGCCGCCCAAACGAAGAGAGTGCATGCTGATGCATCATCTTCGGGTGTGTTCATTACAGAGAACTGTTTCTCAGTATCCTTTACGTCCTGGGTATGTGATACCAGATCAGGATCCCAGATATGTAATCTGTTACATAGGGCTGCAGAAAGGTAGAGAACTGAGAACGGGTGATAAGTTTCATGAGGCAGAAAACGGGGCAAGTGTTGCAGCCAAGTCTGTTGGTCACTGTCACCCTGTATTACCAATACATTGATTCTGAACGAATGTTGTTAGATACCGAACCTGATATACCAAATCATATAACTCTCTTTGTTAGAAAAGAAAGGATATAATTTTGTATTGTTGGATAATGTTTTGAACATTTCCTATATCAAAAGTTGATCGGTTCAGGCACGTTATCTAAAAGCATTAATATTCTAAATCAAACCACAGTTCTTTGTATACAGAACACACACAAGAGGAAGAGTTCAGAAATGAACGAATCCTTCTTGAGGCATTGTAGACTAGGTCATATCAATGCGACCCGACTAGCTGAAGTTACATGTAGATGCATATTTAAATCAGTTTGAATTTACATCTTGTGAAACTTGCCAGTCATGTCACAAAGATAAGATGACCATAGCTCCGTTTACTGGAAACAGAGAAAGAGTTAGTGAACTCTTGGGATGATACATGTTGATGTATGTAGGTCCCCTGTCTACACATGCCAGGACTGATTCTTTATACTTCATTACGTTCTCTGATGATCTCTTTAGATTCAGACCTATGTTCCTGTTGAAACACAAGTCTGAACCTTTTGAGATATTCACAGAATATAAGCGAGAAGTAGAGAACCAAAATACGGGTATAAGTATTATGTCCTATGATGAGATCAGGGAGGAGAATACTTGTGCATGGAATTCCTGGACTATTCTAAAGGAGAATAAGATTCTCTCTCAGCATTACTCCTCTGTATACACCATAGCACGATGGTATATCGGGGCGGAGCAGATACACCCTATTTGATATGGTGTGCTCTATGATAAGTACTACTGAGTTACCTTTTTCCTTTTTGGTGTTATGCGCTTGAGAAGTTGCATACCTATTGAATAGGGTCACGATCAAATCAGTTGCCTACCACTCCATATGAGATATGGTATGGGAAGAGCCCATATCTTAAGTTAGTTAAGATTTGGGGTTGTCCGGCCTATGTTTAAAAGCAAAATCCGGACAAGATCGAGGCAAGGTCTGTTATGTAGAACTGGAAATGTTCCAGCTATACGAACTACAGCAGATGATTTGGTAGAACCAAAGGATTCAGTAGATTCCAACGAACCTCAGCCTCTCCGCCGATCTAGTAGGGTTCCTCACCCACCTGAGAGATACTTCGGTTTCTCTATGACAGTGGGAGCGAGGATTGCATCATGAGATGATGACCCAACTAGTTTCGAGCTGGCCATCAGGAGTGAGACTCTGTAAGAATGGCTGGATGTTTATCGATCTGAGATGGAATCCTTATACACCAACAAAGTATGGACTTTGGTTGCTATATCTGAAGGGTTAAATCCCCATCAGGAGCAAGTATATCTTGAGAAGATTACTTGGTGTAGATGGAAAAGTTGAGACTTTCAAAGCTAGACTTGTTAAGGGTTTTTCGTCATCGACCAGGCGTGGATAATGATGAAACCTTTTCCAGTGGCTATGCTTAAGTCTATTCAGATCCTACTTACCACGGCTACATACCATGACTACGATATCTGGTGGTTGGGTGTCATGACTGCTTTTCTAAATGATGTTTTAGAAGAGTGCGTCTATAAGTACACAGCCAGAGGGCTTCGTAAACAGTGGGAGCAGCGGAAACGTGTGCAAGATGCTTTATAGGATAAAGCAGGCATCGCGGAAATGGAACATCTGTTTTGATGAATTAGTCAAAGAGTTTGACATCATCAAAATGGTAAATGAACCTTGTATAAACAAAAAGGTAGTAGGGAGTATGGTGACGATCCTCGTAGAGTACGTGGATGACATACTCTTGATAAGAAAGGAGTTTCTTATGCTACGCTCGATCAATCTCCGCTTATCACAAAGATTCTCCATATAGGATTAAACTGATACCTACTAAATCCTAGGTTTTGGATCTATGAGATAGATCTAAAAGGATGTTAGGATTCTCACTAGTTGTAGTGAGAAGGTATCAATCGACCCTGGGGAGAATCACTGGAATGGTTCCAGGGTGATAAAGACGACTGAGTGTCAGTCACAAGCATTGTCTTTACCCTCAGTAAAGGGACGGTATGTTGGAAGAGTTCCAAGCTAGATACCGTGACATACTAGAAGATAAAGGCAAGATACATCGCTACTTAAGATGCTACCAAAGAGGCTGTTTGGGTGTATATAGGTTCATGAGATGAACTGGGTTCCTACCATTGTGTGACAATGGAAGTGTGGCTTTGGCCAGGGAACCCCTGTCCCATCAGTGATCCAGACATATTCTAAGGCAGTATCACCTGATCGGGGAGATGTTTGATCCCCATGGTGATCAAGGTTAGGAGAGCAGACTAAGAGGACAACACGGCGGATCCATTCACGAAGGCCTATTCCCAGAGAGAGACTTTTATGGGATGGTTGAGTATGAGATACTACAACCACTGCTATCAGATGGCCCTAGTGCAAGTGGGAGATTGTAAGTTATATGTATGCCCTACAGGCCATTACTGTACATATGATGTATATTGTAGTGGATGCTAGGACGTATATAGGGAGGACTTTCTTGCTCGACATGATAGTATGCTATCTGGTTGAACTTTACCTTAACGTGTATACTGATTGTCTCTCTGTTACATGTTGGTAAAGCCCTTAGGATCTGTGCTTGACTACCTGGACTATGATGCGGATCATACTAGTGGGGACATGGTAGTCCATAAATACATCCTTCAAAGTCCCTTGTCGTGGGTGTATCGAGACGGGGCATCGATATACCAGAGTAGACTAGCGTGTACCTTCTCGACCCATACAGATGGGCGATGGATGATCCCATATCCATTGGTGTTTGACATCGGAGATGATATACGGGTGCTCAGTAGAGACTGGGTACACTGGACGGACTCGCCGAGAACTCCCAGATGGTATTATACCTCACGTCAGATGGCAGTTCTCTGGTGACACTGGTACAGAGTAGTCTGTTGACCCGAGATCGTCATAGAGTCTTGTGTGGTTCCCACTGTGCTTTGATTTCCATCTTACCACATCCAAGAGGGCGTGCAAAACGGTGGTTTTTAGGTACAGTCCCGAGTCACATGGAGGCAATGAGCGATAGGAGGGGATTCGTCTCTCCCGGTATAGGAGGTTGATGTTGCGCTGTGTTCGATTGGCTATAACAGGAAATCCCCGGCCAGGGTTGCTGAGATTTACTGGTAAGTGTTACCAGTAGTTTCTCGAACAGTTATAGACCTCATATCGACATGACTTATCGAGCTATTGGGGTCTGACGTTTACCACCCCTAGGCGAGATATGCGACATATCAGACGATCAGACCGGACTGTACGGTAGTGTTACTGGTTGGATTCACTGGAGTGTGAGCGGGCTTGCTCGTCGATCTTCAGATCGCTCAATACCCGGGTGGCCGTTACGTTTAGCAGACCGCTTGCGGCTTGTGGGTGATTGATATGATCATCACCTGCTGCCGGCGTATTGACGAGTCTTTAGAGTCCTACACAGAGGTTTCCTGGCTCAAGCGAAACGAAATAGGAGCGCATATGAGATATGTGCGGGACCGAGAATAATACGTGTATGTGATACCGTATTCCATTCTCGCAATGAATGTGTCGAATGGTTGTATGCGATATAACCTAGTTATCGAATCAAGGATTGATTCGATAAGCCGATACATTGTATACTAGTCGGTTGTGTGCGACATGACCGGATCATTGAATCAAGTGTTGATTTAATTATTTAATGCATAATTATATATTTGATATATTACTTTGCATTAACTAGTATCGGTTCACTTTAAATGGATTTTCTCACTCGGATGTGCGCATTGCATATGCGATATGATTTTGTGCACTTGCTTGTATCATGTTTGATGATGCATGCCTTTTGGTTAAGTGTAAAGAATTAAACCTTGGTTAATGAAATGGTTAGGGTTTACTATTTCCTTATTCATTTATTCATTTATTTATTCTTTTGGAAATAGAAAAACAAATGAGAAAATGGTGGCTTGTTTTCTTTTGTTCATGAAGCTTCATGAAGACTTTGACCAAGTGACCATTTTGTCTCATGCTTAACCCTAACCATCCCACTAACCATGATTTATTCTCTACACTTGACCATGGTTTGGTCATGATAAGTATTCTTTTAATTTTATTTTTGGGATTAACTTATCATAGCTTTATTCTTCTTCTTCTTCCTTCAACTCAAGAAGAAAACCTAAGGTCCATCAATGGTGATTGATGATTAAGAGTGAGAAATCCAAATCTAAAGTCTACCCACTTCCTATTTCTTCATCCTCTACCTCTTGCCAAGTAGTAGAGTGTGTTTTCTTCACAAGTTTCTTGACTTGGTGAAGTCGGAGCTTGATTTAGCGATGCCTCGACGTAGATCATCTTCGGCATGGACATCGACGACCTAGCTCGCTTATTCTCCGATGAAGTCGACGCTAGAGCCCGGATTCTTTTTGGACAGCGGAGAGGACTTCGTTGCGGAGCTATGGAGGTGGAGCACCGGATCTACAAAGGTTGTATTTCCGATATCCCATTAGTTAAGTTGTTAACTAGATTGTTTTTCGCCTAAACTTCTAGCCGACGGTCCGTATTAGGGTTTCTCGGCACCTAGATTTTTTGAAATTGGCATGGTTGATGCCTTGTGAGACCTCATTAGGGTTCCTAGGAACCCTACAGCAGTGCAATATGAATTTTAAAGTTCCAAGTGTCAGAACTTAAATTGTAGCATTGGCGGCTAAAAATTTGTTCTTTTCCGTGCAGGTGACATGTCTTTCGACACTTCCTTCCCGTTCTTCCGCTCAGAAGGCAGATTCCCCGAAGTGCCCGTAGACCGAGAGGTTCTTGCGCTAATCAAAGACCATGACCCGGAGCACAAGAATCTTCATCTATGGGGTATATGGTACGATCAAATTATCAGAGGCCGCCTGAGCTTTTCTTATGTGACACCCTCAGTGCCTATCTCTGTGATCCCTTATGCAGATGCACCCCCGATAAGCTATACTATGGAGGAGGTGAATTGAACTTCAGAAGGTCTCCTTCGGCCCTCTATTGCCACAGTACCCGTGCAGCCGCCGGTGGCTTTGGACACTCTAGGGCGGTGCATGTTGGCTATATGTATGCCCTAGAGGCCATTATATGATAGTGGATGTATTTATACATGTTTATATATATATATATATATATATATATATATATATTCAGTGTACATTCTTGCTCGACATGATAGTATGCTATCTGGTTCTTCTTTATCTGACATGTTGATTTGATCATGCTTTTATTCATTCACACATGTTGATAAAGCCCTGAGGATATTTGCTTGACTACCGTGATTATGATAGAGATCATACTAGTGGGACATCTGTAGTTTATAAGCATATCCTGAAAAGTCCCTAGTCGTAGGTGTATCGAGACGGGGCATCGATATACAAGAGTAGACTGGCGTATATGATACTAGACCCATATGATGGGCGATGGATATTCCCACATTCATCGATGTTTGACATCGAGATCGTATACGGGTGCTCAGTGGTGACTGGGTACATTGGACGGACTCGCCGAGAACTCCTATATGGAATTATATCTATCGTCGGATAGCAGTTCTCAGGTGACATGGGTACAGGTTAGTCTGTAGACCCGAGATCGTCATAGAGTCTTGTGTGTTCTCCCACTGTACTTTGATTACCACCCTACCACGGCTCTACTGAGTCGTGCAAACAGGTGGCCGTTGGGTACAGTCCCGAGACACACGAAGGCGATGAGCGATAGGAGGGGTTTCGTCTCTCCCGGTATTGGGAGTTGATGTTGTGCTGTGCTCGATTGGCTATATCAGTAAGTCCCTGGCCAAGGCTGTTGAGATTTACTGATAAGTGTTATCAGAAGTTTCTCGATCTGTTATAGACCATTCATCGGCATGACTTATTGAGTTATTGGGGTCGACGTTACCATCCCTAGAATCGATATGCAGCATATCTGACGAAGAGACCGGACTGTACGGTAGTGTTGTCGGTTGGCTCGACGGGAGTTGTGACAGGTTCGCTTGTTTTCATCTGATCGCTCAATACCCGGGTGGCCGTTACGTTTAGCTAACCGCTTGCGGCTTGGGGGTGCTTGATATGATCATCACCCACTGTCGGCGTATTGACGAGTCTTAGAGTCCTACAATGGAGTTACCTAGTCCAGGAGAAACGATATGGTGCGCATATGAGATATGCGCGTGGACCCGGTTAAAATGCGCGTATGAGATACCGTATATTAATCGGGCGGTTTGCTTTTGGTCGGGTCGTATGTGATATGACCGGTTTGCTAAATCAAGTGTTGATTTATTATTGACCATTAGTTTTTCACTTTAAACCCTTTCTTGTCTTTTTGTTGTATGCATGCATGTATGCATTTATTCTCATTAATGCACATATGGATGTGCATGCACACATATATGCATATATAATTCTAACATGGTTGTTGATATAGTGGATGGTAGCAATATAAGACTCACACCATTTATAAATATATGGATATTTCTTTTTTTAGAAAAGAAAAATGGAAATGGAAATTGTTATCATGGTTTAATATTTTATTCATGCACTAACCCTTTGCTTTAACCATGATTTATTTTCTATGGCCATTTTTGATCCAAAATAAATATCTAGATATTTTATAACTAGGGTTAAGAATGAGAAAGAGAAAATATATATATATTTTTTCATTTTCTCATTTTTAACATAAGCTTATCATTATCTTGAGCTCTTCACAAGCCATCATCTTCTTCCTCTTCTCTCTCTCTCTTGCTCTCTAGCTTTTACTTGTGAGCAAAAGAGTCATCAAGTTAGGGTTTTGAAGTGAGAAAACAAACCACATCACCATTCTACACTAGTCTTGCCCATTAGTGTAGAGTGTTAGCTTCTACTTCTTCTCTTAATCTAGTGGAGCTTCAAGCTTGGACAAAGAGGACTCCGGGTGGATCGTCGTGGACCTAGAGGATCTCAAGTGAGCCTTTTCCAACCCTCTAGTAGCCAAGGAGTCTAGCGTAGGGAGCTATAAAGGTTGTACTCTCAAAACCCTAGCTTTTACTACTTGTGTTTGTGTTATAGTTTTGTTACCCTAGCTTTTCTAGTTTGATCCTTAGGTTTGTTTCTCTAGCACCATATAAATTTTAAATACGGCATGTGTGATACCTCCAAACCCTTGTAGTGGTGTTGTAGGAACTCCTTCATGGTGTCGTAGCCAAGCTAGAGCCTTAGGGTAATCTAGACGACGTTAAAAACCTCGAACGAACGAAAATCGACGCCCGAAGGGTGCTATCTGGAAAAAAATTCAAAACGTGGATTTTTTTCATATTAAAAATACTTAAAAAATCGTGCAGGGTATTTTATGGGCCCACAAGAAGTACGAAGCCCTAACTCCACTAAAGGACAGCGGAACCGCGGCAAGAATGGACATTCTACGGCGGTTCCGCGACGCCGTTGGTGCAGGTGGGGTTGTACTTTCTTGCGCTGGCCCGTATGTACTTGTTACTGTTTCTGGTAATTTTTAAATCTGCTTAAGTGTTGAGCTTTCTGAGAAGTCTTTGGGTGTTCAATCGTTTGATCGAATGTTTTAACTGCGCCTAGTTTATTAATATTTGATACAATAATTGGAATCTACAAATTTGTTTGTTGCATGTAAATCTAGCAGTTCGGTCTCGGCAACAATCGGAAATCTTGTTGAATTATCCGACTTGTTTTGAAAAGGTCTTTTCATGGATGAGACCTAAATGTGAGCTTTACATTGTTAGGTATGAAATCTTGTATATGTGATATTCCGGGTTTGTGTTGTCTAAAGGCAGTTACGATTCCAATTGTTGTAGTTTTTCATTTTATTTCTCTGTGACCATAAGTGTAGTATGTGGTATATCGCCGGTTTCGTTGCTATACATCAACGAAAATCGGGGTACGCATACTTACTTACGTTGATGATATGTGATATTATTTGTTGCTGAGATTTGACATGTAGGATTGTCGTGATTGAATAGCCGGGGGTTTGATGTGAGATGAGAGTTTTCTTTTCATTCATGTCAAATTAAAATGTAATATAATATTCTTTTATTTGGGGCACTTCCGGGTTGAGGATGATGTCACCAGTGTTGTATATTATTTACTTTTCTACATTAGGATAGACCCAAGGAGAGGAGCACAAGTGACCGGGTTCTGGGGTTCAGAGGGAGACCATCTTGAGGAGTCGAGACCGGGTCTCCTAAACTCCAGAATTGGTAGGGTCGCTTGCCTCTCTCGTAGGGGTCTAGGGGTGTGGGCTTAGCTATTCATCGCGGCTGTGGAATCCGTATTTTCTATTGTTGGCTAAAATACTAAATACGGACGTCCTAGTATATCCTATATTATCATATATGTGTTTCTGCTACCTATATTCTATATATCTGAGACGAATGCTATATTATATATGAGATATATAATAGACGTTGCTTATGTTTTACACCCGCGCTAGTCCCGTCCCGGTATGCCGTTAGTTAAGTAACCTAACGGTGCATAACGGAACATTGCGGCGAATGCGGATGGCATAAGCGAACGTTGTATTTTCGTTTCTTTTCTGTGATTGGCTTAAGGACTTAAATGATGGGGAAACATTAATATGATTAATGTAAAGAAAATAAACCTAAAAAGATGTTGTAAAATCGGATTTGAAAACCACTCGGTTCTTTTATGAAAAAGCTACATTTCAAAACTGCGGAGCTCAAGCCACTCCCTTTGAAAACCATTTGATTCTACGACGATATCAAGTTCAAAGCGTTAAAGATTTTCTTAAAAATCATCCGCAACCCTCCGTCATTTTAGGAAGTATGGTACTTAGTATTCATGCTGCGTTTGTTGACCTTAGCCAAGGCGTAGTGTACGGTAGCTAAGTGATGGCTTCCTACAATGCATATGATGCAGATTAATTGGGACGGGCATGTGACTTTGTTGACCTTAGCTAAGGGTCATGTGAACGGGTCTAATTAATCAAGAAATGACGGGTTGAACTTGTCTAGTGCTTGTGATTTGTTGACCATAGCCAAGGTCATGAGTGCTAGGAGTAAAAACCACATCGGGAGTTTCAAGAGTTGAAATTTGCAATGAGATTGCATACCTTCCATATGATGGTTGGATCCCGATCCCACTGTGGGCAATAGTTGCTCCCAGGAAAGTCTTACAGTTTACAATTAGCTAACTCATTAGGTGTCTGGAAAGGTGTTAAACGGGGCTACGCCTCTGGGAAGACGAGGTTTATATTAATTAGGTCCGTGCGAAAGCATAGGGAACCTCCCTCAAGTACCGACACTGGCCTGGCTGAACGGTTAGCGAAGTTGCAGACTGTAATTAATCCTGGCTAGTTTTCTTTTTAAGGTTTGAAAGAAAAACTTGATTAAAGCAGTAGGAGACATCGATTAGATAAGATAATAACCAATCTAATCTTTGCAAGAGCTTTCGCTGAGTGTATTCTTTTCTCTATCTTAATGGCAGATACCAATGACAGGACTCAAGCTTCTACTAGATAAAAATAAACTGAATGGGACCAATTATAAAGACTGGCTGAGGAACCTTAACATTGCCTTGACTTATGATAAGGTATCATATGTCCTCACGGCTCCAGCCCCACCCGTCCCAGGTCCTAAATCCTCAGTTACGGATACTGAAGTCCGCAAGACATGGGACGCTGACCGTGCCACGGCCAAATGCCTCACGCTTGCATCGATGGATAACACACATCAAAAGCAGCACGAGAATGTGGACGTTCACGCCATATTCCTCCATACAAAGGAGTTGTATGGAGAGCAATCCCGCATATTACGACACGAAGCATCAAGAAAACTGTTTCAGATGCGAATGGCCCCTGGCACACCAGTAGGAGACCATGTTCTGAAGATGATAGCTCTCATAGACGAACTTGAGGACCTTGGATGGACAATGGACAATGAACAGTATACAGATATTATTCTGCAGTCTCTCCCCTCCACCTTTGCTCAATTTATAGTTAACTTCAACATGCACAACATGCAGAAGGAACTACCTGAACTCCTTAATATGTTAAGGAGTGCAGAGAGCACACTGAAATCAGTGAAAACTCCCGTTTTGAGTGTTGGGCAATCTTCCTCTTCTCGCCCAAAGGCTAAGGCCAAGGGAAAGATGAAGAAGAAACCCACCAAACCTAAGGGTGGAGTCAAAAAGGTTAAGGGGAAAGACAAGTCCAAAGCTCGGGAATCGGGGAAAGGAGAATGTTATCACTGCCACAAAACAGGACATTGGAAGCGCAACTACACGGAGTACTTAGATCTCAAGAAGAAGCATGGGGATGCTTCCGCTTCAGGTGTGTTTGTGACAGAAAACTGTTTTTCAATAAACTCTGCTTCCTGGGTATTAGATAACGGTTCAGGTTCTCACATTTGCAATTCTATGCAGGGGCTGAGAAATAGCAAGGTTTTGAAGACAGGTGACCATACTCTCCTCGTTGGAAATGGTTCCAATGTACATACAGTTGCGGTAGGAGAGTATCACTTGGGGTTGCCGTCTGGGTGTATATTGGTTTTGAACCCATGTTATTATGTACCTAGTATGCTTTGTAATATAATATCTGTTTCTTTGTTAGAAAATGAAGGATATAATTTTGTATTGCAGAACAATGTTATGATCATTCACCTGAATCAAATGTTGGTTGGATATGGTACGCTTAATAACGGGATATACGTCCTAAATCAACACACAGTTTTCAGCATACAACACACAAATAAAAGAAAACATTCAGAAATAAATGAAGCTTTTCTTTGGCACTGTAGACTTGGTCATATTAACGAAACAAGGAGAAACAAGTTACATAAAGATCGATATTTAAACCATTTTGAATATAAATCTTATGCGACTTGCCAGTCATGTATCAAGGGTAAAATGACCAAAACTCCGTTTACAGGACACGGAGAAAGAGCTACCGAGCTCTTAGGGCTCTTACATAGTGATGTATGCGGGCCAATGTCTACATAGGCTAGAGGCGGTTTTTCATACTTCAATACATTCACTGATGATTTCTCAAGATTCGATCATGTATTTTTATTAAAGCACAAATCCGAAGCTTTCGAGAAATTCACTGAATATAAACAAGAAGTAGAAAAACAAACCGGCTTGAGCATCAAAATGCTTCGATCAGATCGAGGTGGGGAGTACCTCAGTACAGAGTTTGCAAACTTCCTAAAAGAGAATGGGATTCTCTCTCAGCTCACTCCTCCTTACACACCACAGCATAATAGTGTGTCAGAACGACGGAATCGGACCCTATTAGATATGGTCTGTTTCATGATGAGTGATGCTGAGTTACTCGTCTCATTTTGGGGGCATGCATTGGAGACTGCAGCGTTTCTATTGAACAGGGTCCCAACCAAAACCGTGTCTACCACGCCATATAAGATATGGCATGGGAAGAGACCATCTCTTAAGAGAATTAAGATTTGGGGTTGCCCGACCTATGTTAAAAAGCAAAATCCGGACAAACTCGAGACACGGTCGGTCATGTGTAACTTTATAGGATATCCAAAGAATTTTTATGGATATCTTTTCTACCATAAGGAGGAACAAAAGGTGTTTGTTTCTCAGCATGCCACATTCTTGGAAAAAGAGTTTTTCACAAATGAAACTGATGGCAATGTGGTGGATCTAGAAGAGGTTCTAGAGACACAAACTACAAATGACGACTTGGTTGAACCGACTGTTACAATAGAAATTGAGGAACCTCGGCCACTCCGTAGGTCTGGTAGGACTTCTCGCCCACCAGAGAGGTACTACGGTTTCCTCATTGATGGTGACATAGAAGACTGCATCATGGAGGATGATGATCCTACCAGCTTTCAGCAAGCTATCACGAGTGGAGACTCTGTGAAGTGGCTGGATGCCATAAGATCTGAAATGAAGTCTATGTACACCAACAAAGTCGAGAGGACTCGTAAGTGGTTGTTTCCCTCCTTGTCGAGATTCGACTTTGAAGAGTGTGGTCTGTGAATAGTATGCAAGGGTCCATTTTGGACCGACTTGCAGGGCCCCAGTGCTTAGGAAATGGGTTTTTTAATCCCCACTGCCTAAGGCTTTTCCCTACGAGTCGAGACTGTAACGTTTCAGAAATCGTTTTGCGAATTTTCCCGTTTTAGGGCAAAATTGTCGGTTTTTCCCGTTTTAACTCGATTTCGATCAAACGTCCGTATAAGCTTACCGGCACCCTTTTTAGCTAAAATAAAGCTTGTGCGAACTTTAGGGGTATTTGGGAGGTTTTGGTTCAGATAGAATTTTTCCCAAATAAAATATTATTTTAAGCGGTATTTGGTGCACGTAAATCGGGAAATTTCTTCTCTTGAGAATAAATTATTTTTTTTGTCACTAGAATATTTTGGAAACTTCTTTTTAAATATCTAGATATTTTTGGAGTGCAAAAGGAATTATTTTAAAAAGAAAAGAAAAGGTGTAAAGGTGGCAATTAGCATTTATTACTCTTTTTCCTAGCAATTTCTTCACAAAAAATTCACAAAAATACCCCCTCACCCCCTTGGCCGGCCCTTCCCTTCCCCTTGCTGCCCGTTATCATTTCCACCCATTTTCAACTCATTTTGCATCAAATAAATCATGAAAAATCCAAATAAAATCACAAAAACTCAAATATATTCATTTTCCTTCATTCTTCTTCACAAAAGTAGCTTGGATCTTCATTCAAAACATCATTTTGTAGGAAAAGATGATTAGTTTGGTTTCTTGGTTTTGATCTTTTGTGGAGGTATAAAACCCTAACCCTAATCCTTTTTGTTGTTTCTAAATTTCTAATTAGTATATTAATTGTTTATTTAAGCTTTTAATTTCATGTTTGAAATTCAAGACTTGATTTTTATGATAATCTAGTTAGGATAAAACTTGATTTATGTGTTTAATGTTTATTTGAAGTGTTAATTTGTGTTTTGGAGAAGATTAACCTAGTAGAAAATGTTAATTTTTGATAATGAACACTTTGTTTAATTATGCAATTTTGCTTACTAGGTTTTTGCTAAAATTTATTTAGCAAGTGTTAAAAATATAGAAATGGTTTTTATAGCTTAGTTAAGCTATTTTAAGGTGTTTATAATCGTTAAATATGTGTTAGCTTGAAACTAGTGCGAAATATTGCGATAAGTTGTTTACTAGATTTCGGGGTTTTTCCGACGTGGGTTCGATTGGTCGTTGCGAGGTTATATCTATTGTATTCCTCGTAATTTTTGTGTTATGTTGCACGATCGGGACGATCGGGGTCTAGACTTGTGTTTTGTAGTTTAGCGACCCCAATTAGGGTTTTTGGCCGATATCGTGCGCGATAGATGCGCTAAGCGCGCAGTGTAATTTTCAGGGCGTCATTCTTGCGTTTCGATATCTTTTCGTCGATGTAGGATATTTACTTATGTGTTGTGTTTGTGAAATTTTAGGTTTGCAAGCGGGGACTTCGGACGCTACGACAAGGAAAAACAGGTGGTAGGCTTCACTTAGCCAGGAGCGTTGGTGAGTAGATTTAACATCTACAGGAGAATCGCCCGCATGGCGTTATGCGTCTAGGCTAGAGATGTTATTTCTGTCGCATATTCTATGTCAAATTTAGAATTACGCATTTACCCTATTACTTAGATATTGTTTTGCTTGGACTAGTATCCTTAGGACACTGCACATATTATTGACGATTCATGTTGCACGAGCACTGATTGTATGCTACACACACCGTCAAAAATTGCCATGTCACGCACAACCCACTTATAGATATGATATTGCTTGGTTAGGGACATTGAGACTTTGATTCATATTTCTTTACGCATTGACTTATAGCATACCTGTATACCTACATGCTTACACATATGTTCTGACATACTTACATGCTAGTTACCTGTATACCTATAGAGTATTGTACCATTGTGATAGGTACATGCACACTTTATGACATAGCTACAGGTATACCTTGCACACCTATTTCACTTATACCCAGGGGGTATACTACATTATTACTTATAGGTAGATACATATATCTTGCTATACCTTTATGTTGCACATATATCTGGTTATAGCTACATGTTTACCTTTATTTGATGTTATTTTAGAATTGGAGAGATTAGAAACCGCATGATATTATATTAACTTGTTACAGTTAATTGCTGCTTTTCCTCTATATGCTCGCATTTCAGATTTATGATGCGTATACTTTATTCATGGATTTTCGCATTGAGATATGGATTTTTCATGATGTTTTCTGGATTTGGGAACCGTGGTAGTTCATGAAATTATGCATTATTTGAAAAATCCGGTTTCCCTTGATATGATATTTCAGCAGCCACTATGAGATTTGTCATTTATGATGTGTATACCCCACGCGAGGAAAGGAGGGGTCCGTGTGCGGGTACATGGTGGGGCCCGGAGATACCCCGAAGCAAGAACGATGTCGTGGTGTCAGGCGATGAGGCTTAGGGGAACCATACTATCCGGTGATAGGACCAATGACTCAGCGGCTATCATATGGATACCGACGGGAGTCATGTACGTATGGATACGTCGAGAGGCGAGGGTCAGAGCTAGGCACTCGAGCTTTCGGGATAGCGTATGATACATACCTATCAGGATGTTAGTCTGGGAGACGGCATATGATAGATCAGTATTTCTGTATCGATGCTTGGCACATTGGTTTCATGATATTTCTAATTACTCCTTGTATATATAACAGGGGATTTATCCGCTGTTATATATACCCTTACACCAATATTAGTGGAATGGGACGCTAATATATGTGTATTGACCTCATCATATTTATTTATGTCATTATATTTAGGATGTTAGAATTTTGCTGGAGATTTGATTCGGGATATAAGAGATTCATTTGAGATTGGATACTAGATAGATATGTGAGATCCACTTGATGTTGTACATTCGATATATGTGAGATATACCTGATGATTGTACATTCGATTATGTGAGATATACTTGATATTGTACATACGAGATATGTGAGATATACTTGATGTTGTACATTCGATATATGTGAGATATACTTGATGTTGTACATTCGGGATATACGAGATATACTTGATATTGTGCAATTGAGGATATGTGATACTTAGATGATATGAGAGCCAATTTAGGGGATGATTTGAGGAATTGGGATTTTGAATTGTCTTGCTGGATTGTGATCCTACCACGATGTCAGGATTCCGTGGAAATGACATACTTCACTCTATACCTCACCTTTATCTGTTTGTGCACTGCTTCATGTATTAGTAGTACCTGTTAGTGTACCTTTCATGATTGTTGCACATTTACTTTCTCATATCCCTATTGCATGATTATTGCATACTGTTGTCATATCATCATTGCTTTATATATTGGTACCTGCTAGTGTACTTTCCATTATTCTGCATTCATATGACATGTTATTACTGTTAATTGCATATCTTAGATTCATGCTTTACGTGCATACTTGCGATTACCTGCATATGTTATTTACTATTCACGAGTTGGCAACTCACCCCCGTTGTGCCACAGTGTTTGCAGGTGTTCCTCAGGATAGTCAGAGGCAGGCTATTATCATACATCTTATCATCTTTTGCTACGGATACCGCATCAGCTCACAGTGTGCAGTTTGCTTAGGTGGGTTTTGTGGTTATTCGTTGTATTGTATATTCGTTGTATCTCTGTACTCTCCATCTATTATTTTCATATTGACTTAGAGACTTGGTGAGGACGATGTTGTATATTATGTTGGATTTGTTGTCTTTTATACAGTTTCCTTTCTATCATCTTCTATTTCTTCACTACGGCGTCGTATATTTGTTGTGGTGGTTGTTTTCCGTCTTTGGGCGTGGATTTGCTCCCGTTGGGGATGCTTTACTTTTTATTTATGTTGTACCCACTTTTGGGGTTGGTTTTTATAAAGGAGGTGCTGCCAAAATTTTAAAGGAAATAAAGTTGGACTTTTAAAGAATTTGGGTTGTGATTTCAAAGACTTTTAAACAATGTTTCTTATCTTTTCTTGTCTTTTACTGGTTTAGATTTCTGGGATTTGGCTTTCTTTTACTGCGTTACGCCTGTAGACGTTGCGTAGTATTAGGGCCGTCACGTGCCAATTTCGGGTCGTGACAGAGACGAATCGAGAAGTTCTCGCAAGGATGTCCTAACGTCACAGTTAACCTCTACTCTTTACGACAGAGGTCCGTTAGGGTCTGTGGTACTAGGGTTTTGCTTGTCGTACCGTCGCGTTGGCTGATGTATCCCTCGATAGGCAATCTTGCAGTTTGAGTAGCCGTGCGACTGTCGTGTCTCTGATCCCTTCGGGGGATGGACAAGACGTCTTCAAGCAATCTTCCTAGGCAGTTTGACCGTCGGAAGAGCAAGCGTTTAGGAATTTTGCCATGCCGCTTTTTACTTGAGGTTAGGCTCAGTTTGGGGAGCCCCGATGAGTCATAACCACTCCGCGCTGGTGTGGGATGATCTCCGATAGTCTTTCAAGTTTTATATGAGTTGACGTCAAGACCCTGAAGCTAGGAATTTTGCCTTTGCTTCGTTTGTCGGCATTGCGTCTGCTGTATCGAGATGAATGTCGTGGTTGCCTCTAGTTTGTTGGTGAACCGTCAAGGTTTGGAACTAGGGATTTTGCCGTGGTTCCGTTGTTTGATTGTCGCGTCTGAATCCTGCTGGAGGAATAATGTTGTGGTGACATCTCGTCTGCTGTATTGAGACGAACGTCAAGGTGGTGACCACTCCGCGCTGGTATAGGATGATCTTCGGTAGTCTTTCAGGTTTTATATGGGTTGCCGTCAAGACCCTGAAGCTAAGAATATTGCCTTTGCTTCGTTTGCTGGCATTGCGTCTGCTGTATCGAAACGAATGTCGCGGTGGTGATCACTCCGCGCTGGTGTGGGATGATCTCCGATAGTCTTTTAGGTTTTATATGAGTTGCCGTCAAGACCCTGAAGCTAGGAATATTGCCTTTGCTTCATTTGCTGGCATTGCGTCTGCTGTATCGAGACGAATGTCGTGGTGGTGATCACTCCGCGCTGGTGTGGGATGATCTCCGATAGTCTTTCAGGTTTTATATGAGTTGCCGTCAAGACCCTGAAGCTAGGAATATTGCCTTTGCTTCATTTGCTGGCATTGTGCCTGCTGTATCGAGACGAATGTCGCGGTGGTGATCACTCTACGCTGGTGTGGGATGATCTCCGATAGTCTTTCAGGTTTTATATGAGTTGCCGTCAAGACCCTGAAGCTAGGAATATTGCCTTTGCTTTACTTGCTGGCATTGCGTCTGCTGTATCGAGACGAATGTCACGGTGGTGATCACTCCGCGCCGGTATGGGATGATCTCTGATCGTCTTTCAGGTTTTATATGAGTTGTCATCAAGACCCTGAAGCTAGGAATATTGCCTTTGCTTCATTTGCTGGCATTGCGTCTGCTGTATCGAGACGAATGTCGCGGTGGTGATCACTCTGTGCTGGTGTGGGATGATCTCCGATAGTCTTTCAGTTTTTATATGAGTTGCCGTCAAGACCCTGAAGCTAGGAATATTGCCTTTGCTTCATTTGTTGGCATTGCGTCTGCTGTATCGAGACGAATGTTGCGGTGGTGATCACTCCGTGCTGGCGTGGGATGATCTCCGATAGTCTTTCAGGTTTTATATGAATTGCCATCAAGATCCTGAAGCTAGGAATATTGCCTTTGCTTCGTTGTTTTGGCGCATCCGAAACCTGTTGGAGGAAGAACGCCGGGGGACATCGCGTCTGCTGTAACAAGACGAATGCTGAGGTGGAGCTGGGATTTTTCCGTCACTCTGCTTTGCCGACGTTGCGTCTTCTGTAATGAGATGAATGTCGAGGTGGTCTCTAGGTCGTCTGTGAACCGTCGAGATTTGGAACTAAGGACTATGCCGTGGCTCCGTTGTTTTGACCCTGGGGTGACATTACGTCTGCTGTAACGAGATGAATACTGAGGTGGAGCTGGGATTTTGCCATCACTCCGCTTTGTTTCGACCATGAGGTCTTTCGTTGATGTTGCATCTGCATCCTGCTGGACTGCGAAGGAACGTCGTTGTTGACATTGCGTCTGCTGTAACGAGACGAATGCTGAAGTAGAGCTGGGATTTTGCCATCACTCCGCTTTGTTTCAACTGTGAGGTTTTTCGTTGACGTTGCATCTGCATCCTGCTGGACTGCGAAGGAACGCCGTTGTTGACATTGCGTCGGGTATAACGAGACGAATGCTGAGGTGGAGCTAGGATTTTGCCATCACTCCGCTTTGTTTCGACCGTGAGGTCTTTCGTTGACGTTGCATCTGCATCCTGCTGGACTGCGAAGGAACGCCGTTGTGGGTCTCTAGGCTGTAGATGTGGCCATCGAGACTTGGCTTTCTTTTTTATGGAGCCTGGTGGGAAGGTATGGTTCCCTTTTTATTTGTGCCCTTGGATTGTATACAGGGATCGTTGTGATCTTACCTGTAGGGCGAAAAGTTTCATTTTATATATTTTTCTTTCCGCGATGCTCTATCATTTCAGCTTTTATATCACGAAAGTCGCGGTGCCCAATCATTTCGGCTATTTTTCGCGGTGCCCAATCATTTCGGCTATTTTTTCGCGTTGCCCAATCATTTCGGCTATTTTTTCTTTTTACTCGCTCTTTTTTTTATTGCGAGTTTGGGATTTGAAACCGATTTAGGCATCAGCATCGCTACAACTGGGATATTGCCAGGAGCGAATCATTATTTGTCTTTGTCGATGTCGAACAAAGGTGGCTTAGTAAACAGGGTTAGGATCCTGTCGACTAAGGCTTTTAACTTTACGAACCGTAAGGGTCTCATAAAGGTTTTTCTTCCTATGAATCGTGAGGATCTCGTAGGTGCGTTTTCTCCTTAAGAATCGTGAGGATTCTTAAGTGTATGGTCTCTTATAAGTCATAAGGATCTTACAAGAGTATTTTCTCCTTATAAGTCGAGAGGACTTACAAGTGTCGTTCGCCATATGAGCATATCCCCGGTCTCTGATGAGACTTTGTTAGGGAAACGTTTATTCGTGCCCGTGGATTGTATACAAGGGTCAATATTGAACCGCTTATAGGGCAAAATCGGGGGGTATGACTGCTTAAGAACAGGTTCAGATCCCTGTAGCTTAAGGCTTTTGAATCTTATGAGCCGTGAGGGTCTCATATGAGGATTCTCCTTACGAGTCGTGAGGCTCTCGTAAGTGTAATTTCTCCTTAAGAATCGTGGGGATTCCCAAGTGTGTTGCTCCTTTGTGAGTCGTAAGGATCTCACGCAGGTATTTTCTCCTCACAAGGTCGAGAGGACCTTGCAAGTGTCTTTTAACGAGATTGCGCCCTTTCGGGTTTCCACAAAACTCGCCGGTAGCCCTGCTGTTTTTACTCACGGAGCCCTTCCGGGTTTTCATCCGTGCCCATCTTGCTTATGGACATACCGTTTTTTTTACGTCGTCAGCCTTGGAATGCTGCGGTCTATAGTAGTTTATCGACGTCTCGGTCAGTAGCCAATTTTAGGACATAGTGGTCCATCGTTAGTTTAAGTACGTTTCGGTCCGTCGTTGCATTATTTGAGGCGAATTTCTAGTTTACGGACTTTTCGGTCCAAGGGGCTTTCTCTGTGAATGAGCACGATGCCCCCGGCATGTCCATCTTTTTCGGATCATGTGGTTATGGCGGGTTCATCTTCCATTTTTCAGACAGTGCGAATTTGCCCTGTTGGTATTGGTCCTCAACCCAGCCTTTGAAGACGAAGCAATCTTCGATTGAATGGCTTACTGCTTGGTGGTAAGGGCAGTAGTTCGGATTGTTGACATCGCCTGGCTGCAACGGACGTTTTGGATCCGGCAGATTGATGAGTCTGTTGCGCACTGCCGGCTCGAACAGTCTCCACGTTTTATCCCGAGGAAACGAATAAGGACGTCCCAGTCTCTCCTCGAGGGATGGGCATGGACGCATGTTGTTTTGGCGAACAACCAGCATTAAGTTGCTCGGTTGTTGTTGAGTATTGGCGACGAAGGTCACTTTCCCCTTCCCTTTTTCGTTTCAAGGCTCTGACTTCGAAGAGGAAGGCCTGTGGCCCATCTGGTCCATTTAGGCCAGCTTGTCAATCAAGGCCTGGAAAGTGGTCGGCTTGAAAAACATCATGAATTGGGAAATGGTCGCCTGAGGGTCGAGAGTACCCACGAACATGCCTACTGCAGGCGTCTCTTCGATGCGCTGCTCGCACTTCGACCACAAATTCCGCCACCGTATCGTATACTGCACCCATGTCTCTCCAGGCTTCACCCTGGCATTGATCAGTGCTGTGATTGGGGTACTTTCGCTAGCGCTCGCGAAACGTTGGGTGAACATCAATTCCATCTCTGTAAAAATTTTGACAGAGTCATTTGGGAATTCGGAATACCACTCGAACGCTGTCTCCGACAAGCTGCCGACAAACTGGCAAAGTAGCAGTTTATCGTCACCTCCAGTATTGCCACATAGAGCCCTGAACTGGGCGACATGCTGGTGGGGACTTCCCGTCCCTTTATATACATGGACTTTAGGGATCGTATATCCTGGCAGGTACCTTATTTGGTCATACCGGCCCGGATAGGGTCGTCCAGTCTTAACGATCTGCCCAGCCGTTTCGCTCGCCTGATGAGCTCGTATTTGCTGAGCGATGTAATCATCCAGAGCGGCCTTGGAGATGGTCTCCTCCTTGGTTGCTGAAAGAGCCGGAGGAGGGTTCGATGTCTTCCCTCTGTCGTCTTCAATGATAATCGGGGGGTCTTCAGCTGGAGGTTCCGGCTGTAACATCATCCCGGCCATGTCTTGGAACAAAAGAGCCATTCGTTTTATGTTGGTCGCCTGTTCCGCGGCCTCTTTTTCCTTCATCTCAAGCATTCTTCGGAGGAATTCAACATCAGTTTCTTGTTCCTAACGCTGCTCTGAGGTCTCTGGATTTTCTTTCGGCCCAGTGGGTGCGGCCATTGCAGTCAGCATCTCCTGAAGTTTTTGCCGCTGTTGCTCCTGAGCCTTTGTTATCGATCGGGTAAGCGGTTGATGACCCGTAGAAGCACGGCTTTCCTCTTTTCCAGAAGCCATATAAACGGTATGTGTTACCATGCCCCCAAACTTGGGGCGTTTAGATTCAGCGTCCTTGCGGTTCACCGCGGTCACAGGGGCTTTCTCCGGCCTCCTTCTCTTGTGAGCGGTTGAAGTTGAGGGAGCCGTTGCAGCAGGCACCCAGACGGACAACATCTTCTGTGGTACCACGGGATGGTTCTTTTCTTGCCGAGCTTTAATCATCTTTGGTTGGCGAGAGTAGTCCTGGTTAATCACCGATTCCTGGACCTGTTGCCAGACTTCGTAAATTTTGGAGGACAGCCGCTGAGGAGGCTGCTCCGGCTTCTTTTCTGTAGCATTCTCCATAGGTGGGGAAGATCTTTTCAGCATGGCAGTTGGAGAGTTCCTGCGGACCCTCCTAAGCGGTTCGAAGCTGTTCCCAGTCGAAACAGCAGCATCGATTTCCACCATAGGAGCTGGCGGAGTCAGTCAAGAAGGAGAGTTGCCCCCAGCCTTCCTTACTCGGCACCAGTGGCGACGTCGAGCGTGTCGAGCCGTTGGGATTTTCTCAGCTGTAGGGGTGACTTCCTCATGCCCCCTATGTTGGTCAGAAGTTGTCGTTGTCAGCCTATTGAAGACTGATATCCGCTGAGTGGGGATAACCAACCTATCGAAGGCAGACTTCCGAGCAAGGGAAGCAGCGTTGACGATTTCGCCTGGAACAGGAGCTGAAATAATCAGTCTTGTGAAGACCAATCATTTGGAAAGAGAAGCCGCCTTGACGACTTCATGAGCAGGAATGGCTATCCGCTTAGGGATAACCCTTTCTGGTATCGCGGGCTTCTTCATGGGCCCAAATAAGCTTTAGCCCAGTCTGTCAAAGACTGAAGCGTTGGAGCTAGACGACCCGTTGCGAGGGGCCGCAGTAGTTGTGAGCCGATTAAAGACCGAGCTCTTCGGAGCTTCCTGCAATGGTATAGGGGCGTTGAAGTTCATCGGTGGGAGCATGGTCCCGAAGAATAGCTCAGTGGTGGCTTGAGTTACCTGCTCCACTGACATTATGAAAAGGGAGGCCGCTTGAGGCCCATAAGTCACTCCTCTTGCAAGGACAAAGCAGGAGTTATTGCAGTTGGTGCAGTTGGAAGCCATTGATCTTCTGTTTTCTGCACGGAGCAAGACACCAAATCTTAGTACCTTGAACCCAAGGGCAACCATATCAAACCGCAATTCGTTCGCAAAACACGACACACGAAGTGTGGAATGGAAAGAGGAAGAGCTCCCTCCGGGCGTGCTGGAATCTGTTCTCCACCGAAAACACATGGACGAGACCGCGTAGGTCCGTCTTGCCTAAATTTTGAGGGCAGATGCTAATTGGTGCTATCTGTCCACCTCTCCGAAGATGCCAAGTTGATTTATGACACCGTGTATCGGAGATTTAGACGGATGCGGCCGATGTAGCAGACTTCATCAGATTCCCCCTCATTTGAGAGGTTTTTGATTGTGGGGACATTCTTCCCTGTAGGCGCAAGCCCCTACAGTTAATTACGCTACCGCATCGCGGTAACCACTTTCTCCTTCTCCGGATGGTCACTTCGTGTTGTGGGTGTTTGTTTTGTTTTTGGTTGCCCGGGGATTGTATACGGAGACTAATTTATGTTGTCGCCCGTAGGGCGTAGATTAGTCCAAATCCGTATTCTCTTAGATTTGGATTTGGGGGTTGGGTTTAAGGATACGTTAGTCTCATTTGAGACTAAGATCAACTTAAACGTTTGTTAATGATACGTTAGTCTAATTTTAGACTAAGATCAATTTAACGGGATCGTTTAGATCCAGCAAAAGAACATTTGAGCTCTATTGTTTAGTTTAGGGACAATGCGGTCCAATGTTAGTTTAAGGACATCTCGGTCCAAGGTTAAGGACATCATATTCCATGGGCTTAAGGACCCCACAGTCCGAGGTTAAGGACATCATAGTCCATGGGTTTAAGGACCCCACAGTCCGAGGTTAAGGACATCATAGTCCACGGGTTTAAGGACCCCATACTCCAGTTTAAAGACGTCATAGTCTATGGAATGTATGGTTGTCGGGACCCGTCATCTCTCTGAAGACGTTGAAGGATTACAACGACAAATATCAGAGGAATAAAGAGATGTACCCTTGAACTGATTTTGGTTGGGAGATCTGTAGTCCAATTTGGGGCTAAGATGTGTTAAAAGATTTATGAGCATATGGGCTCAATTAATCTGAATGAGAATTTTATAACCAATTTGGGCTCGGCCTACTCAGTTAAAATGTTTAAACATTTGACAATGCTGAGCATTGATTTGGATTCTGACAGTATTTCTGTCTTTTATTGAATGCTTAGCATTCATCATAACTCTGGGGCTTATTAAAGAACAATTTATGTTCTATTAGCGTAGCACATGGTGCGCTTAGCGCTTTGCGCCAATCAAAGAGCGCAGTGCGATTCTACCGAGTAGCGCACACGTGAGGGACACGAGGTGCGCTTGGCGCCAGTCTATGAGCACATTGCGCTGATTTATGAGCGCAAAGCGTTATTAGTTCAGTGGAACACACGTGAGGAGCACGTGGTGCGCTCGGCACTGAGTGCCAGATCAGGAGCGCTGAGATGCTTATTTTAAGTAGCGTACACGTGAGGAGCACGTGGCGCGCTTGGCGCTGAGCTCCAGAAAATGAGCGCAGTGCGCTATGTTTGGGGCGCTAAGGCTCTTCAAAATTAAGAGCGCCAAGGCTCTGCAGCGCTTTGCGCTAGATGTGGAGCGCTGAGGCTCTTTTTTATTAGGAGCACCAAGGCTCTTCTTTTATGAAACTTAAATCAGTTTTGCGCTCTGAGAATAAAGTCTCATTTTACAAGAGACTTTGTCTCAAGATTCTAAGAACAAAAGTTCTTACTTTATAGGAGATGCTTCAATCTCTTGTATTGATGAAAGGCTTTGCTTTTATGGATCTATGATCCTTAAGAGAATTGAATTATTCTCCTCCCTTCTTTTATAATGAGATGTGTTCCCCTCCGAAGGACGGCGCACAAGACTGCGATGTCCTGACGCTGAGATTCAGGGCAAATGCTATTTGGTTTTATCCGTCCACCTCTCCGAAGATGCCAAGTTGATTTATGGCACCGTGTATCGGAGGTTTAGATGGATGCGGCCGATGTAGCAGACTTCGTCAGATTCCCTCTCGCTTGAGGGGTTTTTGATTATGGGGATGCCCTTCCCTGCAGGCGCAAGCCCCTGCAGTTAATTACGCTACCGCATCGCGGTAACAACTTTCTCCTTCTCCAGAATTTCACTTCGTGTCATGTGTATTTGTTTTGTTTGTGGTTGCCCGTGGATTGTATACGGAGACTGAGTAATGCCGTCGCCCGTACGACGTGGATTAGTCCAAATCCGTATTTACTTAGATTTGGGTTTGGTGTTTTTAGTTTAAGGATGCATTAGTCGCGTTGCGGCTAAGATCAACTTAAACGTTCGTTAAGGATACACTAGTCCTGTTTGAGACTAAGATCAACTTAACGTGATAATCCATTTCATATCTGGCCATCGGGACTCATCACCTCTCTAACGTCGTCGAAGGATTACAACGGCAGATGTCAGAGGAGTTCAGAGATGTACCCTTGAACCAAGGTTGATTTGGAGTTTTATAGTCCGTTTGAATGTTTAAGGATACGTTAGCCGTGTTTGGGGGCTAAGATCAACTTAAACGGGATCGTTTAGATCCGGCAAAAGAGCATTTGGAGGCTCTATTGTTCCAGTTTAGGGACGTAGTGGTCCATAGATAGTTTAGGGACGTTGCGGTCCAATATTAGTTTAAGGACGTTTCGGTCCATTTTCCAGTTTAGGGACGTGGTGGTCCAATATTCCAGCTTAGGAACGTGGTGGTCCAATATTAGTTTAGGGACGTTTCGGTCCATATTCCAGTTTAGGGACGTGGTGGTCCATATTCCATTTTAGGGACGTGGTGGTCCAATATTAGTTTAGGGACGTTTCGGTCCATATTCCAGTTTAGGGACGTGGTGGTCCATATTCCAGTTTACGTTTAGGGACGTGGTGGTCCATATTCCAGTTTAGGGACGTGGTGGTCCATATTCCAGTTTAGGGACGTGGTGGTCCAATATTAGTTTAGGGACGTTTCGGTCCATATTCCAGTTTAGAGACGTGGTGGTCAATATTCCAGTTTAGGGACGTGGTGGTCCAATATTGGTTTAGGGACGTTTCGGTCCATATTCCAGTTTAGGGACGTGGTGGTCCATATTCCAGTTTAGGGACGTGGTGGTCCAATATTAGTTTAGGGACGTTTCGGTCCATATTCCAGTTTAGGGACGTGGTGGTCCATATTCCAGTTTAGGGACGTGGTGGTCCAATATTAGTTTAGGGACGTTTCGGTCCATATTCCAGTTTAGGGACGTGGTGGTCCAATATTAGTTTAGGGACGTTTCGGTCCATATTCCAGTTTAGGGACGTGGTGGTCCATATTCCAGTTTAGGGACGTGGTGGTCCAATATTAGTTTAGGGACGTTTCGGTCCATATTCCAGTTTAGGGACGTGGTGGTCCATATTCCAGTTTAGGGACGTGGTGGTCCAATATTAGTTTAGGGACGTTTCGGTCCACGAGTTTAAGGACCTCGCAGTCCATGTTGATGTGTGGTTGTCGGGACCCGTCACCTCTCTGACGTCGTTGAAGGATTACAACGACATGTGTCAAAGGAGTTCAGAGATGTACCCTTGAACCGGTCGTAAATTGATTTAGGAGAGCATTTTTGCTCAGTCAATTAGTTTGGGGACTTACGGCCATGATCGAGCTATGTCCCATTGAGAATATTCAAGATTTTTCTTGATCTTTGGCCTATTAGGCCTGTGCTAGGGCTTTGCCCATATTTAATAATGCACTGCATTTTATTCTGGCCTGCTAGACCTTTTTGGTTTGGGCTCTGTCCCTTTCCTTATGATGCAGCGCATCTGGTTTAGTTTGGGCTCTGCCCCCTTTTTTTTTTAAAGTAATACGTTTCATTTTATTAGGCCCGTTAGGCCTTCTTTAATTGGGCTTGGCCCTTTTGTAAGCAATACAGTGCATTTGTCTGGCGCTTTGCGCTAAGTAATGAGCGCAAGCTCATATGATGATGACACGTGTCATGCTCTGGTGAGCGCAAGTGCAACAGCGCAGTGCGCTGTGCTAGTGCGCTGCGCTGTTGCGCTGCTGACACGTGCCGCGCTCTGGTGAGGTGCGCCAATTCCAGAGAGCAAAGCTCTATTTCAAGAGCGCAAGTTGTTTTATAGCTGACACATGGCGCTCTCTCAAGAGCGCAACAGCGCAGTTTGGAAGTGCAAAGTACTAAGAATCTTTTAGATTCAAGAACAGGAGTGCAGAGCACTATTTAATTTCTTGATCTCATTTAGATCAAAGAAAATAAATTTTTCTTTTTTTTTTCAGGAACCAGAGGTTCATAAAAAAGTGCAAAGCACTATTATTACTTATTTTTCTTTTTATTTAAAATTTATTGATCTTTTTCTTAGATCCATAATCTGTCCATAAGAGAATTTTCTCTTTTTCCTAAAGGTTTTTTACCTTTTGTTGTTCTTGAGGAATTCTCAAGAGTTCTCTTCTCTTTTTTTTTTTAAAGATCTTCTTCCTTCTTTTAATTGAGGCCTAGGGTCCTTTTTATAGTGCCCATAAATTAGTTAAATTCGTTAAAGAGATCTTTCTCTGAGTGATTTGGGGAATTTTCCCCACCGTTGGATCTTTGATCCAAGGGCTTCTGCTTTGCAGAAGAAAATCTTCTTGTTTTAACAAGAACAGAAAAGATTTCTTGGAAATTTAATTCTGTTTGGCGCAGATGCCCCAGCGCGTGACACGTGTCGCGCAGCGCAGAGCGCAGCGCAACTGCGCTAGCGCAACTGCGCTGACACGTGTCGCGCAGCGCAGAGCGCAGCGCCACTGAAGCGTTGCTTCATAAAAATAGAGATTTGATCTGATTGGGCGCGCCTTCTGGGGCGCTGCGCTGACGTATTAGCTCCTGACACGTGGCGCGTTGCGCCCGAGACTTGAAGCGTTGCTTCAAAATTTTGAATTTTGAATTTCAACAGAGCTTTGCTCTGATTGGGCGAAACAAATGCCCCCCCACCGTTGCGCTTACATGGCCCCAAACGTGAGCGCAACGGTGGTGGAATTCTAACCATCGTGACAACTTTCGGAAGTCGAAGAGGCACTTGATGCCTATAAATAGGACCTTTGGTCCCCCACAAATGCTTATCATCTTTCAGATTTTTATTTTCAAAAAACTTCAGAGCTTTGCTCTTGCCTTCAAGAACTCCAGAGCTTTGCTCTCCTTTCCAAAGTTTTTAGAAAAACTTTAGGTAAAATTGATTCTTCGATTAAATTAATTTTAATTAATCTTAACCAGCAGAGCTTTGCTCTCATAGATCTTTTGATCTAAAGAGATCCCCATTGGGGTTTCACTAGCAGAGCTTTGCTCATTTTCAAAGTTAGAAACTTTAGGTAAAATTAACGTAAATCAAATTAATTTAAATTAATCTCAGTCAAAGAGCTTTGCTCTCACAGATCTTTTGATCTAAAGAGATCCCCATTGGGGTTTTATTAAGCTTTTGTTCATGGGTTTTAATCCCTGAACAGAGCTTTGCTCTCTAGGAATTTAGCCCTCTATGTATATTATTTTCTTCTATCGCTAATCTTCTTGTGGTATTTCCTCCAGGCATAATGGCGGTGCATCTATACAGTTTGCACGAGTTCATCACCTATGACGATATCCGCGCACAGGGTCGTCAACAAAACCAGGAGTTTACAGACGCTCAATGTGCAGAGGTCATGGGTCGTCTGAATGCAAGCGGTGGTTGGCTGCTACCCCGTCGTTCGGCTCTTTTGAAAGTCGTGCTGGGAGCAATATGGAGAGCACTTCCGGGTCTTCATGAGGCCCTGCCGCTCAATGCGCTGGATGATGCCGAGGACAAGGTGCATTCAGTGTACCTGACAGGGCTGATCTCGAAGAAACGGCGGGACAGCCTCATTGACATCCTACACCAAATCTTCCAGCAGACGACGATAGTTGCTGCTTATCGAAGGCCGGGAGGGCTTGCCGAGGATCTTGACGCAGAAGAGCGCGAGAGGCTGCGCATAAGAATAATTAGAAAGGCCAGAAGAACTCTGGATGGCCTTACTTTTGAATTCCTCAATCCGTGCCCCGGATCTGAGGTTATACCGTTGTAATAATTTGAATAATGTTTCTTATTCATTGCTCTTGTGATTGTAAGAATTTTTAGCAATATGAATGGAAACCCTCCTTTTTTTTATTTCAGCTTGTCTTATTTCTCGTCCTGAGTCTTCTGCCCATGCATAAATGAATGCGTCTCGAACGCCTGATCAAATGTAAATCGGATGTTCTCTCTGTAGCTTTCTTCTTTCTCTTATTATCGGCATGCTATCTTAATAAACATGGTTGATGGATGATAGAGCACGCATCTTGACTTTCTTAAGAAATAGCGATGGCTTAGGCCGCAGGTTCAGATCTGCTGCCTAAAACTTTTCAACTCTATAAGCCGTAAGGGTCTCATAGAGACTTTTCTCCCTACGGATCGAGAGGATCTCGTAGGTGGGTTTTCTCCCTAGGAATCGTGGGGATTCCTAAGTGTCGTTTTCTCTTATAAGTCGTAGGGATCCTACAAGAGAATTTTTCCCTCTTACGAGTCGAGAGGACCCGTAAGCGGTTGTTTCCCTCCTTATCGAAACTCGACTTTGGAGAGTGAGACCCGTGAATAGTATGCAAGAGACCAGCTTGGATTGACTTGCAGGGCCCCACTGCACAAGAATCAAGCTTTTCAATCCATGTTGTCTGAGACTTCTTCTTACAAATTGAGACGAATCGGGAATTTGCTTGCGGAGAGGGTGGTGGCTCTGCGAGTTGACATGAGTTAAGAAGCTCTCGTCACGGAGTGTTTGTATCCGTGAGTCGAGGAGTTTGCTAGGGATTATTTGTTTCCCAAGCGCCAAGGATTATTTGTTTCCTTGGGGTTTGAAACGAGTCGAGAATTCCCACGGGGGCACTGGTGGCTCTGCGGGTCGACGCGGATCAGGAGGCTCTCGTCAAGGAATGTTTGTATCCGTGAGTCGAGGAGTTTGCTAGGGATTATTTGTTTCCCAAGCGCCAAGGATTATTTGTTTCCTTGGGGTTTGAAACGAGTCGAGAATTCCCACGGGGGCACTGGTGGCTCTGCGGGTCGACGCGGATCAGGAGGCTCTCGTCAAGGAGTGTTTGTATCCGTGAGTCGAGGAGTTTGCTAGGGATTATTTGTTTCCCAAGCGCCAAGGATTATTTGTTTCCTTGGGGTTTGAAACGAGTCGAGAATTCCCACAGGGGCACTGGTGGCTCTGCGGGTCGACGCGGATCAGGAGGCTCTCGTCAAGGAGTCTTTGTATCCGTGAGTCGAGGAGTTTGCTAGGGATTATTTGTTTCCCAAGCGCCAAGGATTATTTGTTTCCTTGGGGTTTGAAACGAGTCGAGGATTTCCACGGAGGCGCTGGTGGCTCTGCGAATCGACGCGGATCAGGGGGCTCTCGTCAAGGAGTGTTTGTATCCGTGAGTCGAGGAGTTTGCTAGGGATTATTTGTTTCCCAAGCGCCAAGGATTATTTGTTTCCTTGGGGTTTGAAACGAGTCGAGGATTCCCACGGAGGCACTGGTGGCTCTGCGAGTCGACGCGAATCAGGAGGCTGTCGTCAAGGAGTGTTTGTATCCGTGAGTCGAGGAGTTTGCTAGGGATTATTTGTTTCCCAAGCGCCAAGGATTATTTGTTTCCTTGGGGTTTGAAACGAGTCGAGGATTCCCACGGAGACGCTGGTGGCTCTGCGAGTCGACGCGGATCAGGAGGCTCTCGTCAAGGAGTGTTTGTATCCGTGAGTCGAGGAGTTTGTTGAACACACTGGCTTCTTCGGTTGAAACGAACCGTCGAGGTTTGGCTTCGTCGTCTGACGGAGTCTGTTGGGAAAGTATGGTTCCCTCTTTGTTTACGCCCTTGGATTGTACACAGGGATCGATGTGATCTTAACTGTAGGGCCAAACTTTTATCGTCATTTTTTTTTGTTTTATTTCCGCGATGCTCTATCATTTCGGCTTTTATATCGCGAAGGTCGCGATTGCCCAATCATTTCGGCTATTTTTCACGGTGCCCAATCATTTCGGCTATTTATTTTATCTTTACTCGCTACTTTTTATTGCGAGTTGCCCCATCATTTCGGCTATTTCGCATGCATACATTTTACTTGCTGCTTTTTTTATTGCAAGTTGCCCCATCATTTCAGCTATTTCGTATGCATGTGCGGCCTAACGGCTGTTTGCCGTAAACCTAAAATTGGACACCGATTTCGGCATCAGCACCGCTACAACTGGGATATCGTCAGGAGCGAATCATCATTTGCCTCTGTCATTGTCGAATAAAGGAGGCTTAACGACCAGGGTTAGGGTCCTGTCGACTAAGGCTTTTGACTTTATGAGCCGTAAGGGTCTCACAAAGCTATTTCTCCCTACAAGTCGTGAGGATCTTATAGGTGTATTTTCTCCTTAGGAATCGTGAGGGTTCCTAAGTGTTTTGTTCCTCTGTAAGTCGTAAGGATCCTACAGGAGGGTTTTCTCTTTGTAAATCGAGAGGATTTACAAGGGTTATTCATCATGCGAACATATCCCCAGTCTCGGATGAGACTTGATTAGGGAAATGCTTATTTGCGCCCGTGGATTGCATACAAGGGTCAGTATTGAACCACTTGTAGGGCAATATCGGAAATTGTGGGGATTGCTTAAGCACAGGTTTAGGTCTCTGTAACTTAAGACTTTCAAATCTTATGAGCCGTGAGGGTCCCATAAGAGAGTTCTCCTTACGAGTCGTGAGGATCTCGCAAGTGTATTTTCTCCTTAGGAATCGTGGGGATCCCTAAGTGTGTCGCTCCCTTATGAGTCGTAAGGATCTCATGCGGGTGGTTTCTCCTTACAAGGTCGAGAGGACCCTATAAGTGTCCTTTAACGAGGTTGTGCCCTTTCAGGTTTTCACAAACACTCGCCGGTAGCCCTGCTGTTTTTACTCACGGAGCCCTTTCGGGTTTTCATCCGTGCCCATTTTACTTATGGACGTACCGCTTTTTTTATTCTTTTTATTTTTATATATTTTTTACGAGGTCGCGCCCTTTCGAGTTTTCACGAACACTCGCCGGTAGCCCTGCTGTTTTTACTCACGGAGCCCTTTCGGGTTTTCATCCGTGCCCTTTTGCTTATGGACATACCGTTTTTTTATTTTATTTTTATATGTTTTTTTTATATCTCGTCAGCCTAAAAGATGCTGCGGTAGTAGTTTAAAGACGTTTCGGTCTGCTATTAGTTTAAGGACATTTCGGTCTGATTTTGAGAAGGCTGGCTACTGCCGATAGAGTTTGAGCTTAGGAAGATAGCGAGCGGACATAGTCGTCGTCATCTATCATTGACCTAGGCTGTGGCTCATTAAGCGTAGTATCTCTTTAGGAAGCGACCGTTTATTGGCCTGAAAGGCCTTTCACCATGCATGTCCGTGAGTAGATAGGCCCCACCCTGGTAGACCTTATCTACGATGTACGGGCCTTCGTAGTTTGGCTCGAATTTTCCCCGCTTGGTGCGATTGGGGATCATAGGCCTTTTGACCACCAGCACAAGTTCGCCTTGGCGGAATGTCCTCGGTCGGGTTAATCTTTCATATGAGCGCGTCATCTTTGCTTTATAAGCTTCCAGATTTTGTTGCGCTATGAGCCGGGTTTCATCAAGGGCGTCAAGCTCCTCAAGCCGAAGGTGAGCATTTTCTTCATCCGTTAGCTCGTAGTGAACTGCCACTCGCAGAGAGGGTAATTCTATCTCGAGGGGGAGTACTGCTTCCGTACCGAACACCAACGCGTATGGCGTTGTGTTTGTGGCTGTCTTGAACGTGGTTCGATACGCCCAAAAAGCTTCTTGCAGTCTCTCATGCCAGTCTTTCTTATTTCGGGACACTGTTTTCTTTATAATTTTCGTCAAGGTCTTGTTGAAGGCCTCGGCGAGACCGTTAGCTCGTGGATTATAGACTGAGGAATATCTCCAGTCTATGTTATGCTGCTGTGCGAAGCGGCTGATTTTATGACTTCGGTAGGCTGGCCCGTTATCGGAGATGATCCGCCTCGGAGTTCCAAACCGATATATGACGTGCGTTTTGAAGAAATGGAGGATATTCTCCGTCTTTACTTCTCAACGGTACTGCTTCTGCCCATTTGGAGAAGTAGTCAGTCGTCGCCAGGATGAAACGATGTCCCCTAGACGATGCTGGTTCGATGGGGCCGACTATGTCAGTTCCCCACATTTCGAACGGCCAGCTAGCCACTGTTGGATGTAGTGGATTGGGATGCTGATGGATGAAGTCCCCATGAATTTGGCATGAGTGACATTGCTTCGCATATTCGAGGCAGTCCTGAATCATCGTGGGCCAGTAGTAGCCCATCCGTTTGATCTTTAACTTCATCTTTGGGCCTGCTTGGTGAGAACCGCAGATTCCGTCATGAACCTCTTGAACGACTCTTTCCGCTTCGTCCGGTCCTAAGCACCTCAGCAACAGAGAATCGAATGACCTCTTGTATAGAGTATCATTAACGAAGGCGAAAGACAGAGCTCGTTTCATGAGCTGGTGTCGTGCGGACGCATCTTTGGGCATTTGGTGGGATTTGAAGTAGTCTATAAAGACCTCCCTCCAATCCTCAACCTTCTCATGGTCTTTTATTTGTAAGGTCGCTTGTTCAGTCACTCCCTTCTCTTCGGGTGATCCCGGAGGTATTTCTGCGGGGGCGAGCACCCGACGACTTTGTACCATGATTCTAACCTCATCGAGGTTCTCGTCAGCCAGTTCTTTAGCAAGCTTAGCTAACGCGTCCGCTTTGCTATTTTCTGTGCGTGGTATACTTTCCAAAGTATAGGAGGGAATTTGGGTCAGCAGTTGTTGCACCTTTTCCCCGTATTTTACCAATTCCAGTTTGCATGTTTGGTAATCGCCGTTCACTTGACTGACGACTAGCTGGGAGTCCCCATATATGAGGAGGCTTTCAATTCTCATGTCAATGGCGATCTCGAGACCTGCTATCAAAGCTTCATATTCAGCTTCATTATTCGTTCTCGGTTCTGTTAAGGAGAAAGCGAAGCGCATTATTCCTCCTTGTGGGGTCACGAAGATAAGGCCTACTCCCGATTTGATCATTGACGTACTTTGTTTGTGCTTTTTCATGGAAGATGCTCCATCGAAATAAAGCTCCCAACGGGTATCACCACCGTCGACTGCGTCAAACGCATGTTTGTCTGGCAAATCGCACTTTAGGGGAGAATCGGCAGGTATCGGGTGCTCAGCAAGGAAGTCGGCGATGGCCTGGCCTTTCACTGCCTTGAGAGGTCGGTACGTTATCGAGAACTCCATTAAGAGCAGGGCCCATTTAGCGAGTCGTCTCGTCAATATGGCCTTTGACATTAGGTATTTAAGAGGGTCCACCTTCGAAATGAGGCGGACCTCATGCGCCAACGCATAGTGCCTGAGCTTTGTTATCGCGAAGATCAACGCTAAGCAGTGTTTTTCAATGGGGGAGTAGTTGCTTTCTGCTCCCAGTAGAACTCGACTTAAGTAGTAGAGTGCTCTTTCTTTCCCTTGATCGTTCTCTTGTGCCCATAATGCGCCTAAAGAACCTTCGAGGACGGCTGTATAAAGAATGAGAGGCTTTCCCTTAACCGGAGCGGCCAACACTGGAGGGTTTTGCAGGTACTGTTTGATCTCGTCTAGTGCGCTTTGGCACTTTTGATCCCAGACGAACGGGGTTCCCTTCTTCATCAGGTGGCTGTAAGGACGGCACTTTCCTGAGAGGTTGGCTATAAATCGCCGTATATACGCGAGCTTCCCTTGGAGAGACCGCAGCTGTTTGAGAGTTCTCGGCGGAGGCATTTCCATGATTGCCTTGATCTTGGACGGATCTATTTCGATACCTCGGTGTCGAACAATGAATCCCAAGAATTTTCCTGAGGAAACACCAAATGCACACTTGAGTGGATTCATCTTCAAGTTGTATTGCCGAAGACGTTGAAATACGGTCTTCAGATGCTCGAGATGTTCCTCATATGATTTGCTTTTAACAACGAGGTCGTCGACATAGCATTCGACGATTTCGTGTATAAGGTCATCGAAGATCTTCGTCATGGCCCTTTGGTAGGTGGCACCGGCGTTCTTTAAACCGAAGGGCATCACCTTGTAACAGAATACTCCCAAAGGAGTCCGGAAAGCCGTATGTTTCTGGTCTTCAGGATGCATTTTTATTTGATTATATCCTGATGAGCCGTCCATGAATGAGAAAATCTCATGCGTGGACGTATTGTCTATCATCAGTTCGGTGACTGGTACTGGGAAATCATCCTTCGGGCAGGCTTTGTTGAGATCCCGAAAGTCCACGCATATGCGCACCGTCCCATTTTTCTTCATCACTGGGACGATATTAGCAATCCATTCAGGGTATTGAACCTCCTGGATAAAGCCGGAGTCTATCAGCTTTTTGACTTCAGCGTTGATGCTCATCTCGAGCTCGAGCCGCATTCTTCTCGGCGCTTGTTTGACTGGCTTGACACCCGAGGATATCGCCAGTCTATGTATAGCAACTTCTGGATCAAGTCCCGGCATCTCGGAATAGTTCCATGCGAATCAATCTTTATGCTGTACAAGGACGTCTTTTAACACAGCCACCCTCTCTTCAGACAGCAGCTCGCTGACGAATGTCGGTCGCGGATTGTTTATCGTCCCCAACTCAATTTTCTTGAGGTTATCTGCAGTGGTATGTATTCCATCCTCCAGTTCTTTCGGAGCTGGTGGAAATTCTGAGATCACCTCATCATTGCTGTTTTCGAGGCACCAGGGAAGGCTGTCCATGTTCTCGGATTCTTCTTGTAGTATTGTTATCGTGTGACAGGTACGAATTCGCTTCCAATCCCAATGTGGAACTGGTTTTTCTTTCGTGGCCTTAGGCTCGTGCTTTTGTGGTGGTGCTACCCTCCAGTTGTTGGACAGAGCGAATTTACCAAGTTGATATTGATCTTCGACCCAATTCTTGAAGGTGAAGCAATTTTCAAGAGGATGACCTACTACTCGATGGTAAGAGCAATAGTCCGGGTGTGAGGCTTCGCCTGCTTGTTCAGGGCGTTTAGACTCCGGCAATGTAAGCATTTGATGTTGCAGGGCGAAATCAAGTATTTTCTTCGTCTTGTCCCGAGGAAACGAGTATGCTCGCCCCATTTTCTTCATAAGGGATAGATCAATAACGCTCGACTCCCGTTTGCGTGGCTTCTCAGCCCTGCTTTGTTGTTGTTAAGTGCCATTTTGGCCTTTCGACTTATTTCTGTTTTTGAGCTGAGCCTTCTTTATAACGGGCTGACAAGGAGCGGCATTTTCATCCTTTACGGCCTGTTGGAGAAGGTGTTGCGTCTTGGCTTTCTCGTAGATGGCCGTCTCACGGTTGTGATCATCTCGGACCTTTTGACCAGCTTTCTTTACAAGTCTGTCCATTTGTTCCTCGAACGACGAACTGGGCTCTTTTGCATCTTGAACATTCACTGGCTTAGAATTAGCGTCCTCCCATTGAGCATCCGCTTCTTCATCAAGGTCATATACGACGTAGCAGCCGGGTAGTAACTCTCGTTTCTTTGAACGGATGTATCCAAGCCCTCTTGTTTCCATTCTCCCGTTAGGCAGTTTGCGTTGGATCCCGGGAATGTTCCAGACCCTGTCATAGAATTTGGCCTCTTCAACGGTCTGTTTGAAGGATATCCCCTGGCGTTTCAGCAGCATCTTCAAACCTTCTGTATAATATCTGGGAAGACGGATAGGCTGATGCCTGTCGAGCGTGGGATCTGCGCCATGCCAAACTTCTTTTTCCACCTTGTTTTCTTCAGAACGGTAGAATAGGATTGCCTTCTCATTTTCTCGCCTGGAAGGGATATAGAATGTCTGCAGCTCTTCTACACTGTAGATATTAAGTACGTCCAGTTCTTTATGATGTTTAGGCGGCACCATGGCGACTTGCAGACTTTGCTCTTCGTCAGCGGAAGCATGTATTGAAGGTCGAGCAGAGAATACGACATGGACCTCATCCTCCGAATTGTTAGTTATATGTATGCCCTAGAGGCCATTACTGTACATAGGATGTATATTGTAGTGGATGCTGGGACGTATATAGGGAGGACTTTCTTGCTCGACATGATAGTATGCTATCTGGTTGAACTTTACCTTAACGTGTATACTGATTGTCTCTCTGTTACATGTTGGTAAAGCCCTTAGGATGTGTGCTTGACTACCTGGACTATGATGCGGATCATACTAGTGGGGACATGGTAGTCCATAAGTACATCCTTCAAAGTCCCTAGTCGAGGGTGTATCGAGACGGGGCATCGATATACCAGAGTAGACTAGCGTATACCTTCTCGACCCATACAGATGGGCGATGGATGATCCCATATCCATTGGTGTTTGACATCAGAGATGATATACGGGTGCTCAGTAGAGACTGGGTACACTGGACGGACTCGCCGAGAACTCCCAGATGGTATTATACCTCACGTCAGATGGCAGTTCTCTGGTGACACTGGTACAGAGTAGTCTGTTGACCCGAGATCGTCATAGAGTCTTGTGTGGTTCCCACTGTGCTTTGATTTCCATCTTACCACGTCCAAGAGGGCGTGCAAAACGGTGGTTTTTGGGTACAGTCCCGAGTCACATGGAGGCAATGAGCGATAGGAGGGGATTCGTCTCTCCCGGTATAGGGGGTTGATGTTGCGCTGTGTTCGATTGGCTATAACAGGAAGTCCCTGGCCAGGGCTGATCAGAGAATTGCTGGTAAGTGTTACCAGTAGTTTCTCGACCCGTTATGAGCCTCATATCGACACGACTTATCGATCTATTGGGGTCTGACGTTTACCACCCCTAGGCTAGATATGCGACATATCAGACGATCAGACCGGACTGTACGGTAGTGTTACTGGTCGGATTCACTGGAGTGTGAGCGGGCTTGCTCGTCGATCTTCAGATCGCTCAATACCCGGGTGGCCGTTACGTTTAGCAGACCGCTTGCGGCTTGTGGATGATTGATATGATCATCATCTGCTGCCGGCGTATTGACGAGTCTTTAGAGTCCTATACAGAGGTTTCCTGGCTCAAGCGAAACGAAATAGGAGCGCATATGAGATATGTGCGGGACCGAGAATAATACGAGTATGTGATACTGTATTCGATTCTCGCGATGTGACATTGATCGGTTATATGCGATATAGCCGGCTTATCGGATCAAGTGTTGATTCGATAAGATGTTACTAATGGTACCAGTCGGTTATGTGCGTCATGACCGGATCGTTAAATCAAGCGTTGATTTAATGATTTAATGCATAATTATATATTTGATATATTACTTTGCATTAACTAGTATCGGTTCACTTTAAATGGATTTTCTCGCTCGGTTGTGCGCATTGCATATGCGATATGATTTTGTGCACTTGTTTGTATCATATTTGATGATACATGCAAATTAGGGTTTGTGTAAAGAATTAAACCTTGGTTAAAGAAATGGTTAGGGTTTTTATTTGATTATTCATTTATTCATTTGTTTTTATTTTTGGAAAATAAAATTGCATAAAATAGAATGGTGGCTTCTTTTGTTTTCTTTCATGAAGCTTCATGAACTTTTGACTTAGTCACCATTTTGTCTCATGCTTAACCCTAACCAATTCAATTAACTCAAGTTAATTCTCTACACCTAACCATGGTGAGAATTATGATAAGAATGGATTTTTATTTATTCTTTTATTCTTATGATAATACTTATCTTCTTCTTGCTCTTCTTCTTCTTCATTCTTCTTTGAAGAAAACCAAGCTCCATCAATGGTGATTGTTGGAAAAGAGTGAGAAATCCAAAACTAAAGTCTACCCACTTCCTATTTCTTCATCCTCTACCTCTTGCCAAGTAGTAGAGTGTGTTTACTTCACAAGTTTCTTGACTTGGTGAAGTTGTGAGCTTGATCTAGCGATGCCTCGACGTAGATCATCTTCGGCATGGACATCGACGACCTAGCTTGCCCATTCTCCGACGAAGCCGACGCTAGAGCCCGGATTTGATTTGGACAGCGGAGAGGACCTCATCTCGGAGCCGTGGAGGTGGAGGACCGGATCTACAAAGGTTGTATTTCCGTATCTCTTAGTTAATTGTTAACTAGTTTACTTTTCGCCTAGTTTTCTAGCAAACGATCCGTAGTCGGGTCTCTCGGCACCCGTAAAATTTTATATTGGCATGTTCGATCCTTGTGAGACCTTCATAGGGTGCCTAAGAACCCTACAGTGGTATCAGAGCCTAGCTAGAGCCTTAGGCGAAGTCTAGACGGAATTTAAAACCCGAACGAACCCGAAACCCAACTCAAGTATAGCTCTCTGGACAATTTTCAAAATCGTGATTTTTTCCAGATTAAAAATATTCAGAAAAATCAGCAGGAAGAAATAAGGTTTACTGCAAAATTCGAGCGCATGATTCCATACATGGAGCGCGGATCCGCGGCCTTACAGTAGGCTCATGCGGCGGATCCGCCGCTCTTTTGTCGTGTTGTGCTTCGAAATTTGCACCTAAATTCTTAATTTTCAGTCCTGGTTTTCCTGGGAATTTTTAATATTTTTTTCCAGAGTTTTATTTTCTGAGTTGTTTTGGGGATTCGAATGTTCGGTCGGATTATCAAATTTTGTCTGTGTGACTTTCCGGATATTTTAGAATATGTTAAAAAGTTCGACCGGATATAAATACCCAATTTTTCCCCTGTCGGGAAATTTCCAAGTGTTGGATTTTTCCGTAGTTTAACGACGTTCTAAGTAGTGCAAGTAACGCGATGGTCCCTCTAGAAGACAACAAACCTTAAATCGATTATGTGACCGTCTTGAACTGCCCTTTGAACCTTCGGGTTTGGGGCAGTACGGCGTGCCACATGTGAGGCGTTGGCTTGACCCTTCTACGGCTGGACCGTCGGTACTGAGGCACGAACTGAATGTTGTTAGACTTATTTCATGTGTTGATCTGTATTGGGAAAACTTGGGTGTTCGATTGTTCGATCGGAAAGTTTAACATTTTCTATTTATCTGGAATGGGATACAATAATTGGAATTCACAAAAAGGTTATGAGATAACTAAATGAATGTTATAAACGTAGCACTTTAGTCTCACTTGATCGGTTGCCACGGAATTTTGATGTGATCAAAAGTTCGTCGCAATCACGTAGCGTACGCGGATACTCGCTGGGTAAACTTAATAGACAGCCTCACGCCATTGCCCCGACCAAGTGACTGTAGGAGAACCCCGTTGCCGAAAGCATCCGTCCGGGTGCTCGCGGTGGCGGTGTTCCGCCTTGGTGCACTTCGTCGACGGTATCGGGGGTGCAGCCGCCTACTAAAGTTTGCGACGAGTATTCGATCAGACTGTCGGGAATCTTGTTGAATTGCCCGACTTGGTATTGAAAAGTGTTTTCGATAATGAGACTAAAATGCGGGGTTTATAATTGTTAGGCATGCGATGTCTAAGTAATTCATTTGGTCAGGCATGCGATGTCTGAGGTGGTTGCGGATTCCAACTGTTGTAGTTTTACACTTTCTTTTCTGTGACCGTAAGTGTAATATGTGATATCGCCGGTTTCATTGCTATATGTCAACGACAATTGGGATGCGCATATTTACTTACGTTGATGACATGTGATGTTATGTGTTGCTGGATATGTTATATTGGATCGTCGTGTTTGAATAGCCGGGGGTTTTTATGTGAGATGAGTGTTTTTTCATTTTTATTCATGTAAAAACTTGTATGTAATATTCTTTTATTGGGGCGCTTCCAGGTTGCGGAAGTTGTCACCTTTGTATATTATTTACTTTTCCGCACTAAGATAGACCCAAGGAGGAGGGCACAAGTAACCGGGTTCTGGAGTCCAGTGGGAGACCAACTCGAGGAGTCGAGTCCGGGTCTCCTAACTCCAGAATTGGTAGGGTTGCTTGCCGCTCTCGTAGGGGTCTAGGGTGTGGGTTTGGCTATTCATCACGACCGTGGAATCCGTGTTTTATACTGGCTCATATTGAAAACACGGACGTCCTAGTATATCCAATATTTCATATGATTCTTCTGCTGCGATATCTGTGATGTGATCATGTGATGTTCTGTGATAGATACAGTATATAGTATATATGATATATTATATAGACGTTACTTATGTTTTACACCCGCGCTAGCCCTGCCCTGCTCTGCCGTTAGTTACCTAACCTAACGGTGCACGAGGGGACATCGAGGCGAATGTGGATGGCATAAGTGTACGTCGTATTTATCTGTGATGTTTAGGTATTTAAATGATGGGACTTCATTAATGTGATTAATGAAATAAAAGAAACCTAAGATGTTGTAGAATCGAATTTCAAAATAAAACAGGTAGCTACAGTTCTTGCTTTCCACAGAGGTATATGTGATATATCCTGCACCTTATTCGATGAGGAAAGGACCGAGATCCCTTCACCGGGAGTGACACCTTTAGCAATAACTTGCAGATGCTACACACTCGGTTTGTTTTTTGATAGCTTTTAAGTGTTTTTGCTTTGCACAGTGATATATATGATATATCCCGCACCTCATTCGACGAGGAAAGGACCGACGATCCCTTCACCGGGAGTGACTCCTTTAGCAAAACTAGAAAAGCCTAAAAAACACTCCATTTTAAAATCATTTGATTCTACAACGATATCAAGTTCATTACGCAATAGGTTTTCAGAAAAACCTGTCGTAGCCCTCCGTCATTTCAGATAAGTAGTAGTTAGTATTCGTGCTGCGTTTGTTGGCCTTTGTCAAGGCGCAGTGTGCGGTAGCTAACTGGTGCTTATCTGCTTATGCATATGATGCAGATTGGATTAGGGTAGTCGTGCGACCTTGTTGGCCTTTGTCAAGGGCCGTGCGGGTGGGTTTAATTCAATCAGGAAATGACGGGTTGAACTTGACTAGCATCCTATGGTTTGTTGGCCTTTGTCAAGGTCATAGGAGGTTAGGGGCAACATATTATCGGGAATTTCAAGTGTTGAAATTTGCAATGAGATTGCATACCTTCTATGAGATAGTTGGATCCCGATACCCGCTGCGAGTAAGAGTTACTCCTGGGAGAGTTTTATACATTACAATTAGCCGATCAAGTAGGTGTCTAGAAAGGTGTCAACGGGGTTACGCCTCTGGGAAAACGAGGTTTACATTAATTAGGTTCGTGCGAAAGCACGGGGGACCTCCCTCAAAGTACCGACACTGGCCTGGCTGAAAGATTGGCGAACTTGTAGTGTGTAATTAATCCCGGCTAGTCTTTCCTTTTAGGGTTTGAAGGAAGATTTGATAAAAAGCAGTGGGAGCCATCCTGATTAGATAAAATAAAAACCAATCTATTCTTGCAAGAGCGCACGCTGAGTGTTTTCTTCTCTCTCTCTCCTGGTAGCGACCATATCACGCCTTAATCAAGATAATAAAACTGATTTTTTGACCGAACCCGCTTGTTATACTGAGCTGGGGAACGTTGGTCCCGCTCCAACTTATAAATGTTATAAGACAGAGCAGGAAATTGGGGAATACCAGATTTCCCGTGCCGCCCAAACGAAGAGAGTGCATGCTGATGCATCATCTTCGGGTGTGTTCATTACAGAGAACTGTTTCTCAGTATCCTTTACGTCCTGGGTATGTGATACCAGATCAGGATCCCAGATATGTAATCAGTTACATAGGGCTACAGAAAGGTAGAGAACTGAGAACGGGTGATAAGTTTCATGAGGAAGAAAACGGGGCAAGTGTTGCAGCCAAGTCTGTTGGTCACTGTCACCCTGTATTACAATATATTGATTCTGAACGAATGTTGTTAGATACCGAACCTGATATACAAAATCATATCAGTCTCTTTATTATTAAAGAAAGGATATAATTTTGTATTGTTGGATAATGTTTTGAACATTTCCTATATCAAAAGTTGATCGGTTCAGGCACGTTATCTAAAAGCATTGATGTTCTAAATCAAACTACAGTTCTCAGTATACAGAACACACACAAGAGGAAGAGTTCAGAAATGAACGGATTCTTCTTGAGGTATTGTAGACTAGGTCAGATCAATGCGACCCGACTGGCTAAAGTTACATAAAGATGCATATTTAAATCGGTTTGAATCTACATCTTGTGAAACTTGCCAGTCATGTCACAAAGATATAATGACACTAGCTCTGTTTATTGGAAACAGAGAAAGAGTTAGTGAACTCTTGGGATGATACATGTTGATGTATGTAGGTCCCCTGTCTACACATGCCAGAACTGGTTCTTTGTACTTCGTTACATTCTCTGATGATCTCTCGAGATTCAGACATATGTTCCTGTTGAAACACAAGTCCGAACCTTTTGAGATATTCACAGAATATAAGCGAGAAGTAGAGAACCAGAATACTGGTATAAGTATTATATCCTATGATGAGATCAAGGAGGAGAATACTTGAGCATGGAATTCCTGGATTATTCTAAAGGAGAATGAGATTCTCTCTCAGCATTACTCCTCCTTATACACCATAGCACGATGGTATATCGGGGCGGAGCAATCACACCCTATATGATAAGGTGTGCTCTATGATGAGTACTACTGAGTTACCTTTTTCCTTTTTGGGAGTTATGCACTTGAGAAGCTGCATACCTATTGAATAGGGTTCAAATCAAATCAGTTGCCTACCACTTCATATGTGATATGGAAAGGGAAGAGCCCATTTCTTAAGTTAGTTAAGATTTGGGGTTGTCCGGCCTATGTCTAAAAGCAAAATCCGGACGAGCTCGAGGCAAAGTCAGTTATGTAGAACTGGAAATGTTCCAGCTATACAAACTGCAGCTGATGATTTGGTACAACCAGAGGATTCAGTAGAAACCAACGAACCTCAGCCTCTCCGCCGATCTAGTAGGGTTCCTCACCCACCTGAGAGATACTTCGGTTTCTCTATGACAGTGGGAGCGAGGAATGCATCATGAGATGATGACCCAACTAGCTTCGAGCTGGCCATCAGGAGTGGGACTCTGTAAGAATGGCTGGATGCTTAGTGAACTGAGATGGAATCCTTATACACCAACAAAGTATGGACTTTGGTTGCAATATCTGAAGGGTTAAATCCCCATCAGGAGCAAGTATATCTTGAGAAGATTACTTGGTGTACATGGAAAAGTTGAGACTTTCAAAGCTAGACTTGTTAAAGGTTTGCATCATTAACCAGGTATGGATTATGTTGAAACCTTTACTAAGGATCTATGCTTAAGTCCATCCAGATCCTACTTGCCACGGCTACATACCAGGACTATGATATCTGGTGGCTGGGTGTCATGACTGCTTTTCTAAATGATGTTTTGAAAGAGAGCGTCTATAAGTACACAGCCAGAGGGCTTCGTAGACAGTGGGAGCAGCGGAAACGTGTGCAAGATGCTTTATAAGATAAAGCAGGCATCGCGGAGTTGGAACATCTGTTTTGATGAGTTAGTCAAAGAGTTTGATATCATCAAAATGGTAGATGAACCTTGTATAAACAAAAAGGTAGTAGGGAGTATGGCGGTGATCCTCGTAGAGTACGTGGATGACATACTCTTGATAGGGAAGGAGTTTCCTATGCTACCCTCGAGCAATCTCCGCTTATCACTATGATTCTCCATATAGGATCAAAATGATACATCCTAAATCCTGAGTTTTGGATCTATGAGATAGATCTAAATGGATGTTAGGATTCTCACTAGTTGTTGTGAGACGGTATCAACCGATCCTGGGGAGAATCACTGGAAGGGTTCCAGGGTGATAAAGACGACTGAATGTCAGTCGCAGGCATTGGCTATAATACCCTCAGTGGAGGGACGGTATGTTGGAAGAGTTCCAAGCTAGATACCGTGGCATACTAGACGATAAAGGCTGGATACATCGCTACTTAAGATGCTACCAAAGAGGCTGTTTGGGTGTATATTGGTTCATGAGATGAACTATGTTCCTCCCATTGTGTGACAATGGAGTTGTGGCTTATGCCAAGGAACGCCGGTCCCATCAGTGATCCAGACATATTCTAAAGGCAGTATCACTTGATCATGGAGATGGTTGATCTCCAGGGAGATCGAGGTTAGGAGAGTAGACACAGAGGACAACACAGCGGATCCACTCACAAAGGCCTGTTTCCAGAGAGAGACTTTTATGGGATGGTTGAGTATGAGATACTGCAACCACTGCTATCAGATGGCCCTAGTGCAAGTGGGAGATTGTTAGTTATATGTATGCCCTAGAGGCCATTACTGTACATAGGATGTGTATTGTAGTGGATGCTGGGACGTATATAGGGAGGACTTTCTTGCTCGACATGATAGTATGCTATCTGGTTGAACTTTACCTTAACGTGTATACTGATTGTCTCTATGTTACATGTTGGTAAAGCCCTTAGGATGTGTGCTTGACTACCTGGACTATGATGCGGATCATACTAGTGGGGACATGGTAGTCCATAAGTACATCCTTCAAAGTCCCTAGTCGAGGGTGTATCGAGACAGGGCATCGATATACCAGAGTAGACTAGCGTATACCTTCTCGACCCATACAGATGGGCGATGGATGATCCCATATCCATTGGTGTTTGACATCAGAGATGATATACGGGTGCTCAGTAGAGACTGGGTACACTGGACGGACTCGCCGAGAACTCCCAGATGGTATTATACCTCACGTCAGATGGCAGTTCTCTGGTGACACTGGTACAGAGTAGTCTGTTGACCCGAGATCGTCATAGAGTCTTGTGTGGTTCCCACTGTGCTTTGATTTCCATCTTACCACGTCCAAGAGGGCGTGCAAAACGGTGGTTTTTGGGTACAGTCCCGAGTCACATGGAGGCAATGAGCGATAGGAGGGGATTCGTCTCTCCCGGTATAGGGGGTTGATGTTGCGCTGTGTTCGATTGGCTATAACAGGAAGTCCCTGGCCAGGGCTGATCAGAGAATTGCTGGTAAGTGTTACCAGTAGTTTCTCGACCCGTTATGAGCCTCATATCGACACGACTTATCGAGCTATTGGGGTCTGATGTTTACCACCCCTAGGCGAGATATGCGACATATCAGACGATCAGACCGGACTGTACGGTAGTGTTACTGGTCGGATTCACTGGAGTGTGAGCGGGCTTGCTCATCGATCTTCAGATCGCTCAATACCCGGGTGGCCGTTACGTTTAGCAGACCGCTTGCGGCTTGTGGATGATTGATATGATCATCATCTGCTGCCGACGTATTGACGAGTCTTTAGAGTCCTACACAGAGGTTTCCTGGCTCAAGCGAAACGAAATAGAAGCGCATATGAGATATGTGCGGGACCGAGAATAATACGAGTATGTGATACTGTATTCGATTCTCGCGATGTGACATTGATCGGTTATATGCGATATAGCCGGCTTATCGGATCAAGTGTTGATTCGATAAGATGTTACTAATGGTACCAGTCGGTTATGTGCGTCATGACCGGATCGTTAAATCAAGCGTTGATTTAATGATTTAATGCATAATTATATATTTGATATATTACTTTGCATTAACTAGTATCGGTTCACTTTAAATGGATTTTCTCGCTCGGTTGTGCGCATTGCATATGCGATATGATTTTGTGCACTTGTTTGTATCATATTTGATGATACATGCAAATTAGGGTTTGTGTAAAGAATTAAACCTTGGTTAAAGAAATGGTTAGGGTTTTTATTTGATTATTCATTTATTCATTTGTTTTTATTTTTGGAAAATAAAATTGCATAAAATAGAATGGTGGCTTCTTTTGTTTTCTTTCATGAAGCTTCATGAACTTTTGACTTAGTCACCATTTTGTCTCATGCTTAACCCTAACCAATTCAATTAACTCAAGTTAATTCTCTACACCTAACCATGGTGAGAATTATGATAAGAATGGATTTTTATTTATTCTTTTATTCTTATGATAATACTTATCTTCTTCTTGCTCTTCTTCTTCTTCATTCTTCTTTGAAGAAAACCAAGCTCCATCAATGGTGATTGTTGGAAAAGAGTGAGAAATCCAAAACTAAAGTCTACCCACTTCCTATTTCTTCATCCTCTACCTCTTGCCAAGTAGTAGAGTGTGTTTACTTCACAAGTTTCTTGACTTGGTGAAGTTGTGAGCTTGATCTAGCGATGCCTCGACGTAGATCATCTTCGGCATGGACATCGACGACCTAGCTTGCCCATTCTCCGACGAAGCCGACGCTAGAGCCCGGATTTGATTTGGACAGCGGAGAGGACCTCATCTCGGAGCCGTGGAGGTGGAGGACCGGATCTACAAAGGTTGTATTTCCGTATCTCTTAGTTAATTGTTAACTAGTTTACTTTTCGCCTAGTTTTCTAACAAACGATCCGTAGTCGGGTCTCTCGGCACCCGTAAAATTTTATATTGGCATGTTCGATGCCTTGTGAGACCTTCATAGGGTGCCTAGGAACCCTACACGAATCACTACCAAAGACCAATGTAGGAGTGGAAGGTCCTGGCTTGTTATGTTGGGGCGGACCCGAATAAACGATCTCCTCTTCCTCCTCGGTATCACTGCCGAAGACAGGGATGGTGGCGTTAGTTTTATTTTCCGGCTTGTGACACTTCTCCGTGTCTTCGAAATCTGGCAAGAAGTATTTGGCATCTTCGTATTTGCGGACCTCGTTCACAGAGAACGGGTTCAGTTCTCCCGTCACGGTATACTCGAAACCATCCTTAAAATACTTCATACACTAATGTTGTGTAGAAGGGATGATGTTGTACTCGTGTAACCATGGTCGGCCGAGCAAAGCGTTGTAGCATGTCTTGGCGTCTATGACGTGGAACTTAATGTCCGTGACGAGTAGCCCGAAGCGTAGCGTCAGTATCACAGATCCAAGAGTCTTTGACGATTGGGAGTCGAACCCGGAGATGGTGATCTTGTCCCGAGCAAGGTGGTGGACGCTCATGCAGATTTCCTTCAACACCCGCACGTTGAGTAGGTTAACAGACGACCCGTTATCGATCAGGATTTTGCCTATCCTTATATCATGGCAGTATCCCGAGACATAGAGAGGGCGATTGTGTTCGCACGTCCCAAGTAGAAGGTCTTCATCACCAAAAGTAACATCAGCCGTGTGCACTTCCTCTAATTCATCCTTCATCTTTTCCTCGGCCAGGCATGCTTGGAATTGTTTCGGGTCTTGGAGCGCCTTAATCAACGAATCTCTCGCCTCTTTTGATAGCAAAAGGGCGTCAAGAATGCTGAGCTGTGAGGGCAGCTTCCTCAGATGCGCCAAAACGTTGTAGTCTACCTTATTTCTCTTCGGCGGGTTCTTGGCGTTTAACTCTTCCGCCGCTTGGTCATCTAAGATGATATCTTCAGAGACCTTTTCTTTCCCTTTATCTTTTCTGTTCAAGGGTCCGAGGTTCTTTTCAAGCAGCGTCCGATTCCGCAGCCGGATATTTTCGCAGACCTTCGGTTCTTCTTCTTTTCCTGAAGCAGACTCTTTAAAGAGAGGGGAAAGTTCTAGCTCTTCATCAGAATCACTCCCGAATGTAGGCACTTGTGATCCACCGGTGTTAACCATGCAACAATCGCCAGCAGTTCTTTTAAGCCCTTCGGTCGTATTTCTCTGCTCCCGACGAGTTTTACGTTTTTCCCGCTTAAAGCGTTGTCGATGAGCAACGTATCCTTGCCACCATCTATCGAAAGCTTTGCACTCTTGAGTGGGGTGCGAAATCCTCTGATGATATAAGCAATACGAGGGGTGCGTTTCCACTTCACCGGCGATGTTTCCTTCAGAGGATGGTAGCTTCATGCCCATTGATATGGCTTTAGCGAACTTTTTCCTCATCCTGAGTTGGCTTTTGTCGGTAGCGGAGGTGTTTTGCTCCAGCGGGATCGTCTCAGCTCCTTCATCAAGTCGCTGGCGCTTGGCCCTTTCAAATATAGCTGCCTCGTGCTCCCGATCAGCTTTACTTTTCAACCGAGCTTCATTAAGGAGTGCGTCAATTACTTCATCTGATGGCCCCAGAACTTTTGGTTCAGGATCTGCTCCCAGCTTTTCGGTGCAAGGAATCTCCTCATCATTCGTGATCGAATGGGAAATCATATGACAGCTCGCCACATATTCCTCGGATTCATCTGATGAACTTTCTCCCTCATCCTCTTCTTGAAAGACATGGCTGAGGAACTCTTGGAATGTAATGGGGGTTCGTGCCCTTTGATTGTATTCCTCCAGTGCGTCAATTTGCTTTTGTAAGTCCGTGCGCTTGTCGCCAGGCTTCACGGGCTTCTTAGATTTCTTCTTCTTCTTTTTCGAAGATTTTGACGGCTGGTTATGAGTGTTTGGGCCACTTCCACCAATCTTTTGAATCGGACGATGTTTTAGCATTCCCTCCATAATTTGCGGCTCCAATGGGTTCTTCCACTTGACTGCTGGACATGTCTGAAGATCGTTTAGCATCCTCTTTGTCTTGGCTGATAATACGACCTCCCAAGGAGCTTCTTTAATGACGGAGCATGTTGCCCCCGACGTATTCGTCCCCTTAGAGGTGTGGGGCTGCGGGGGATTCACCTTCCCTTTGTCAGATAACGCGAACTTGCCCTGTCGGTATTGGTTTTCAAGCCAATTCTTGAAAACGTAGCAATCTTCGATCGGGTGGCCTAGTACTCGATGATAAGGACAGTAGTTGGGCTCGTTGACGTCACTTGGTTGCAACGGACGTTTTGGATCCGGCAGATTTATGAGTCTGTTACGCAACGCCAGCTCGAATAACCTCCTCATTTTATCGCAGGGGAAGGAATAAGGACGTCCCATCCTATCCTCAAGGGGTACGTACGGGCGCGTATTGTTTGGACGAGCAACCGGCTTTGAATCGTTCGGTTGTTGTTGAGCATTAGCGACAACGATCGCTTTTCCCTTTCCTTTGTCATTCCGGGAGTCCGGCTTTGGGAGAGGGGGTTTATGGCCCATCTGGTCCATCTGCGCTAGTTTGTCAATCAAAGCCTGGAAGGTAGTCGGCTTGAAGAACATCATAAACTGTGAGATGGTTGCTTGTGGATCAAGGGTTCCAACAAACATTCCCACCGCAGGGGCTTCTTCTATGCGCTGCTCACACTTCGACCATAGATTACGCCACCGTATAGCGTACTGAACCCATGTCTCGCCGGGTTTTACCCTAGCGTTAATCAGTGCCGTCATCGGGGTACGTTCACTGGCACTTGCAAAGCGTTGGGTAAACAGCAGCTCCATTTCCGCGAAGGTTTTAATAGAATCATTAGGGAGTTCAGAGTACCACTCGAACGCCGTATCTGATAGACTTCCAACGAACTAGCGGAGCAAAAGCTTGTCATCGCCGCCGGTGTTACCGCAAAGCGCCCTGAACTGGGCAACATGCTGATGGGGATTGCCGGTCCCCTTGTAGACATGGAACTTGGGAACTGTGTAACCTGGCGGGTACTTGATTTGGTCATACCAGCCTGGATATGGCCGCCCCGTTTTTACGACGTGGCCGGCTGCTTCGGCCGCATGATGAACCCTTATTTGCTGGGCTATGTATTCGTCCAGATCAGTTTTAGAGATTGTATCCTCTTTAGCCGTTGATAGAATAGGCTGAGGATTCGATGTCTCTCCCCTATCGTCTCCAAGGACGATCGGAGGTTCTTCATTCGGGGGATCTTGTTGTATCATCATCCCTATCATGTCCTGGAAGAGGAGGCCCATACGCTGTATGTTGGCCGCTTGTTCAGCAGCCTCTTTGTCCTTCTTTTCCAATATTCGGCGAAGGAACTCGGCGTCGGTCTCTTCGTCTCGGCGCTCATCTAAGGACGCCTCAGGGTTTTCTTTTGGCTCTGTAAGCACGGCCATAGCATTCATCATCTCCTGGAGCTTTTGTTGCTGCTTTTGAGCCTTGGTCACTGATCGGGTGAGCGGTCGGTGACCCGTAGAAGTGCGGCTTTCCTCCTTTCCAGAAGCCATATAAACCGTATGAACTGTTATGCCCCCTGACTTGGGGCGTTTAGGTTCACCGCTTTTAGACTTTGCCATTGTCATGGGAGCTTTCTCTGGCCTCCTTCTTTTGTGGACCGTTGAAGTGGGAATCCTAGCAATTGTTGCCCCCTGTTGTTTAATGGGGCGGTTTTTGTCTTTTTCCACCTTTGCCTTTTTCTGGCGATGAAAGTGGTCCGGGTCAATCACGGAGTCTTGAACTCTACGCCAAACCTTGTATATTTTTTAGGACAGCCGTTGAGGGGGATGTTCTTGCTTCGTTTCTGGAGCTCTCTCCGCAGGTGGAGGAGATCTCTTCAATGTAGCGGTTGGAGAGTTCTTCCGTACCCTTCTCAGCAGCTCAAAGCTGTTCCCAGTTGGAACAGCAGCGTTGACTTCCACCACTGGAGCCGGTGGAGTTAGCCCTGAGGGAGAGTTTCCCCCTGCCTTCCTCACTCGTTGCCAATGGCGACGTCGAGCATGACGAGCCGTTGGGACTAGCTCGGAGATTGAGACATCTTCTTTTTGCTCCATGTTTGAATGAGGCATCGCCGGTGTTAACCTCTTAAAGACTGAGGTTGTCTTTTGAGGAGTGATATTCAACCTGTCGAAGACAGACCCTCGAGTAGGGGGAGGAGCAGGAATCGTCAGCCTTGAAAAGACTGACTCTTTGACAGGGGAAGCCGCCTTGACGACTTCCGGAGCAACAGTTATCGCCTTCCTCGGGACAGCCAATTTAGAGTTTTGATTTAGCCTGGTGAAAACAGAGGCTGTCGGTTTGGTAGTGAGCGACCCGTTGACAGGGGCCGTCGTAGCAGTGAGCCGGTCGAAGACCGACTTTTTGTTCACTTCCAGTGCAGGTATTGGCGTAGGGAAGCTTGTAGGTGGGATCATGGTCCCGAAGAACAGACCAGTGGTGGCTTGGGTCACCTGGTCTACCGGCAGAGTGAGGAAGGAAGCCGCTTGGGGCCCATATGCTACACCTCCGGGGGAGGTGGAGCGTCCACTGCAGTGGCATTTCGAGCAATTGGTGCAGTTAGACCATTGAATCTTGAGTTCTTTGCCAGTAAAAAGACCAAATCTTAGTAACTTGAAATCCGAAGGCAACCATTTAACGAACCGCGATTGGTTCGCGAGGACGACACACGAAGTGTGGAGTGGAAAGAGGAAAAGGTCCCACCGGGCGTGCCAGAATCTGTTCCCCTCCGAAGAACGACGCACAAGACTGCGATGTCCTGACGCTGAGATTCGGGGCAGATGCTATTTGGTTTTATCCGTCCACCTCTCCGAAGATGCCAAGTTGATTTATGGCACCGTGTATCGGAGGTTTAGACGGAGGCGGCCGATGTAGCAGACTTTGTCAGATTCCCCCTCGCTTGAAGGGTTTTTGATTATGGGGATGCTCTTCCCTACAGGCGCAAGCCCCTGCAGTTAATTACGCTACCGCATCGCGGTAACAACTTTCTCCTTCTCCAGAATTTCACTTCGTGTCGTGTGTATTTGTTTTGTTTGTGGTTGCCCGTGGATTGTATACGGAGAATGAGTAATGCCGTCACCCGTAGGACGTGGATTAGTCCAAATCCGTATTTACTTAGATTTGGGTTTGGTGTTTTTAGTTTAAGGATGCATTAGTCGCGTTGCGGCTAAGATCAACTTAAACGTTCATTAAGGATACAATAGTCCTGTTTGAGACTAAGATCAACTTAACGTGATAATCCATTTCATATCTGGCCATCGGGACTCATCACCTCTCTAACGTCGTTGAAGGATTACAACGGCAGATGTCAGAGGAGTTCAGAGATGTACCCTTGAACCAAGGTTGATTTGGAGTTTTATAGTCCGTTTGAATGTTTAAGGATACGTTAGCCGTGTTTGGGGGCTAAGATCAACTTAAACGGGATCGTTTAGATCCGGCAAAAGAGCATTTGGAGGCACTATTGTTCCAGTTTAGGGACGTAGTGGTCCATAGGTAGTTTAGGGACGTTGCGGTCCAATATTAGTTTAAGGACGTTTCGGTCCATTTTCCAGTTTAGGGACGTGGTGGTCCAATATTCCAGTTTAGGAACGTGGTGGTCCAATATTAGTTTAGGGACGTGGTGGTCCATATTCCAGATTAGGGACGTGGTGGTCCAATATTAGTTTAGGGACGTTTCGGTCCATATTCTAGTTTAGGGACGTGGTGGTCCATATTCCAGTTTAGGGACGTGGTGGTCCAATATTAGTTTAGGGACGTTTCGGTCCAAATTCCAGTTTAGGGACGTGGTGGTCCATATTCCAGTTTAGGGACGTGGTGGTCCAATATTGGTTTAGGGACGTTTCGGTCCATATTCCAGTTTAGGGACGTGGTGGTCCATATTCCAGTCTAGGGACGTGGTGGTCCAATATTAGTTTAGGGACGTTTCGGTCCATATTGCAGTTTAAGGACGTGGTGGTCCATATTCCAGTTTAGGGACGTGGTGGTCCAATATTAGTTTAGGGACGTTTCGGTCCATATTCCAGTTTAGGGACGTGGTGGTCCATATTCCAGTTTAGGGACGTGGTGGTCCAATATTAGTTTAGGGACGTTTCGGTCCATATTCCAGTTTAGGGACGTGGTGGTCCATATTCCAGTTTAGGGACGTGGTGGTCCAATATTGGTTTAGGGACGTTTCGGTCCATATTCCAGTTTAGGGACGTGGTGGTCCATATTCCAGTTTAGGGACGTGGTGGTCCAATATTAGTTTAGGGACGTTTCGGTCCATATTCCAGTTTAGGGACGTGGTGGTCCATATTCCAGTTTAGGGACGTGGTGGTCCAATATTAGTTTAGGGACGTTTCGGTCCACGAGTTTAAGGACCTCGCAGTCCATGTTGATGTGTGGTTGTCGGGACCCGTCACCTCTCTGACGTCGTTGAAGGATTACAACGACATGTGTCAAAGGAGTTCAGAGATGTACCCTTGAACCGGTCGTAAATTGATTTAGGAGAGCATTTTTGCTCAGTCAATTTAGTTTGGTGACTTACGGCCATGATCGAGCTAAGTCCCATTGAGAATATTCAAGATTTTTCTTGATCTTTGGCCTATTAGGCCTGTGCTAGGGCTTTGCCCATATTTAATAATGCACTGCATTTTATTCTGGCCTTCTAGGCCTTTTTGGTTTGGGCTCTGTCCCTTTCCTTATGATGCAGCGCATCTGTTTTAGTTTGGGCTCTGCCCCCTTTTTTTTTTAAAGTAATACGTTGCATTTTATTAGGCCCGTTAGGCCTTCTTTAATTGGGCTTGGCCCTTTTGTAAGCAATACAGTGCATTTGTCTGGCGCTTTGCGCTAAGTAATGAGCGCAAGCTCATATGATGATGACACGTGTCATGCTCTGGTGAGCGCAAGCGCAACAGCGCAGTGCGCTGCGCTAGTGCGCTGCGCTGTTGTGCTGCTGACACGTGGTGCGCTCTGGTGAGTTGCGCCAATTCCAGAGAGCAAAGCTCTATTTCAAGAGCGCAAGTTGTTTTATAGCTGACACATGGCGCTCTCTCAAGAGCGCAACAGCACAGTTTGGAAGTGCAAAGCACTAAGAATCTTTTAGATTCAAGAACAGGAGTGCAGAGCACTATTTAATTTCTTGATCTCATTTAGATCAAAGAAAATAAATTTTTCTTTTTTGTTTCAGGAACCAGAGGTTCATATAAAAGTGCAAAGCACTATTATTACTTATTTTTCTTTTTATTTAAAAATTATTGATCTTGTTCTTAGATCCATAATTTGTCCATAAGAGAATTTTCTCTTTTTCCTAAAGGTTTTTTACCTTTTGTTGTTCTTGAGGAATTCTCAAGAGTTCTCTTCTCTTTTTTTTTAAAGATCTTCTTCCTTCTTTTAATTGAGGCCTAGGTCCTTTTTATAGTGCCCATAAATTAGTTAAATTCGTTAAAGAGATCTTTCTCTGAGTGATTTGGGAAATTTTCTCCACCGTTGGATCTTTGATCCAAGGGCTTCTGCTTTGCAGAAGAAAATTTTCTTGTTTTAACAAGAACAGAAAAGATTTCTTGGAAATTTAATTCTGTTTGGCGCAGATACCCCAGCGCGTGACACGTGTCGCGCAGCACACTGCGCAGCGCAACTGTGCTAGCGCAACTGCGCTGACACGTGTCGCGCAGCGCAGAGCGCAGCGCAACTGCGCTAGCGCATCTGCGCTGACACGTGTCGCGCAGCGCAGAGCGCAGCGCCACTGAAGCGTTGCTTTATAAAAATAGAGCTTTGCTCTGATTGGGCGCGCCTTCTGGGGCGCTGCGCTGACGTATTTGCGCCTGACACGTGGCGCGTTGCGCCCGAGACTTGAAGCGTTGCTTCAAAATTTTGAATTTTGAATTTCAACAGAGCTTTGCTCTGATTGGGCGAAACAAGATGTTCATGATCTCTTTGTAAAAATACCTGCGTCTTGTAGATGTATGATCTGTGAGAAGAATTATGTTCTTCTTTTTATTTTATGATGAGATCTTTTGATCTATTTGTGAAAGACCTTGGTCTTGTAAATCTATGATCTTTGAAGAAGTGAATTCTTCTTTTTAATTATGAGATGATTTCATCTCTCTGTTCATTTTTTACTTTGAAGAAACTCTTCTTTTTCCGAGAGCTTAGCTCTTCTTTCTGAGATCTCTCAAAGCTTATGGAGGGGTTCCTCTATTTTTTTGTATCTATGAGACTTGAAGTCTGGGGCCTTTATATAGAGCAAGCTGATTTGTTCAATCGGTTAAGGAGATCTTTTCTCCAATTGATTTTGAGGATTCCCCACCGTTGGATCTTTGATCCAAGGACTTCTTATTTACAGAAGGCAATTTTCTTGTTTTTAACAAGATTGGGAAATCTTTTCCATACAGAATTTATTCTGTACTTTTGGTGATTTTTAATCACCATTGGATCATTGATCCAACGGTGCTCTGATTTACAGAGCACAATCTTGTTGTTTGGAAAGTTTTTGAGGAATCTTTCCTTAACAGAATTTATTTCTGATTAATTAATGATTTATCATTATTATTGGATCTTTGATATGACGGTGGGGAGCTTTTACTTCCAACGCTAGTGCGCCCGTGCTTTGCACGTGATGTACTGCTTAGAGTGCAGCACACTTAGCGCTAGCGCACCCGTGCTTTTCTCAGAAAGCAGCGCACTTAGCGCTAGCGCACACGTGCTTTATACGTGGTGCGCTGCTCAAGTGCAGCACTCTTAGCGCTAGCGCACACGTGTTTTAAGTGTGATGCGCTGCTTAGGGTGCAGCGCACTTGGCGCTGCTATGAAGCGTTGCTTCATTTCAAATTTTGAATTTTAAACAGAGCTTTGGTCTCATTCGGGGAAACATAGAAGTTTGTAGATAAGCTTTGACTTAGTCGACTCTTTTGTTTCTACTTAAGATATTTTGTGACCTAACCATTAACCCTTACCATGGTTAATTCTCTACATGGGTTAGTATATGGATGATATACTCACCCAAGGGTTGCATTTGAACCATGATAGATATTTTCATCACTTGAGAGATTTTCTTCTTCCTCATCTCATTTTTGCTCTCTAGATTTTGAGATCAAGAAGAAAAATAATAAGAAATTAAATACTAAAGTGAGCTAAATTCCTACTTCATCATCCTCTTCTATACTAGCCATATAGATTAGTGTGTTAGCTTCACTAATTCCGTATTTGTGAAGAGTGAGCTTGAGTCCGTGTTTCCTCGACGTAGATCATCATAGACATTGAAGACTTCAAGATAGGATGCATCGTACATCTTGTGGAGCCTCTCAAGAGTTCGGGAGTTCATGGATCGCAGCGAAGGGACCACTATTCGGAGCTTATGAAGCGAAGGAACGGACTACAAAGGTTGTAATCTCTATCACTTAGATATAAAGTTGTTTACATGCAAAATTAACCCTAATTCTCTAGTTCGATTACTTGGTTGGTTTGTTTAGCACCCCAAAAATTTTAATATAGCATGTTTGATGCTTGCCAAAATCTTGCTAAGGTGCTAAGCTAACCCTACAACAATATCATGCGTGAAATAATAAACACACAATTTCCCTCCAGAGTATCGATTATATATATAACATGTGGTATTTGGTATTTTCCAGATGATTCTGTAATATGTGTCATATTTATACAAACACCCTTAGATGATTAGAATAGTGAGGAAATTGTTATGTTACAGATTGAAATATTTTTGACTGAACAGCCACCTCGGCCTGTACAGGGTTGATGTATAAGGCTCTAGGTTTTAGTACTTTAGGTGTTGTTTGTTTTTGCTAATTTTGCATGTGTTGTTATCTTTTAGCAAAGGCAATTCGGAGTATTTCGTATTCGTAATTCTAGATTGTTTTCAGGTTATTTAGACGGTGTTAAAAAATTCGAACGGATATCAATAACTCACTTTTTCCCTTGCTGGAAATTTTTCCAAGTGTTGGATTTTTCCTTAGTTTAAAACTTTCAAAAAATCATGCAAGCGATTTTGTGGACCCACTAGAAGAACGAAATCTTAACTCGATTATATGACCATTAGAACCACCACTAAACCCTAAGGTTTGTGGTAGTTCAGTGGTGCCACATGTGAGGCATTGGTTGTGCAGGGATGCTAGGCACACGCACAAGGGTCTACGAGGCATCAACCATGCCCGATTAAAAATTTAGCCGTGCCGAACAACCCTTAACAAGATCTTTAAACTAGAGTTTAGAAGAAAACTAGCATGTTAATGTTGGTTGTATGTATGCCCTAGAGGCCAGTATTGTACAGATGATGTATATTATATTGGATGCTTGGACATATATAGAGATGACTTTCTTGCTCGATATGATAGTATGCTATCTGGTTGCTCTTTATATTAACATGTACACTAGTCTATTTAAACTGTCTTATAGTTACATGTTGATAAAGCCCTTAGGATGTGTACTTGACTACCTGGACTATGATGCAGATCATACTAGTGGGGACATGGTAGTCCATAGATACATCCTTCAAGGTCCCTAGTCGTGGGTGTATCGAGACGGGGCATCGATATACCAGTGTAGACTAGCGTATACGCTTCTCGACCCATGAGATGGGCGATGGATGATCTCATATCCATTGGTGTTTGACATCAGAGATGGTATACGGGTGCTCAGTGAAGACTGGGTACAATGGACGGACTCGCCGAGAACTCCAGATGGTATTATACCTCACCTCAGATGGCAGTTCTCAGGTGACACTTGTGCAGGTTAGTCTGTAGACCCGAGATCGTCATAGAGTCTTGTGTGATTACCACTGTGCTTTGATCTACACCTTACCACGTCTATGAGGGCGTGCAAAACGGTGGTTTTTGGGCACAGTCCCGAGTCACATGGAGGCAATGAGCGATAGGAGGGGTTTCGTCTCTCCCGGTATTGGGGGTTGATGTTGCGCTGTGCTCGATTGGCCGTAACAGGGAAGTCCCTGGCCAGGGCTGATCAGAGATTTGCTGGTAAGTGTTACCAGTAGTTTCTCGACCCGTTATGAGCCTCACATCGGCACGACTTATCGGTTATTGGGGTCTGACGTTTACCACCCCTAGACTTGATATGCGACATATCAGACGAACAGACCGGACTGTACGGTAAGTGTTACTGGTTGGATTCACAGGAGTGTGAGCGGGCTTGCTCGTCGATCTTCTGATCGCTCAATACCCAGGTGGCCGTTACATTTAGCAGACCGCTTGCGGCTTGTGGATGCTTGATATGATCATCATCTGCTACCGGCGTATTGACGAGTCTTCAGAGTCCTACACAGACGTTTCCTGGCTCAAGCGAAACGAAATAGGAGCGCATATGAGATATGTGCGGGACCGAGAATAATGCGTGTATGTGATACCGTATTTCATTCTCGCGATGAATGTTTCGATTGGTTTTATGCGATATAACCTAGTTATCGAATCGAAGATTGATTCGATAAATCGATACATTGGATACTAGTCGGTTATGTGCGACATAACCGGATCATTGAATCAAATGTTGATTTAATGATTTAATGTATAATTATATATTTGATATATTACTTTGCATTAACTAGTATTGGTTCATTTTAAAAGGATTTTCTCACTTGATGTGCACATTGTATATGTGATATATTTTTGTATGCACTTGATTGTATCATGTTTGATGATACATGCTTACTTGAGTTTGTGTAAAGATTAAACCATGGTTATGTAATGGTTAGGGTTTTTCTTTTTCTTACTTATTTATTTATTTATTTATTTTGGAAAAGATAAAAGAGAAAATGGTAGCTTTCTTTGTTTGTTGTTGAAGCTTCATGAAGCTTTGACTAAAGTGACCATTTTGTCTTCATGCTTAACCCTAACCATTCAAACTAACCATGGTCTATTCTCTACACCTAACCAAGGTTAGGATATGATAAGTATTCATATTATTTTTCTTTTTAATAAGTACATATCATATTCTTTCTTCTTCTTCATCATCTTTAACAAGAAGAAAAGCTTACTAGCTTTAATGGAAACTTGTGAAAATGAGTGAGAAATCCAATTCTAAAGTGAACCCATCTCCTATTTCTTCATCCTCTACCTCTTGCCAAATAGTATAGGGTGTTATCTTCACAAGTTTCACGACTTGGTGAAGTTGGAGCTTGATCTTGAGTTGCCTCGACGTAGATCTTCTTCGGCATCGAAGTCGACAACCTAGTCCGCCCATTTTTCCGATGAAGCCGATGCTAGAGTCTGAGATCCGATATGGACAGCGAGGGGACGTCTACATGGAGCTAAAAAAGTGGAGAACCGGATCTACAAAGGTTGTAGCCTCTTTCTTTTAGTTAAGGTGTTAACTATTTTCACTTTTCGCCTAATCTCTAGTCAACGAATCCGTATTAGGGTTTCTCGGCACTTGTATAATCTAAAATTGGCATGGTTGATGCCTTGTGAGACCTCATTAGTGTGCCTAGGAACCCTACAGTTAAGCACTTTAACACTAAGTGAGAGGGATTACAACCTTTGTAGATCCGGTCCTTCACTTCTTAAGCTCCGTGTTGAGGTCCCTTCGCTGCGATCATCGTGTTCCGGACTCTCGAGAGGCTCCGCGAAGAGAAAGATGCAAGCTTGCTTCCGATCTTCGATAACAAAGATGATATACCTTGAAGTTTCATTAACACAAGCTCTCACTCACTAAATGAAGTGAACACTCTCATCTAAAGGGCAAGGGTAGACGAGGATGATGAAGTAGGATTTTTGCTCTCATTTGTTTTCTTATTCTCACTCATTTTTCATCACAAAATCAAAGCAAGAAAGCTTTTCATGAAGAAGTCAAGCAAGAAGAAGATGAATAATGATTAGAATCCTTTTGTGATGAATAACGAAAACATAATAATGATGAATAATGCAACCATGGTTAACTAAACCTTTGTAGAGATTTAACAAGGGCTAGGGTTTGGGTTGGGTTAAGTATGAGACATAAGAAAATATCATAACACAAAACAAATATCTTTTCCATGGCAAAAGATAAACCTTCTAGAAGGTTCATGAAACAACTAACCCAATTCAAACCCTAATCTTGTTTAATCTCCACTAATCTTGTTGCATTAATAATCATATCATGTTACAATATTATATATCACATATACAATATTTATTGTAACAAAATAAAATAATACAATTAACATATATCGCATATATATCAATGTATTACCCGAGTGAGAAAAAGAATCTTTTAGTGAGCTAATATTAGTTAATGTAATTTAATATATCATATATATTAATATACATTAAATTATTGAATCAACACTTGATCCGACAATCCGGCTATATCGCATATAACCGACTAATATATCATTTACCGATTCATCGAATCAACACTTGATCCGATGACACGGCTGATATCAAATATCGCGAGAATAGAATATGGTATCTCATATCGCATTATCCTCGGTCCTACACATATCACATATGTGCCCCTACTCCGTTTTGCCTGAGTCAAGAAACCTCTGTGTAGGACTCTAAAGAATCGTCAATACGCCGGTAGTAGGTGATGATCATATCAAACACCCACAAGCTGCAAGCGGTCAGCTAAACGTAACAGCCACCCAGGTATTGAGCGCTCAGAAGATCAACAACCAAGCCTGTACATTCTCCTGTGAATCCAATCAGTAACACTCCCGTACAGTCCGGTCTCGTCGTCTGATATGTCGCATATCTCGCCTAGGGGTGGTAAAAGTCAGACCCCAATAGCTTGATAAGTCGTGTCGATATGAGGTCTATAACAGTTCAAGAAACTACTGATAACACTTACCAGTAAATCTCAGCAACCCTGGCCAGGGATTTCCAGTTACAGCCAATCGAACACAGCACCACATCAACTCCCTATACCGGGAGAGACGAATCCCCTCTTATCGCTCATTGCCTCCATGTGATTCGGGATTGTACCCAAAAGCCACCTTTTTGCACGCCCTCTTGGACGTGGTATGATGGAAATCAAAGCACGGTGGGAATCACACAAGACTCTATGACGATCTCGGGTCAACATTCTACTCTGTACCAGTGTCACCGGAGAACTGCCATCTGACGTGAGGTATAATACCATCTGGGAGTTCTCGGCGAGTCCGTCCAGTGTACCCAGTCTCTACTGAGCACCCGTACACCATCCTTGATGTCAAACACCGATGGATATGGGATCATCCATCGCCCATCATATGGGTCAAGATGCGTATACGCTAGTCTACTGTGGTGTATCGATGCCCTGTCTCGATACACCCACGACTAGGAACAGTTATAGGATGTACTCGTCGACTACCGTGGCCCTACTAGTATGATCTCATCATAGTCCCAGTAGTCGAGTACATATCCTAAGGGCTTTATCAACATGTAACATAGAGACAATCAGAGTACATGTTAAGATAAAGTACAACCAGATAGCGTACTATCATGTCGAGCAAGAAAGTCCTCCCTATATATGTCCAAGCATCCACTACAATATACATCGTATGTACAGTAATGGCCTCTAAGGCATACATATAACTAACAGGTTGACCATTCTACGGCTGGTTCACAGGAGCTGTGGTATGTGTAAGTCTACGGTAGCGCCCCGGCCGTCAATCCGAGGCCAAACGAGGAACAAAACTTTTATAAACTGGCGCTAGCATAGACTTTAGCCCGGATCGTGCCATTAACGCTAAACTAGCAAACTGTAAAAGATGATAGAAAGGCTATACCGATCGATCCGTGTCCTTCGGTCTTTAGCCATCATCCCACGCTCCTCGTGGCATCTCTGATCTCGCTCGATCTCTGGTCTCCTCGTCGAAGTGGCACCATGTCAACGAATCATTATACGGGCTCCCGCCTCTAAACCGAGGCAACTCGGACATGAATTTTGCCAGCCGACATGTCCATGATTGAATTAGAGAGAGTGTAGAATACTTTGTCTCAAGACACCCAAGCATTTGGATGGAAGTAAATGAAGTTGCCAATGGATAACAAGTGTGAGCAAATGAAATCTTTTTATGTGAGGAAAGCAAAGTGCTCGGCCACTCTTTTTCTTCTCTGGGGAATTTTTCATGAAAGTTGTGGTGTAATAAATTAAGCAACCCAATAATTTAATACCTCACAACTCATAATGCCAGCACACTCAAAAACCTCACAAAAAATCCACTGCCACCTCCCATAAAATATCACAACCTTTGACAAACCCAATTAATGCAAATGACACCTTGCAAAGCACCCATGCCAATCAAGCCCATGCCTAGTAAATATTGGGGTCACCTCACATAATTTCGAAAATGGCAGCCCCTCAATAATTTGCCCATCACAAAATAACAATAATTTAAGCATTATAAAACATTACTCACAATTTCAACTTAATTAAACTTTAAACCAAAAGTTTAATCCGAGAAAAGAAATTTGGCAACTTCAAAAGTAATCCCGTAACGAATTACAGGATTACCCCACAACTGTATATACATACCCGCATCCGTATTCCGAACGAATACGAAATGCAATGAGACGAAAATATTTCTACACAATATAATACTAGGTCTGGCTTAAACCAAAACCCACTAGTATTATCTGTCCGAACCCAGACACGTGCACGTGTATGTTCGAACCCTGCCATAAAACCATATGGCCTCTACAATGTTTCGCCCGAACTTGGAAAACTATCTGCGGTGGACTCCAAAGACTCGTCAATACGCTGGCCATAGATTTAACCACAAGCACGTTAGTGGTACAAGCTGTACGTAACGGCTGCCCCATGTATTGAAAAAAAGTGAAGCCGATGAGCGAACTCATCCTGGAACCCTAACTGAACCTATCAGTGACAATATCCGTACAGTCTGGTCCGTTCGTATATGAGCATCGAATATCTGGCCTAGGGGGCTGGTAACGTCAGACCCCCAATAGCGGTATAAGTCGTATCGGAGTGTAGCCCATAACACCCTGAGATACTACTAGAGTACCTACCAGTAAATCTCCTGCCTCGGCCGAGGGCTCTCTTAGACATAGCGCGATCTCACCCCCAATACCGGAAGAGACGAACCCCTGCCGATCTGCTCACTGCCTCCATGTGGTTCGGGACTGTACCCAACTAAAACCTGTTTGCACGACTCCTTTGAGCCGTGGTAGGTAATAATCAAAGCACAATGGGAACCCACACGCGACAAATGACGATCTCAGGTCGATCAACTAACTTGTACATATGTCACCAGGGAACTGCTATCTGACGCTAGATATAATACCAACTAGCAGGTTCCCGGCGAGTCATGTCCGGTGCACTCATAACCCAATGAGCACCTGTATACATCTTAGGTGAACCAACTGACACCAATGGCTTTTGAGACCAGCCACCGCCCCTCGTCGGGGTCTCGACTGTATACACTAGTCTACTCCGGAGTATCGATGCCCTATCTCGAAACTCCCACGACTAGGGACCACTTTTAAGGATGTGCTTATAGACTACCCAACTCTCACGTATATAATCGCCATCATACTGTTGGTAGTAAAGAAAGAATCCTATGGGCTCTATCAATGTGCAATAGTGATCTGTAATGTCACCTAAAGCAGTACACGATGATAAAGATAAACCGGATAGCATACTATCATCTCGAGTAAGACTGTCCTTCCGGTATAGGTCATCCTTCAATCATTGCAATCACGTACCTGCGATCCAATAATTGACTTTGAGGGCACTATATCCAACAATCTCCCACTTGCACTTTAGGCTAATTATTGCGATGTCGCATACTCACAGCCCATGTGATACCGAACACCCAACTCCTCTACTAATCAGTTTCACAAAGCTCATTTGTAAAACTATTGTGTTCGAAAAATAGCCTCAGTGAGTGGATTCGTCCTGATGTTTCTTTCTATGTCTCTCTTAATCTCATGTTCGCGGAGAAATCCATCTCCCGAATTAAGTAATACCTGTCTTAGAATATGTCTGGATATCTGATGGGACCTAGTTCATAAATGAACTCCAAATCCAAACTTCTTAGACTATATCGTCAACTGAACTAAATCAGTACCTGCACCATACCTCCCACAGTATTTTCCTGGACCACCTGTCTAAACTACTGCCCTTCGTCAGAGAGAAAACTATAACTCTGACAATCACTCTGTCATCCATGTCACCTTGGAATCCCGGAATGATAACCGTCTCCCGAAAGAGGCTGCCGTCATCAAATCCCTAGAAAATCCACTTATGTTCTAAAACTGTTTCCCAACGTTTCTCCAGGATTGGATTAATATCAACATATTGCATCTAGTGTAAAAACAACATCTGGTGTGGTACTTGACATCTCATGATCAACTCAATTGCCTAAGCAAGTGATATGTTAATCATGCACATCCCTCTCCCCTTTAGTCTGTAAGACACCTTTAGAGAGGGTGACTCCATCACCTGCAGGTACACCACCATGCCAGGAGTCATCTATTCTAAATACCTTTAGAATACTGTCTAAGTACCCAGATTGGGAAACTACCCAAATCTAGATCTAAAACCATAGATCTAATAACCAGAATGTCTGATATTATATCCATATCCTGTGTGGAGAAACAACTGTGTGACAACCACAGTATAACCGATCGTAGGATAGGAATCTCACTTCCTACAAAGTGAATGTCATCCAAATACCAGGACATCACACCCTACTACCTTCTTAACAGATCCATCCCTTATTCTGATGAAGTCAAAGCCCATGACTGTCACATCAAAAAAATAGACGATCTCTCTCCGCTATATCTGCTCGAGTCTATAAATAGACATAAGCTACTTGCCCACTATGCTTCCGCTGCTCCCACTGACTACGACAACCCTTTACCAGAGTCATATACATATGCACTTCTAAAGCTAGTTTAGAACGACGCTATACTTATCCTCCTGCCGGGTCTCATAGCCTGGAACAACAATAGTGTCAAGTCTGGGTAAACAAGAACCTCCCTGTCACCGTCCTTGAGGCTACCGGAGTACCTCTCGGGTGTCTGAGGTTACCCACCATATCTGCGGAGTGGCTAATGGAATGTCAAACCTGATTGAATCTTTAGGTTCTATTAAATTTTCTGTAATCATTTGCGGTTCTGGAATCTCTTCCAATTCAACCATACTCCCACTACTGTTTTCTGAAGAAAAAAAATCCATTTTACTAAAACTGTGGCGAGTCAAGAACAATATCACCATTGATCTTCCAGATGGTAGAAAGTCAACCCTTGTCATAGCCTAGGCCAACCCACAAACTGCCATTACAGAAACGTGCCTTGGGTTATCCAGAGTCTGGGTTTAAGCATAAGCCGGACAACTCCCCGTACCTTAACATCGTTAAGATATGAATCATTCTATATCCAATATAGAAACTTTGGCACTGATTTAATTGGAACCAGATTCAAATAATGCAGCTGTCTCCAGTGCATGTCAACTAAATGGAGAGAGGCTAATCAGCATTACTCAACTTAGGAGTGCATCCAATTATGAGTAACCCGAAAGAGAAACAAGTTTCTCAAAACCATTACTATCAGCTGAATACCAAACACAATTATCTACATCTTCGATCATCTTGAAGAATCTCGATACTTGCGACACCTGGTTCTCTACTTTATTCTTATACCTATAACTTCTCAAAACTTAGACCTTGTATTTCTACGAAACACATGTCTAAAACTGGAGAAGTAACAAGTAAACAGAATATAGTATGAGTACCAACCCCTTTTTCCTAATGGACACTGGACAACATACAATACTTTGTATAAGTCCGCTGAGTTGAATAACTCAAACACTGTGCTTCGTAGGTTGAAAACTGTACTATGGTTATGAAGAATTACACCGCTGTTAAATGCTCCTTACCTAACCATGAACTGATATAGGTAAATGTCATCGACATAATATCAAAAAGTTATTTCTCACTTTATAAAAATAAACGTACAGATATATCAGTTTGAAATTGGTGCACAACAACAACGGATACTCAAAACCATATACTTGCCGTCCGGCAAAAACCCAGGCGATTTCCTCAAATATCACCAATTACAACGAATTCCGATATAATGAGGATGATCACTATATTCCCAATAACCTACTCCCACTCATCATCTGTAAAACCATACAGATATGAGAATGAAACCTGGTAAATACAATACCCTGGAGCAAGTGTCTAATTGGGAAATCATTTTTCATTAACAACGCATAGTGAAACTGAAACATGAAAATGTTTCGAAGGGGTATCCGGGTATTCCTAGTAATGCCTCTTCCATTATCCAGATTCATGGCAATAACCGTATATTTCGTTTCCATCTCTCCAAATCCGTTTATTTGTCTTTAGTCATTACCTTCTGTACACCTTCGTTAAGCTTAATGGTTTTCTTCCTTCCCTACCGTTCGGCACCAGCCTATGGTTTGGAAGAAGACTATCCAGTAAGTATAATAGGTGTACTCTGCTAATACTAGGAGTACTCGCAACCTGAGAGAAGGTGATGATAAAAGACAACTGAATAAAACCTTATTCTATTTCTCCTGAACTGGAGAAAAAACAAAGGTGAAGTAGGAGTGGCGATGAACTACACGGTTTGGTCGCGAATAATAGCAGTCGCAATTTACTTTGCCCTCTTTCTAATCCCTTTATTTTGTCTTTACTTATTACCTTCTGTACACCCTACTTAGGCTAATTGGTTTTCTTAATTCCCTACCTTTCGGCACCTGCCTATGATTTGGAAGAAGACTATCCAATAAGCGTAATAGGTGTACTATCTAATAAGCGTAATAGGTGTACCGTCTCCTAAACCAAGGAGTACTCTCAACCTGAGAGAAGGTGATGATAAAAAACAACTAAATAAACCAATTCAATTTCTCCTGAACCTGAATCCATCCCCGAAGAAGTCCCTTCGAGTTCGTATATAACCATACGATGGATTTATCCAATGGAAGTGGATGTTCGTAGTTATACGAGGTGTTTTGGAGAAATGCAAAGGGTAAAAGAAGGAGCGACAATAATGTATGCAACTCAGACAATCCAAAAGCCAGTATTTTAAGAAGGTTCGGTCAACTTGGTCACTGAGTCATAGTCTAGGGTCGGTCAATGGTCGCTGCCAAAGAGAGAGAGAAAAGAAACACTCTGCGTGCACTCTAACCTAGATCAGAATGGTTATCACTTTATCTAATCAAGAAACCTCCCACTGTATCGTCAAATTCTCCTCCAAACCTGAAAGAAGAATTAGTCGGGATCACCCGAAGAGTATACCAACTCATCAGTGGGAATCGGGATCCAACTCTCATCGCATGATAACGTGAAGGAATCCACTCACGTTATCACACTTCAGAAGGTATGCGCATGCCTGGCAAGTTTCAGTTTCTTTAGAAACTCCCGATGTCGATTTTTTCCCCATGCTCTTATGACCTTGACTAAGGGCCAACAAATCATAAGTCACATGTCAAGTTCTGCCCGTCATTGTCCCGGTTAATTTGAACCCACCCGTACTCGCCCTTGACTAAGGGCCAACAAGGTTGTACGGCTGTGCCAAACCAACGCATCTATCTATACAACAGAAAGGTAACAAGCAGCTACCATCCACTATGCCTTGACTAAGGGCCAACAAACACAGCATGAATACTAAGTGCTACCCGTCTGAAATGACGGAGGGCTACGGCTGGTTTTTGGCGAAAAACCTTTAACGTAATGAACTTGATCTTGTTGAAGGAACCTGATAGCTTTTTAAAAAAATATAGTGGCGAAAACCTTTGCTAAAGAGGTCACTCCCGGTGAAAGGATCTCGGCTCTTTCCTCGTGGAATGAGGTGCAGGATATTCCAACCGAATACCACGATGCAAAGCAACAAGTAATCGACTATAGTGAAGTTATTACCCTAACGCAAACTTCTGCCCAAGGGGTCACTCCCGGTGAAGGGATCTTGGCCCTTGCCTCGTCGAATGAGGTGCAGGATATTCCAACTGAATACCACTGTGCAAAACAAAAGAAAACGTCTTTGTAATAACACTTTTTGAAAACTGTTCCAACAACATCAAACATGTTTTTTTTCCTTGCATTGATCAAAATCAACACAGTCCCATCAATTAATCACACCATAAAAGAACAAAAATAAAATGTACGTATATGCCATCCGCATTTGTCACTGGGTCCGTCATCACCCGTTAGGTTACTTAACTAAAGACAGAGCGGGGACTGGACTAGCGCGGGTGCAAAACATATACAACATCTACTAGTATATATACCAATATACAATAATCGCTCCAGGAGTGATAAATGCAACAATACAGAAAAGTAATAAGCATCACAGAACAATACAGATAATCTGGGAGCCCCGGGTTTCACAGAGCCGTAACTGAAACCCGACATTCCCCCGGTCGTGTGGATAGCCTGTGCAATGAAACCTAGACCCCTACGAGTGCGGCAAGTTACCCGCCAAAACCTGAAGTGAGGCAGCCCCCTACAGCAAAGTGAATGGACCACCCTGCACTTCATGGAATCCGGTAACTTGAGCACCCCTCCTTAGGTCAACCTGTACCCCCTACGAGTACGGTGAATAGTCCGCCAATTCTAGAGTGAGGCCCCCTCCCTCTCAAAGCCATGAGATGCGGACCCGTTGCCCTCCAGAACCCGGCTATCCGTGCACTCCATCGTGGGGTAAACCTACTACAGAAATGAAAATATGTACAACGGGTAAATCGACCTCAACCCGGTCGTGCCCCAAACAAATAATATACAAACAGGCAGCGACAGTAGTCCACATGTCGGACGCTCACCCCGCGATATCAAATGTATAAATAAATCCAAACAGCACTACCATTGCACGCAAGCTATCCACCACGACAAATCCGCAACATCACAGCACAACACAGAACATCAACGTGAATGTCACATTCGCAAATCCGTCTAAAAGGACAATAGCAATTAAACGAATTATACCGCTTAAATGACATTCACCGTCGCAGATATAATGCAAGTACTGTAAACTAACACATTTAAAATTCCGATCGACAAAACTTCCCGAAGTGGGCCCCAAGTAAAAATCCAGTACTCAAACAAATCTGGGCCCAAACAAAATAATCCAAAAACCACAATTCCACATGAAAGACCCCCAGAAGAAAAATGGTGCACTGAAGCCCCAAAACGGCGGTGGAACCGCGGCAAACCCATGGGTTCCGCGGCGGTTTTGTGGGATCGTTCTACCAAATTTCTTCTACAGTCTTAGAAAAGCCTGCTCGATGTTCTGACATACTCAAAATAATTTTTAGACGACAAAAAAATTTCGACTGAAACTTTAAATTTAGAATTGCAGTTTTGGAAATTTCGTTCGATCGATATTTTAAACATGTTAGAACAAGCTAGTAAAGGTTAATGGCGTGGCTCTGATACCATGTAAGTCTACGGTAAAGCCCCGGCCGTCAATCCGAGACCAAACGCGGAACAAAACTTTTATAAACTGGCGCTAGCATAGACTTTAACCCGGATCGTGCCATTAACACTAAACTAGCAAACTGTAAAAGATGATAGATAGGCTATACCGATCGATCCGTGTCCTTCGGTCTTTAGCCATCATCTCACGTTCCTCGCGGCATCTCCGATCTCGCTCGATCTCGGGTCCCCTCGTCGAAGTGGCACCACGTCAACGAATCTTTATACGGGCTCCCGCCTCTAAACCGAGGCAACTCGGACATGAAGTTTGCCCGACATGTCCAAGATTGAAGTAGAGAGAGTGTAGAATATTTTGTCTCAAAACACCCAAGTATTTGGATGGAGGTAAATGAAGTTGCCAATGGATAATAAGTGTGAGCAAATGAAATCTTTTAATGTGAGGAAAGCAAAGAGCTCGGCCAATCTAGTGCTCGGACACTCTTTTTCTTCTCTGGGGAATTTTTCATGAAAGTTGTGGTGTAATAAATTAAGCAACCCAATAATTTAATACCTCACCACTCATAATCATAGTCACATAATTCACAAATTATTCAGCGAATTCGCGAATAATACGCGAATTATGCGACTGCCGATTAAATCTGCGAATTATTCGCCATCACCGAACGCGCCGAATTATTGCCGAATTATTCGCGAATAATTCCCGAATTATTTGCGAATTATTCGAAAAAAAAGTGAATTATTCAAAAAACAGCAAATAATTCACGAAATCAAAATCCAGCGTCTCATATATTAATTTTATATTAAATTTTTGCTCCAAATCCTTCCCGAACATTTCCCGAACACTTACTGAATCTTTCCCGAATACCTTCCAATTTTTTCCGAATAGTTCTCCGAATCCGAATTTTCGACCTCGCCGAATTATTGTCGAATCACGAATCTATGACTATGCTCATAATTTCAGCACACTCAAAACCCTCACAAAAAATCCACCGCCACCTCCCATAAAATATCACAACCTTTGACATACCCAATTAATGCTAATGACACCTTGCAAAGCACCCATGCTAATCAAGCCCATGCCTAGTAAATGCTGGGGACACCTCACACAATTTCGAAAATGGCAGCCCCTCAATAATTTGCCCATCAAAAAATAACAATAATTTAAGCATTATAAAACATTACTCACAATTTCAACTTAATTAAACTTTAAACCAAAAGTTTAATCCGAGAAAAGAAATTTGGCAACTTCAAAAGTAATCCCGTAACGAATTACAAGATTACCCCACAACTGTATATACATACCCGCATCCGTATTCCGACCGAATATGAAATGCAATGAGACAAAAATATTCCTACACAATATAATACTAGGTCCGGCTTAAACCAAAGCCCACTAGTATTATCTGTCCGAACCCTGACACGTGCACAAGTGCACGTGTATGTTCGAACCCTGCCATAAAACCATATGGCCTCTACAACGTTTCGCCCGAACTTAGAAAACTATCTGCGGTGGACTCTAAAGACTCGTCAATACGCTGGCCGTGGATTTAACCATAAGCACGTCAGTGGTACAAGCTGTACATAACGGCTGCCCCATGTATTGAGCAAAAGGAAAGCCGATGAGCGAACTCATCCTGGAACCCTAACTGAGCCTATCAGTGACAATATCCGTACAGTCCGGTCCGTTCGTCTATGAGCATCGCATATCGGGCCTAGGGGGCTGGTAACGTCAGACCCCTAATAGCGGTATAAGTCGTGTCGGAGTGTAGCCCAGAACACCATGAGATACTACTGGAGTACCTACCAGTAAATCTCATGCCTCAGCCGAGGGCTTTGTGTAATGGCTCTCCTAGACAGCGTGATCTCACCCCCAATACCGGGAGAGACGAACCTCTGCCGATCCGCTCACTGCCTCCATGTGTCTCGGGACTGTACCCAACTAAAACCTGTTTGCATGACTCCTTTGAGTCGTGGTAGGGTAATAATCAAAGCATAGTGGGAACTCACACGCGACAAATGAAGATCTCAGGTCGATCAACTAACCTTTACACATGTCACCAGGGAACTGCTATCTGACGCTAAGTATAATACCAACTAGCAGGTTCCCAGCGAGTCATATCCGGTGCACTCATAACCCAATGAGCACCTGTATATATCTTAGGTGAACCAACTGACACCAATGGCTTGTGAGACCGGCCACCGCCCCTCTTTGGGGTCTCGACTATATACACTAGTCTACTCCGGAGTATCGATGCCCTGTCTCGAAACTCCCACGACTAGGGACCACTTTTAAGGATGTGCTTATAGACTACCCAACTCTCACGTATATGATCGCCATCATACTATTGGTAGTCAAGAAAGAATCTTAGGGGCTCTATCAACGTGCAATAGTGATCTGTAATGTCACCTAAAGCAGTACACGATGATAAAGATAAACCAGATAGCATACTATCATCTCGAGTAAGGCTGTCCTTCCAGTATAGGTCCTCCTTTAATCATTGCAATCACGTACCTGCGATCCAATAATTGACTTTGAGGGCACTATATCCAACAGTATGCTCTGGGAACTTTTGAACTCTGCTCAAGTGTTAAGATATTTGGGAAATTTTGGGTATTTGTTTATTCAATCGGAAAGTTTAACATTGTCTAGTTATCTGAAATATGATACAATATGTGGAATTCATATAGTTAGGCATGAAATCCGTAATATGTGATATTTCGGGTTTACGATGTCAAAGGTGATTGTGGATTCCAAATGTTGTAGTTTTTCACTTTCTTTTCTGTGACCGTAAGTATAATATGTGGTGTATCGCCAGATTCGTTGCTATACATCAACGACAATTGGGATACACATATTTACTTCCGTTGATGACATGTGATGTGATGTGTTGCTGTTGTAAGTCCATGCTACCCCTCCCGGTACTTACGGGCTTGCGGAAATGATGAAAAACGATTTTTCTAGAGGTGATAACATGAACTCAAAATATGGATCTTTGTTAAACAACCATATAACAATCCTAACTAAGAGTTTTACCTACTCGGTAAGGGGGTTATACCTTTCTTGAACTCCTTCGTCTTCAACTCTTTGCGGTGTACGGATCGGCCTCACCTCGTCGTCTCCTCGCGCCGAAAATGGATCCACCCAAAAGCTTCTACCTTTTGGCTTCTACTTCAAACTTGAAGAAACTAGAACACTTGGTTTGCTAAACCTTGTGAACTAGAATGAGTAGAGAAGTGATATGGGTTTTCTTTTATCTCTAAGGCAATGTTTCTCAACTCATGAGAGGGAGTTGCCTTGAGCTAGAAAGAGAGAGCAAGAGGAGGAGGAAGAGAGCTTGAGCAAGAGAGAGAAATGAAATGAAAGAATGAGCAAGTCTTTTGCCATCCAAGCTCTCAAAATCCAAAAAATTATGATAACAAGTAATAATAATTGAGTATAATGTGATGCTTGTTATCATGACAAATGACAATATCATTTCTTGCATTAAATGCAATTTGTGAACCATCAAGCAAGCACAAGTCAATGTAAACAAATGATAGCCATTGTCATGATGGTGGTCAACAAGTCCAACCTAGTCAACCGGTCAACAAAAGTCAACAAGTCAACAAGGTCAACCTTTCAACCCTAACCATGTCACTATAATACTTAATTAATATTATTGTTAATCATAATTCTAATTTTCATTAGGGTTTAGCAAAAGTCAACAGTCAACAACCCTAATGAGAATCCTCTGCCTCTGTCTCTGTCAACTGTGCATACACACCCGTATCCGCGTTCCGGGGAACACGAATACAAACGAGATAAAACCAATCCCAAAACCTATACTAGGATCTGGCTTAAACCAAAACCCGCTAGTAATAACTGCCCGGACACTAAACGTGCACAAGTGCACGGATGTGACCGAACCCTGTCGCAAAACCATGCGACCTGTCGCAAAACCATGCGACCTCTACTCTTTTGCCTAAAGGCGAATAGCTCTCTGTGTGGAACTCTAAAGACTCGACACTACGCTGGCAGTGGGTTTAACCACAGACCGCAAGCGGCACTAGCTGTGCGTAACGGCCCCCAGGTAGATGCCGATAAGAAGACGGACGAGGTGAAACCCATCTAAACTCCTACTGAGCCTGAATGTGACAGTCTCCGTACAGTCCGGTCTGTTCGTCTAAGAACATCGCATGGCGGGCCTAGGGGGCGGTAAACGTCAGTTCCCTACTAGCGGTACAAGTCGTGTCGGAGTGTAGCCCAGAACACCTGAGATAACACTGGAAACTTACGAGTCTATCTCGCTTGCCCTGGCCAGGGACTTTGTGTAATGTCTCTCCTAGACACAGCGCGATATCAACCCCCAATACCGGGAGAGACGAATCCTGTCTAACCGTCACTGCCTCCAAGTGCTTCGGGACTGCACCCAAAAACTACCTGTTTGCATGACTCCTTTAAGCCGTGGTAGGGTAGTAGTCAAAGTACAGTGGGAACACACTCGAGGCGAAGTGACAGTGTCAAGTCAACGGACTAAGCTGTACACATGTCACCTGGGAATTGATAACTGACGATAGGTATAATACCAACCAACAGTTCCCGACGAGTCCTGTCCAGTGTACTCGTAACCGAACGAGCACCCGCATACTATCTCAAGTACGACGTACTGACGGCTGTGGGACAGACCGTCTCCCAAGCTAGGATAAGAAGCGCATACGCTAGTCTACTCCGGAGTATCGATGCCCTGTCTCGATAGTCCTGCAACTAGGGACCTGCATAAGGATGTGCTTGTAGATTACCCAGCCCCCACGAGTGTGACTGCGATCACAACGCTGGTAATCAAGCAAAGATCCTAAGGGCTCCACTAATGTGTAAAGGCGATATGCTAAAAGAAACACATGCACACATTAAAGCAGAAACAAACCAAGTAGCATACTACAATTTTGAGCAAGATTGTCAATACAAGGTGAATATCCCAAGCTTCCATTAAGTAATATACATACTAGTATGATACAGTAATGGCTTTTAGGGCATATACACTAACAATCTCCCACTTGCACTAAGGCCATGTACTGGCGTATCGAAGACCTATCATCTCGATCAGCCGCTCGAACTGAGTCTGGGGTAAGGCCTTCGTGAATGGATCAGCAGTGTTATCTTCCGTAGCAACTCTCCGAATCTCGATCTCCTGGCGACCCACGATCTCCCTGATCAGGTGATACCGCCTCAAGATGTGTCTGGACTTCTGATGGGACCTGGGTTCCTTCGCTAAAGCTATAGCCCCGTTGTTGTCGCAATACAGAGGTACTGGATCAACAATGGACAGAACCACCTGAAGTTCTGTTAGGAACTTCCTTATCCAGACGGCTTCTTTTACGGCATCTGCAGCAGCGATATATTCCGTTTCCATCGTCGAGTCAGCAACGGTTTCCTGTTTGGAACTCTTCCAACACACCGCCCCTCCATAGAGGGTAAAGACATAACCCGGCATGGACTTGGAATCATCCTTGTAACTCTGGAAGCTGGAATCAGCAAAGGCCTTGATCTGGAGGTCTTTTCCGCCATACACCAAGAACATCTCCTTAGTCCTTCTTAGGTACTTGAGAATGTTCTTTACTGCTATTCAGTGTTTCTCCCCAGGGTTTGACTGATACCGGCTTACCACACTCAGTGCATAAGCTACATCTGGTCTGGTACACAACATCGCATACATTATAGAGCCTACCGCAGAAGCGTAGGGTATAATAGACATGCGATCCCTTTCCAAATCTGTCTTGGGAGACATCTTTTTGGAGAGGGTGATCCCGTGACAAGCCGGTAAATTACCGCGCTTGGAATCTTCCATACTGATGTAAGTCCATGGTAGCGCCCCGGCCATCTACAGACGCCAAATGCGGAACAAAACTTTTTAACTGGCGCTATCGTATACTTTCACCCGGATCTGCCATTATTGCTAAACTAACAAACTGTAAAGAGTGTAGAAAGGTTATACCGAACGATCCGAGTCCTTCGTTCTTTAACCATCATCCCACGCTCCGTTGCGGCTGCTCCGATCTCGTCGATCTCCGATCTGCTCGTCCAGGTGGCACCACGTCAACGATTCTTTAAACGGGCTCCCGCCTCTGACTCGAGGCAACTCGGTCGTCAAGTTTGCTAAAAGAGACGACCAAGAATGATGTAGAGAATGAGTAGAAGACATTGTCTCACTTCGTCCAAAGCCGTGGACGATCGGTTAATAAAGTTGCCACTCGAATCGGGAGATGGAATGAAATGATATATGAAATTTCCATACACCCCAAAACTATCATATCTTTTTAAACAAATGAATCAATCAAGTGTGAGAGTGAGAGAGGAGGGGGCCGGCAATCTTATAGGAATAGGGGGAGTGTAGGAGGGAAGAGGGTAGGGTGACTACAAGGATAAAATATCTAGTGTGAACACAAAGTGTGAACACATTAAATGCAACCAATGAAACATCAACACCATTCTAACCTAGTCACCTCTTCTAGAAACTTCTAGAAGCATCCACACTCTTCTCAAGAAAAGACAAAATCCGTATTTAACCAAATGTTAAAAGACGGTTGATAGATAACTGGAAACTGGCAACTTCCAAAAGCGATCCTGAAACGAATTTCAGGACAACCCCGTAACTGTATAAATATACCCGCATTTGTATTACGACCGAATACAAATGCAACTGAGACAAAGATATTATATCTACTCAATATAATACTCGGATCCGGCTTAAACCAAAGCCGACCAGTATCATCTGCCCGAAATCTGACACGTGCGTAAACGTACGTGCATTTTCCGAACCCTGCCATAAAACCATACGGCCTCTACGACGTTTTGCCCGAACTTGGGAAACTGTCTGTAGGGAACTCTAATGACTCGTCAGTACCCTGGCAGTGGGTTTAACCACAAACCGTCAGCGGCACTAGCCATGCATAACAGCTGCTCATGGACTGACCTCAAGGGAGGCCGATGAGCGAACTCACTCGGAAACCCTACTGAGCCTAACAGTGACAATGTATATACAGTCCGGTCCGTTCGTCTATGAGTATCGCATATCTGTCTAGGGGGATAGTAACGTCAAACCCCCAATAGCAGTATAAGTCGTGTCGGAGTGTAGCCCAATAACACCCTGAGATACTACCGGAGTACCTACCAGTAAATCTCCTGCCACGGCCGTGGGCTTTGTGTAATGGCTCTCCTAGACACAGCACGATCTCACCCCCAATACCGGGAGAGACGAATCCCCTGCCGATCCGCTCACGTGCCTCCATATGGCTCGGGACTGTACCCAAAAGCTACCTGTTTGCACGACTCCTTTGAGCCATGGTAGGGTAGAAATCAAAGCACAGTGGGAACTCACATGAGACAAATGGCGACCTCAGGTCGATGAACTAACCTGTACACATGTCACCAGGGAATTGCTATCTGACGATATGTATAATACCAACTAGCAGATTCCCGGCGAGTCCTGTCCGGTGTACTCATAACCCAATGAGCACCTGTATACATCTTAGGTGATCCAACTGACACCAGTGGCTTGTGAGACAGGCCACCGCCCCTCGTCGGGGTCTCGACTGTATACACTAGTCTACTCCGGAGTATCGATGCCCTGTCTCGAAACTCCCACGACTAGGGACCACAATTAAGGATATGCATATAAACCACCCAACTCTCACGTATATGATTGCCATCATACTTTTGGTAGTAAAGCAAGATCCTAAGGGCTCTATCAAAGTGTAGCATGTAATCAGTCACCTGAACATGTACACGACTGATAAAGGCAAACCAGATAGCATACTATCATCTCGAGTAAGACTGTCCTACCGGTATAGGTCCTCCGCAATCATTGCAATCACGTACCTGCGATCCAATAATTGACTCTGAGGGTACTATCTCCAACAACTGAATCTTTTCAGTATGGTATCGATGTACCTGGACTGTGAGAGTCCCAGTATCCTCTTGGATCTGTCACGATAGATCCGGATCCCCAGAATGTATGAGGCATCACCCAGGTCTTTCATGGAGAACCTGTGTGACAAGAACCCTTTGACATATTGTAGCATAAGAATGTCATTTCTTATCAAGAGAATGTCATCCACGTATAAAACATGGAATACTACAATTCTCGCTACAAATCTACTATAGATGCATGGTTCATCTGGATTTTTGATAAAGCCAAATTCTTTGACCGTCTCATCAAAACAGATGTTCCAACGCCGCGATGCCTGCTTTAGTCCATAGATGGACTTAAGCAACTTGCACACCTTTCCGCTGCTCCCACTCTGAATGAAACCCCCTCGCTGGTCCATATAGACACACTCCTCTAAATTTCCATTTAGAAAAGCGGTCTTTACGTCCATTTGCCAGTTCTCATAATCGTGGAAGGCAGCAATTGCAAGGAGGATCCGAATGGATTTCAGCATAGCCACTGGAGAAAAGGTTTCGTCATAGTCCAAGCCAGGTCTTTGACGGAAACCCTTTGCAACAAGTCTAGCTTTATAGGTCTCAACCTGTCCATCTACACTAATCTTCCTTTTGAAGATCCACTTGCATCCTACGAGTTTTACCCCATCTGGAGTAATGTCCAACGTCCATACTTTGTTGGTGTACATGGACTCCATTTCGGTCCGCATTGCATCCAGCCATTTTACCGAGTCAATGCTCTGAATGGCCTGCTGGAAGCTAGTCGGCTCATCACTATCAATGATGCAATCCTCTCTATCCCCGTCTATGAGAAAACCGTAGTATCTCTTGGGCGGATGAGACTGCCTACTACTTCTGCGGAGCGGCGTAGGAATGTCCTGATCTTTCGAACCCTCTGGTTCTACTAAGCTTTCAGTAATAGCTCATGGTTCTGGAATTTCTTCCAGTTCTATTGCGCTCCCAGTTATCTGATTCTCTAAAAACTGAGTTTCCAAGAAGTGGGCATGCCGAGAAACAAAAACCTTTTGTTCCTCTTCGCAATAGAAGAAATATGCCTTGGAGTTCTTTGGATATCCCACAAACTTGCACTGTACTGAGCATGCCTCGAGCTTGTCTGCATGCTGCTTTTTGACAAAAGCTGGACATCCCCATGTCTTAATGTGATTAAGATAGGGTCTCTTCCCACACCACATTTGATATGGTGTAGTAGGCACAGTCTTAGTTGGAACTCGGTTCAAAAGATATGCAGCTGATTCTAGTGCATATCCCCAGAATGATCGTGGTAACTCAGCGTTACTCATCATGGAACGTACCATATCCAATAGAGTGCGGTTCCGTCTCTCCGATACACCGTTATGTTGCGGGGTGTATGGAGGAGTAAGCTGAGAGAGAATTCCATTCTCTTTTAAGTAATCCAGGAACTCGGCACTTAAGTATTCACCACCTCGATCAGATCTCAGTGTTTTGATACTTTTGCCTGTTTGTTTTTCTACTTCATTCTTATATTCCTGGAATTTTCCAAAGGCTTGGGATTTATGTTTCATTAAGAAGACATAACCGTACCTTGAAAAGTCATCCGTAAAAGTAATGAAGTAAGAGTAACCGCTTCGTGTATTCGTAGATATTGGACCGCACACGTCGCTGTGTACGAGTCCCAAGAGCTCGCTCGCTCTCACTCCGTGTCCAGTGAACGGAGTCTTAGTCATCTTTCTTTTGAGACAGGATTGACAAGTTGCATATGATTGATATTCGAACGGATCCAAATATCCTTCTGTATGTAACTTCGTCAACCTTCTCTCATTGATGTGACCCAGTCTACAATGCCATAAGAAAGTCTGATTTATTTCCGGAGACTTTCTTTTGTGTGTATTCTGGACATTGAAAATCTGTGGTTGGTTTAATACGTATATACCATTGCTTAATATACCTGACCCAATCAGAACTTGATTAAGGTGAATGTTTACAACATTACTTACAAACGCAAATTCATAACCTTCTTTAGAAATCAAAGATACAGAAATGATATTACAAGTTGCATTGGGTTCAAAAAAGCAATTACGTAAAACCAAAACATGTCCATCTGACATTCCCAGGTGATAATCCCCCACGGCCTCAGCATCCATGCTAGCTCCGTTTGCAACTTTGAGGGTCATGTCACCTGCTTTCAAAAACCTACGCTTTCTCAACGCCTGCAAAGAATTACAGATATGAGATCCTGATCCGGTATCCAATACCCAGGACGTAGAGTTTATTGATAGACAGTTTTCAATAACATACACACCTGAAGCTGAAGCCGCAACCTGCTTCAGATCCTGTGTTCTGTCTTTCCAAGCACTGCAATCTTTCTTCCAGTGTCCACTCTTGTGACAGTAAAAGCATTCTTCCTTATCCATAAGCTTCCCCGCTACCTTTGTTGCTTTTACCTTTCCCTTCGTATCCACCTTACTAACACCGCCCCTTGGTTTGGCGGGGGTTTTCTTCTTCTTTCCCTTGGCTTTCGCCTTGGACCTAGAAGAGGAAGATCCTCCTACAAACAAAGTGGATGTTTCCCTACCTTTCTGTAGGGTGCCCTCTGCACTCCTCAGCATGTTGAGGAGCTCTGAAAGTTCAACTTCCTTTTCTTGCAAGTTGAAATTCAGGATGAACTGGGCGTAAGTGGAAGGAAGGGACTGAAGAATCAAGTCCGTATAGAGCTCATTCTCCAACGTGGTCCCAAGGTCCGCGAGCTCCTCTATGTAGCCAATCATCTTAAGCACGTGTTCCCCTACCGATAATCCGACGGCCAATCTTGCCAAAAACAACTTCTTCAACACTTTGTATCTGGCGATACAAGATTGCTCTCCATACGGTTCTTTTGTATGGAGAAATATGGATTCGAGGTCCATATTCTCGTGCCTCCTCCGATGTTCGTTGTCCATAGAGGCAAGCACGAGGCACTTGGCCTTCGCGCAGTCGATTTCCCAGGTCTTACGGATTTCCCTATCCGCGACGCTGGTTTTGGGACCTGTGACAGGGGGAGCTTTGGTGGTAAGAAGATACCCCAACTTGTCATAAGTGATTGCCATTTTGACATTCCTGAGCCAATCTTTGTAGTTTGGCCCTGTCAGTATGTTTTTATCTAGTAGTAACTTAAGTCCAGTCATGATGTTTGGTCGCTGCAATTAGGAGAGAGAGAAGAAACACTTTAGCATGATGCTCTTGCAAATTTAGAGTGGTTTTTAATTTGTCTAAACAGGATGGCTCCCACTGTCTCTCGAATCCCTCCTCAAACCATAAGGGAAGAACTAGTCGGGATCAATCTCACCGTACAATACTTGCTTAACCGTTCAGCCAGGCCAGTGTCGGTACTTTGAGGGAGGTTTTCAACGCTTTCGCGAAGTTCCTTAATTAAATAACCTCTTTTCCCTATGGGCGTAGCCCCGCTAACACCTTTCTAGACACCTACTTGGTTTATAGCATTGATCGTTAAGTGAGAAAGTTCCGGAGGAGTAGCATATAGTCACAGTAGGATCGTGATCCAAATATCATCGCGTGACAAAACTGAAGGAATCCTACCAGAATCATCACACTCCAAATGGTATGCAACGCTAGCAAGTTTCAGTTCTTTTGAAACTCCCGATGTGGATTTTTGCCCCATGCTCTTATGACCTTGACTTTGACCAAAATATCATAAGTCACATGTCAAGTTCTACCCGTCATTCTCCAGGTTAATTTGAGCCCGCCCGCACATACCCTTGACTTTGGCCAACATGGTAGAACGACTGCCCCAAACCAACACATCTATCTATGCTGCACATGAATACCCAATAGCTACCAATCACTATGCCTTGACTTTGGCCAACATACATAGCTTGAATACTTATTGACCATTCATGTGAAACGACGGAAGGCTACGAATGGTTTTGGCGAAACCGCGAACGTAGTGAACTTGATATAATCGATGGAACGAGATAGCTTTCAAAAGGAGTGGTTCAAGCTCCGCATTTAAAAGTTTGGTTTTGAAAAGAACCGAGTGGTTTTCAAGGTGTTCCAACGACTTTTACTTGGTTTATTTTTCTTGCATTAATTTTAATGCGTCCCATCATTTAATCCTACCATTGCAGAAAACAACCAAAATATGACGTACGCTTATGCCATCCGCATTCGCCACGGGGCCCCGTCATTACCCGTTAGGTTACTTAACTAACGACAGAGCGGGGGCTGGACTAGCGCGGATGCAAAACATAAGCAACGCCTAAATAGATATCATATATATAGATATATAGCAATGATAGCCATTTCAGATCACAGTTGAACACATTGGATATACTAGGAATCCGCAATTCGTACGAGCCTGTAACGAAAAGCGGATTACACGGTCGCGGTGAATAGCCAATACCCCACCCAAGACCCCTACGGGTGCGGCAAACTACCCGCCAAGTACCCGAAGCGAAGCAACCTCCCTCAACTCGTGAGTAAGCCACTCGGCACTTCGAGATACCCGGTAGTTTGTGCACCCCACCTTGGGTCTATCCTAGGAGCAAAAACAGTAAAAAGAAATTATACAAGGACGGCTACAACCCCGACCCGGTTGTGCGGCCATACAAATAATATTACATCAATTTACATATTACATGAATTGAAAGATAAAAGGAAAAACTCTCATCTCACAACCCCCCGGCTATTCATCCGCGACAATCCAACGAATTCATAAACACAAACCATCAACATTACATATCACAGATATGTATAACCCCCACTAATCGACATATAGCGATTAGCAGACGTTCTATACATATATCACATCACAGATATAAACCCGTTAGCTTTAGTCTTTAGAAATTCGATCAAAATACGGTTTTTTAAGCCCCAAAAACAAATTTTTCTTTCTGGAAAATCTGGGCAGAAAAAACATATTGTAAAAATCCCAAAACACCCCTATGACCACACTGCAAGGAAAATCGTCCACGGCCGAGTCAATTCGGCCGCGGATCCGCGGCGAGAGCAAGCTCCTGGGACCATTTTCCTACAGTGTGCTCTAAAAACCCTGAGTCGAATTTTAAGGCAAGATTTATTATTTTGGAACAGAGGAAAATTTCGATAGAAAGTATGCAACCCGGGCGTGTTTCGCGACTTTTTCTCCGATCGAATTTCTAGTTACTTTACTAACATGTTAGATAGTGTTTAACTAGGCTCTGATACCACTGTAAGTCCATGCTACCCCTCCCGGTACTTACGGGCTTGCGGAAATGATGAAAAACGATTTTTCTAGAGGTGGTAACATGGACTCAAAATACGGATCTTTGTTAAACAACCATCTAACAATCCTAACTAAGAGTTTTACTTACTCGGTTATGGGGTTATACCTTTCTTGAACTCCTTCGTCTTCAACTCTTTGCGGTGTACGGATCAGCCTCACCTCGTCGTCTCCTCGCGCCGAAGATGGATCCACCCGAAAGCTTCTACCTTTTGGCTTCTACTTCAAACTTGAAGAAACTAGAACACTTGGTTTGCTAAACCTTGTGAACTAGGATGAGTAAAGAAGTGATATGGGTTTTCTTTTATCTCTAAGGCAATGTTTCTCAACTCATGAGAGGGAGTTGCCTTGAGCTAGAGAGAGAGAGCAAGAGGAGGAGGAAGAGAGCTTGAGCAAGAGAGAGAAATGAAATGAAAGAATGAGCAAGTCTTTTGCCATCCAAGCTTTCATAATCCAAAAAATTATGACAACAAGTAATAATAATTGAGTATAATGTGATGGTTGTTATCATGACAAATGACAATATCATTTCTGGCATTAAATGCAATTTGTGAACCATCAAGCAAGCACAAGTCAATGCAAACAAATGATAGCCATTGTCATGATGGTGGTCAACAAGTCCAACCTAGTCAACCGGTCAACAAAAGTCAACAAGTCAACAAGGTCAACCTTTCAACCCTAACCATGTCACTATAATACTTAATTAATATTATTGTTAATCATAAGTCTAATTCTCATTAGGGTTTAGCAAAAGTCAACAGTCAACAACCCTAATGAGAATCCTCTGCCTTTGTCTCTGTCAACTGTGCATACACACCCGTATCCGCGTTCCGGGGAACACGAATACAAACGAGATAAAACCAATCCCAAAACGTATACTAGGATCTGTCTTAAACCAAAGCCCGCTAGTAATAACTGCCCGGACACTAAACGTGCACAAGTGCACGGATGTGACCGAACCCTGTCGCAAAACCATGCGACCTGTCGCAAAACCATGCGACCTCTACTCTTTTGCCTAAAAGCGAATAGCTCTCTGTGTGGGACTCTAAAGACTCGACACTACGCTGGCAGTGGGTTTAACCACAGACCGCAAGCGGCACTAGCTGTGCGTGACGGCCCCCAGGTAGATGCCGATAAGAAGACGGACGAGGTGAAACCCATCTGAACTCCTACTGAGCCTGAATGTGACAGTCTCCGTACAGTCCGGTCTGTTCATCTAAGAACATCGCATGGCGGGCCTAGGGGGCGGTAAACGTCAGTCCCCTACTAGCGGTACAAGTCGTGTCGGAGTGTGGCCCAGAACACCTGAGATAACACTGGAAACTTACGAGTCTATCTCGCTTGCCCTGGCCAGGGACTTTGTGTAATGGCTCTCCTAGACACAGCGCGATATCAACCCCCAATACCGGGAGAGACGAATCCTGTCTAACCGTCACTGCCTCCAAGTGCTTCGGGACTGCACCCAAAAACTACCTGTTTGCACGACTCCTTTGAGCCGTGGTAGGGTAGTAATCAAAGTACAGTGGGAACACACTCGAGGCGAAGTGACAGTGTCAAGTCAACGGACTAAGCTGTACTCATGTCATCTGGGAACTAATAACTGACGATAGGTATAATACCAACCAACAGTTCCCGACGAGTCCTGTCCAGTATACTCGTAACCTAACGAGCACCCGCATACTATCTCAAGTACGACGTACTGACGGCTGTGGGATAGACCGTCTCCTAAGCTGGGATAAGAAGCGCATACGCTAGTCTACTCCGGAGTATCGATGCCCTGTTTCGATAGTCCTGCGACTAGGGACCTGCATAAGGATGTGCTTATAGATTACCCAGCCCCTACGAGTGTGACTGCCATCACAACGCTGGTAATCAAGCAAAGATCCTAAGGGTTCCACTAATGTGTAAAGGAGATATGCTAAAAGAAACACATGCACACATTAAAGCAGAAACAAACCAAGTAGCATACTACCATTTTGAGCAAGATTGTCAATACAAGGTGAATATCCCAAGCTTCCATTAAGTAATATACATACTAGTATGATACAGTAATGGCCTCTAGGGCATATACACTAACAGCTGTGATATGTTATATTGGATCGTCGTGTTCTGAATAGCCGGGGGTTTTATGTTAGATGAGGGTTTTTATATTCATTCATGTAAAATTCAATGTATGTAATATTCTTTTATTGGGGCACTTTCGGGTTGAGGATGATGTCACCATTGTATATTTACTTTTCCGCATTAGGATAGACCCAAGGAGGGGAGCACAAGTAACCGGGTTCAAGAGTCCGGTGGGGGCCATCTCGAGGAGTCGAGACCGGGTCTCCTAACCCTAAAATTGGGAGGGTTGCTTGCCGCTCTCGTAGGGGTCTAGGGATGTGGGTTTGTCTATTGATCGCGACCGTGGAATCCGTGTTTTATACAGGCTCAAAATAAAACACGGACCTCCTAATATATCCAATATTTCATATGTTATCTTCTGCTGCTGATATTATATGCGTGAGACGAATGCTTTATTATTGCATATATATGATATATAATAAACGTTGATTATGTTTTGCACCCGCGCTAGTCCCTCCCCGGTATGCCGTTAGTTAAGTAACCTAACGGTGCATAACGGGACACAGTGGCAAATGCGGATGGCATAAGCGTACGTTGTATTTTCATTTCTTCTGTGATGCTTAGGAAGCATAAATGATGGGACATCGTTAATGAGATTAATTAAAGAAAAAGAAACCTAAAAGATATTGTAGAATCAAATTTATAAAAAGGGTAGCTCTAGTTTTTGCTTTGCATAGCGGTATCCTTATAGAATATCCAGCACCTTATTCGATAAGGAAAGAGCCGAGATCCCTTCACCGGGAGTGACCTCTTTAGCAATACTAGCATATGCTACAACTCATTCGGTTTTGTTTTTGACTGCTTCTATAGTTTTTTCTTTGCATAGTGATATTTATGAAATATCCTGCATCTTATTTGATAAGGAAAGAGCCGAGATCCCTTCACCGGGAGTGGCCTCTTTAGCGAAACTAGTAAAAGCCTCAAAAACAATCCTTTTCAAATCACTTGTTTCTACAACGATATCAAGTTCATTACACAAAATGTTTTCACAAAAACCCGTCGTAGCCCTCCGTCATTTCAGATAGAGACTGGTTAGTATTCATGCTACGTTTGTTGGCCTTCGTCAAGGCATAGTGTGCGGTAGCTGATTAGTACTTAACTTCTTATTGCATGTGATGCGATTGGATTAGGGTAGTCGTGCGACTTTGTTAGCCTTCGTCAAGAGTCGTGCGGGTGAGTTTAATTCAATCAAGAAATGTACGGGTTGAACTTCACTAGCGGCCTATAGTTTGTTGGCCTTCGTCAAGGTCATAGGTTGCTAGGGGTAAAAGTATTATCGGGAATTTCATGTGTTGAAATTTGCAATAAGATTGCATATCTTCTATGAGATAGTTGGATCCTGATACCCACTGCGAGAAAGAGTTACTCCTGGGAGAGTTTTACACATGACAATTAGCCGATCAAGTAGGTGTCTAAAAAGGTGTTAACGAGGTTATACCTCTGGGAAAACGAGGTTTATTTTAATTAGGTCCGTGCGAAAGCACGGGGAACCTCCTTCAAAGTACCAACACTGGCTTGACCGAAAGATTGACGAACTTGCAAAGTGTAATTAATCCCGGCTAGTCTTACCTTTTAGGGTTTAAAGGAATATTTGATGAAAACAGTGAGAGCCATCCTGATTAGATAAGATAATAACCAATCTAATTTTGCAAGAGCATACGCTAAAGTGTTTTCTTCTCTCTCTCCAGGTAGCGACCATGTCAGGCCTTAATCAAGATAATAATATGGATGTATTGACTTAAACTGCTTATTATACTGAGCAGGGGAACGTTGGTCCCGTTCTTTCTTATAAATGTTATAAGACTGCATAGGGAATAGTGACATATCTGAATTCTCACACCGCCCAAACGAAGAATAAGCATGCTGATGCATCTTCTTCGGGTGTGTTCGTTATCGAGAATTGTTTCTCAGTTCACCCTATGTCCTGGGTATTAGATACCGGATCGGGATCCCACATATGTAATATGTTACATGGGCTACGGAAAGGTAGGGAACTGGGAGAAGGTGATCATTCCGTAAGAGTAGGGAATAGTGCAAATAATGCAGCCAAAGTAGTTGGCGAATATCACCTTGTATTACCAAATCGTAATACATTGATTCTGAACGAATGCTATTACATTACGACCCTGATATGCAATCTTATATCAGTTTCTTTATTAAGTAAAAAAGGATATAATTTTGTAGTACAGGATAATGTTATGAACATCATCCTGAATCAAAACTTGATTGGATCAGGCTCGTTAAATAATGGCATATACGTTCTAAATCAAACTACAGTTGTTAATGTACAAAACACATACAAGAGGAAGAGTTCAGAAATGAACGAATCTTTCTTGTGGCATTATAGACTAGGTCATATCAATGCGACACGACTAGATAAGTTGCATAAGGATGGATATTTGAATCCGTTCGAATTATCATCTTATAAAACTTGCCATTCATTTCTCAAAGACAAGATGACCAAAACTCCGTTTAGTGGACACGGAGAAAGAGTTACGGAACTTTTGGGACTAATACATAGTGATGTATGCGATCTCATGTCTACACATGCCAGGAATGGTTCCTCGTACTTCATTTCATTCACTGACGATCTCTCAAAATACGGACATGTGTTCCTGTTGAAACAGAAGTCTGAAGCTTTTGAGAAATTCAAAGAATATAAGCATGAAGTTGAGAACCAAATGGGTAAAAGTATTAAAATCCTTCGATCTGATCAAGGAGGAGAATACTTGAGCAATGAGTTCCTGGACTATCTAAAAGAGAATGGGATTCTCTCTCAGCTTACTCCTCCATATACACCACAGCACAACGATATATCGGAATGGAGGAATCGCACCCTATTAGATATAGTGTGCTCTATGATGAGCACTGCTGAGTTGCCTATTTCCTTTTGGGGGTATGCGCTTGAGACAGCCATACACCTATTGAATATGGTTCCTACCAAATCAGTGCCTACCACTCTATATGAGATATAGAAGGGGAAGAGACTCTCTTAATTATGTTAAGATATGGGGTTGTCCGGCCTATGTCAAAAGGCACAATCCAGACAAACTCAAGGCAAGGTCTGTCCTGTGCAAGTTTGTAGGATATCCCAAAAATTCACGTGGGTATATCTTCTACCGTTCCGAGGAACAAAAGGTGTTTGTTTCTCGAAATGCCACCTTTTTAGAAAAGGAATTTCTTGATAAAGAAATTAGTGGCAAGGAGGTAGAACTATAGGAAGTTCCGGCAATATAAACTACGATAGAAGATTTGGTAGAACCAGAGGATTCAGTAGTTCCCGACGAACCCCAGCCTCTCCGCCAATCTAGTAGGGTTTCTCATCCACCTGAGAGATACTACGGTTTTCTCATTGACGGTGGGAGCGAGGACTGCATGATGGAAGATGATGACCCGACTAGCTTCGAGCAGGCCATCACGAGTGGGGACTCTGTGAAATGGCTGGATGCAATACGATCTGAGATGGAATCCATATACACCAACAAAGTATGGACTTTGGAAGTTGCTCCTGAAGGGGTAAAACCCATTGGGAGCAAATGGATCTTTAAGAAGAAACTTGGTGTAGATAGAAAAGTTGAGACTTTCAAAGCTAGACTTGTTGCAAAAGGTTTTCGTCAACGACCAGGTGTGGATTATGACAAAACCTTTTCTCCAGTGGCTATGCTTAAGTCCATCCGGATCCTACTTGACATTGTTGAATACCATGACTGTGAAATCTGGCAAATGGATGTTAAGAACGCCTTTCTAAATGGTGATTTAGAGGAGTGCGTATACATGACTCAGCCAGAGGGCTTCGTAGACAGTGGGAGCAGCGAAAAGGTATGCAAGCTGCTTAAATCCATCTACGGGTTAAAGCAGGCATCTCGGAGTTGGAACATCTGTTTTGATGTTATAGTCAAAGAGTTTGACATCATCAAGAACGTAGATGAACTTTGTATTTACAAGAAGGTAGCATAGAGTAAGGTTGTCTTCCTCGTATTGTACGTGGATGAGATACTCTTAATAGAAAATGATATTCCTATGCAGCACTCGGTCAAGCTCTTCTTATCACATAAATTCTCTAAGAAAGATCTAGGTGATGCCTCCTGCATTTTGGGGATTAAGATCTATAGAGATAGATCTAAAAGGATACTGGGATTGTCCCAATCCAGGTACATTGACACCATACTAAAGAGGTTTAGTATGGAAGAATCGAAGCGTAGGAACTTACCCATGATCTCGGGACTTACTCTCTCCAAAGAGATGTCTCCAAAGACTGATTTGGAGAGAGCTCGCATGCAAGGGATACCCTATGCTTCGGCAGTAGGCTCTATCATGTACACGATGCTATGTACCAGACCCGATGTAGCATACTCACTAATTGTAGTGAGTAGGTATCAAGCAGATCCAGGAGAGAGTCACTGGATAGCTGTAAAGAACATTCTCAAGTACTTGAGAAGGACTAAAGAGATGTTCTTGGTGTATGGTAACGGAGAACTCCAAGTGGAGTCCTTTACCGATTCGAACATCCAAAGTGATAAGGACGACTCTAAGTCGCACTCGGGATTTGTCTTTACCCATAATGGAGGGGCGGTGTGTTGGAAGAGTTCCAAACAGGAAATCGTGGCAGACTCGACGATGGAGGCTGAATACATCGCTGCCAACAATGCTGCCAAAAGGCTGTCTAGATGAAGAAGTTCATAACTGAACTTGGTGTGGTTCCGTCCATTTAGCATCCAATACCTTTGTATTGTGATAACAATGGAGTTATGGCTTTGGCCAAGGAACCCAGGTCCCATCAGAGATCCAGGCATATTCTGAGGCGGTATCACCTGTTGCGGGAGATAGTTGATCGCCACGAGATCGAGGTCAGAGAATTGACACGAAGGACAACACTGCGGATCCACTCACGAAAGCCATAACCCAGATACAATTTAAGAGACTCTTCAGGATGTTGGGTATGAGATACTACAATAGCTGGCCTTAGTGCAAGTGGGAGATTATTAGTTATGTATATGCCCTAAAGGCCATTGTTGTACATATGATGTATATTGTAGTGGATGCTTGGATATATATAGAGAGAACTTTCTTGCTCGACATGATAGTATGTTATCTGGTTTCACTTTGTCTTAACATGTTGACTTGTATTGGATTACTGTCTTGCTCGCACATGTTGATAAAGCCCTTAGGATATGTACTTGACTACTATGACTATGATGCAGATCATACTAGTGGGGCCAGGGTAGTCTACGAGTACATCCTATAATTTTTCTTAGTTGAGGGTGTATCGAGACAGGGCATCGATGCTCCAGAATAGACTAGGGTATACGCATCTTGACCCATATGATGGGCAATGGATGATCCCACATCCATTGGTGTTTGACATCAAAGATGGTGTACGGGTGCTCAGTGGAGACTGGGTACACTGAACGGACTCGCCGAGAACTCCTAGATGGTATTATACCTTGTTAGTGTTTATGCCCTAGAGGCCATTATTGTATCATACTAGCTTGTATATTTGTCACGACCCGAAATTGGCACGTGACGGCCCTAATACTACGCAACGCCTACAGACGTAACGCAGTAAAAGAAAGCCAAAACTCAGAAATCTAAACCATTAAAAAGACAAGAAAAGACAATAGGAGTTTTGAAATATTTGAAATCACAACCCAAATTCTTTAAAAGCCCGATTTATTTCCTTTAAAATTTTGGCAGCACCTCCTTTGTAAAAGCTAGCCCCAAAAATGGGTACAACAAAAATATAAAGTAAAACATTCCCAAACGGGAGCAAAAACACGCCCAAAGGCGGAAAACAACCACCACCACAAATATACGACGCCATAGCGAAGAAATAAGAGACAATAAAAAGGAAACTGTATAAAAGACAACAAATCCACAATAATATACAATATCGTCCTCACCAAGTCTCTAAGTCATCAAGTAACAGTAGATGGAGAGTACAAAATACAACGAGTATACAATACAAAATACAGATAACCACCCAAAACCCACCTAAGCAAAACGGCACGCTGTGAGCCGATGCGGTATCTATAGCAAAGATGATAGATGAATAGCCTGTCTCGACTACTCTGGGGAACACCCGCAACACCTGTGGCACAACGGGAGTGAGTTGCCAACTCGTGAATAGTAAATAACATATGCAGGTAATCGCAAGTATGCGCGTAAAGCGTGAATCTAAGATATGCAATTAACCGCTATAACAGGTCATATGAATGCAGAATAAAGGAAAGTACACTAGCAGGTCTAACCAATATATATAGCAATAATGATATGACAACAGTATGCAATAATCATGCAATAATGATATGACAACAGTATGCAATAATCATGCAATAATGATATGAGGATATAAATATGCAACAATCATGAAAGGTACACTAACAGGTACTACTAATGCATGAAGCAGTGCATAAACAATAAATGTGGAGTATGGAAAGAAGTATGTCATTTCCACGGAATCCTGATATCGTGGTAGGATCACAATCCATCAAGACATTCAATATCCCAATTCCTCAGATCAGCCCCCCAAGTTGGGCTCTCATATCATATAAGTCTCATATCTCCTCAATGTACAATATCGAATAGATCTCCTATATCCCGAATGTACAAAATCAAGTGAGTCCCGTATATATCCAATATCCAATCTCAAATGAATCACCTATATCCTAAGTACCAGATCTCAAGTAACATTCTAACATCCTAATTATATTTTCATAAATAAATATGATGAGGTCAATACACATATATTAGCGTCTCATTTCACTAATATTGGTGTAAGGGTATATATAACAGCGGCTAAATCCCCTGTTATATATACAAAGTAATTTGAAATATCATGAAACCAATGTGCCAAGCATCGACACAGAAATGCTGATCCATCAGGTGCTGTCTCCATGACTGGCCCCCTGATAGGTACATATCATACGCTATCCCGAAAGCTCGAGTGCCTAGCTCTGACCCTCGCCTCTCGACGTATCCATACGTACATTGTAGGGTTCCTAGGCACCCTAATGAGGTCTCACAAGGCATCGAACATGCCATTATATAATTTTACGGGTGCCGAGAGACCCGACTACGGATCGTTTGCTAGAAAACTAGGCGAAAATATAATCTAGTTAACACTTAACTAAGGGATACGGACATACAACCTTTGTAGATCCGTTTGTCCACCTCCATAGCTCCATGAAGAAGTCATCTCCGCTGTACAAATCAGAAGATCGACGAGCAAGCTCGCTCATACTCCTGTGAATCCAACCAGTAACACTACCGTACAGTCCGGTCTGATCGTCTGATATGTCGCATATCTCGCCTAGGGGTGGTAAACGTCAGACCCCAATAGCTCGATAAGTCGTGTCAATATGAGGCTCATAACGGGTCGAGAAACTACTGGTAACACTTACCAGCAATTCTCTGAGCAGCCCTGGCCAGGGACTTCCTGTTATAGCCAATCGAACACAGTGCAACATCAACTCCCTATACCGGGAGAGACGAATCCCCTCCTATCGCTCATTGCCTCCATGTTACTCGGGACTGTACCCAAAAACCACCATTTTGCACGCCCTCTTGGACGTGGTAAGATGGAAATCAAAGCACAGTGGGAACCATACAAGACTCTATGACGATCTCGGGTCAACAGACTACTCTGTACCAGTGTCACCAGAGAACTGCCATCTGACGTGAGGTATAATACCATCTGGGAGTTCTCGGCGAGTCCGTCCAGTGTACCCAGTCTCTACTGAGCACCCGTATATCATCTCTGATGTCAAACACCGATGGATATGGGATCATCCATCGCCCATCTGTATGGGTCGAGAAGGTATACGCTAGTCTACTCTGGTATATCGATGCCCCGTCTCGATACACCCACGACTAGGAACTTTGAAGGATGTACTTATGGACTACCATGTCCCCACTAGTATGATCCGCATCACAGTCCAGGTAGTCAAGTACAGATCCTAAGGGCTTTACCAACATGTAACAGAGAGACAATCAGTATACACGTTAAGGTAAAGATCAACCAGATAGCATACTATCATGTCGAGCAAGAAAGTCCTCCCTATATATGTCCCAGCATCCACTACAATATACATCCTATGTATAGTAATGGCCTCTAGGGCATACATATAACTAACAATCTCCCACTTGCACTAGGGCCATCTGATAGCAGTGGTTGTAGTATCTCATACTCAACCATCCCATAAAAGTCTCTCTCTGGGAACAGGCCTTTGTGAGTGGATCCGCTGTGTTGTCCTCTGAGTCTACTCTCCTAACCTCGATCCCCTGGAGATCAACCATCTCCATGATCAGGTGATACTGCCTTAGAATATGTCTGGATCACTGATGGGACGGACGTTCCTTGGCATAAGCCACAACCCCATTGTCACACAATGGGAGGAACTAAGTTCATCTCATGAACCAATATACACCCAGACAGCCACTTTGGTAGCATCTTAAGTAGCGATGTATCCGGCCTTTATCGTCTAGTCTGTCACGGTATCTAGATTGGAACTCTTCCACCATACCGTCCCTTTACTGAGGGTAAAGACAATGCCTGTGACTGACACTCAGTCGTCTTTATCACCCTGGAACACTTCCAGTGATTCTCCCCAGGATCGATTGATACCATCTCACTACAACTAGTGAGAATCCTAACATCCAATTAGATCTATCTCATAGATCCAAAACCCAGGATTTAGGAGGTATCATCTTGATCCTATGTGGAGAATCCTTGTGATAAGCGGAGATCGACCGAGCGTAGCATAGGAAACTCCTTCCCTATCAAGAGTATGTCATCCACGTACTCTACGAGGATCGTCATCATACTCCCTACTACCTTTTTGTTTATACAAGGTTCATCTACCATTTTGATGATGTCAAACTCTTTGACTAACACATCAAAACAGATGTTCCAACTCCGCTATGCCTGCTTTAATCCTATAAAGCATCTTGCTCACGTTTCCGCTGCTCCCACTGTCTACGAAGCCCTCTGGCTGTGTACTTATAGACGCACTCTTCTAAAACATCATTTAGAAAAGCAGTCATGACACCCGACCACCAGATATCGTAGTCATGGTATGTAGCCGTGGCAAGTAGGATCTGGATGGACTTAAGCATAGATCCTTAGAAAAGGTTTCAACATAATCCACACCTGGTCAATGATGCAAACCTTTAACAAGTCTAGCTTTGAAAGTCTCAACTTTTCCATGTACACCAAGTAATCTTCTCAAGATATACCTGCTCCTGATGGGGATTTAACCCTTCAGATATAGCAACCAAAGTCCATACTTTGTTGGTGTAGAAGGATTCCATCTCAGATCGATAAACATCCAGCCATTCTTACAGAGTCTCACTCTTGATGGCCAGCTCGAAACTAGTTGGGTCATCATCTCATGATGCATTCCTCGCTCCCACTGTCATAGAGAAACCGAAGTATCTCTCAGGTGGGTGAGGAACCCTACTAGATCGGCGGAGAGGCTGAGGTTCGTTGGTTTCTACTTAATCCTCTGGTTGTACCAAATCATCTGCTGTAGTTTGTATAGCTGGAACACTTCCAGTTCTACATAACAGACCTTGCCTTGAGCTTGTCCGGATTTTGCTTTCAGACATAGGCCGGACAACCCCAAATCTTAACTAGCTTAAGACATGGGCTCTTCCCTTTCCATATCTCATATGGAGTGGTAGGCAACTGATTTGATTCGAACCCTATTCAATAGGTATGCAGCTTCTCAAGTGCATAACTCCCAAAAAGGAAATAGGTAACTCAGTAGTACTCATCATAGAGCACACCTTATCACATAGGGTGTAATTGCTCCACCCCGATATACCATCGTGCTATGGTGTATACGGAGGAGTAATGCTGAGAGAGAATCTCATTCTCCTTTAGAATAGTCCTGGAATTCCGTGCTCAAGTATTCTCCTCCTTGATCTCATCAAAGGACATAATACTTATACCCGTATTTTGGTTCTCTACTTCTAACTTATATTCTGTGAATATCTCAAAAGGTTCGGACTTGTGTTTCAACAGGAACATAGGTCTGAATCTCGAAAGATCATCAGAGAATGTAATGAAGTATAAAGAACCAGTCCTGGCATGTGTAGACATGAGACCTTACATACATCATCATGTATCATCCCAAGAGTTCACTAACTCTTTCTCTGTTTCCAATAAACAGAGCTGTGGTCATCTTATCTCTGTGACATGACTGGCAAGTTTCACAAGATGTAAATTCAAACAGATTTAAATATGCATCTATATGGAACTTAGCTTGTCGGGTCGCATTGATATGACCTAGTCTACAATACCTCAAGAAGAATTCGTTCATTTCTGAACGCTTCCTCTCGTGTGTGTTCCATATACTAAGAACTGTAGTTTGATTTAGAACATCAATGCTTTTAGATAACGTGCCTGAACCGATCAACTTTTGATATAGGAAATGTTCAAAACATTATCCAACAATACAAAATTACATCCTTTCTTTACTAATAAAGAAACTGATATGATTTTGTATATCAGGTTCGGTATCTAATAACATTCGATCAGAATCAATGTATTGGTAATACAGGGTGACAGTGACCAACAGACTTGGCTGCAACACTTGCCCCGTTTTCTGCCTCATGAAACTTATCACCCGTTCTCAGTTCTCTACCTTTCTGTAGCCCTATGTAACAGATTACATATCTGGGATCCTGATCTGGTATCATATACCCAGGACGTAAAGGACATTGAGAAACAGTTCTGTATAATGAACACACCCGAAGATGATGCATCAGCATGCACTCTCTTCGTTTGGGCGGCACGGGAAATATGGTATTCCCCAATTTCCTGCTCTGTCTTATAACAATTATGAGTTAGAGCGGGACCAACGTACCCCAGCTCAGTATAACAAGCGGGTTCGGTCAATAATCCGTATTATTATCTTGATTAAGGCGTGATATGGTCGCTACCATGAGAGAGAGAGAGAAGAAAACACTCAGCGTGCGCTCTGGCAAGAATAGATTGGTTATTATTTTATCTAATCAGGATGGCTCCCACTGCTTTTTATCAAATCTTCCTTCAAACCCTAAAAGGAAAGACTAGCCGGGATTAATTACACAATACAAGTTCGTCAATCTTTCAGCCAGGCCAGTGTCGGTACTTTGAGGGAGGTCCCCCGTGCTTTCGCACGAACCTAATTAATGTAAACCTCGTTTTCCCAGAGGCGTAACCCCGTTGACACCTTTCTAGACACCTACTTGATCGGCTAATTGTAATGTATAAAACTCTCCCAGGAGTAACTCTTACTCGCAGCGGGTATCGGGATCCAACTATCTCATAGAAGGTATGCAATCTCATTGCAAATTTCAACACTTGAAATTCCCGATAATATTTTGCCCCTAACCTCCTATGACCTTGACAAAGGCCAACAAACCATAGGATGCTAGTCAAGTTCAACCCGTCATTTCCTGATTGAATTAAACCCACCCGCACGGCCCTTGACAAAGGCCAACAAGGTCGCACGACTACCCTAACCCAATCTGCATCATATGCATAAGCAGATAAGCACCAGTTAGCTACCGCACACTGCGCCTTGACAAAGGCCAACAAACGCAGCACGAATACTAACTACTACTTATCTGAAATGACGGAGGGCTACGACAGGTTTTTCTGAAAACCTATTGCGTAATGAACTTGATATCGTTGTAGGATCAAATGAATTTTGAAATGGAGTGTTTTTGAGGCTTTTCTAGTTTTGCTAAAGGAGTCACTCCCGGTGAAGGGATCGTCGGTCCTTTCCTCGTGGAATGAGGTGCGGGATATATCATATATATCACTGTGCAAAGCAAAAACTCTTAAAAGCAATCAAAAGACAAACCGAGTGTGTAGCATCTGCCAGTTATTGCTAAAGGAGTCACTCCCGGTGAAGGGATCTCGGTCCTTTCCTCATCGAATAAGGTGCAGGATATATCTCATATACCGCTGTGCAAAGCAAGAACTGTAGCTACCTGTTTTATTTTGAAATTCGATTCTACAACATCTTAGGTTTCTTTTATTTCATTAATCTCATTAATGAAGTCCCATCATTTAAATACCTAAACATCACAGATAAATACGACGTACACTTATGCCATCCGTATTCGCCTCGATGTCCCCTCGTGCACCGTTAGGTTAGGTAACTAACGGCAGAGCAGGGCAGGGCTAGCGCGGGTGTAAAACATAAGTAACGTCTATATGATATATCATATATACTATATACTGTATCTATCACAGAATATCTCATGATCACATCACAGATATCGCAGCAGAAGAATCATATGAAATATTGGATATTCTAGGACGTCCGTGTTTTCGATACAAGCCAGTATAAAACACGGATTCCACGGTCGTGATGAATAGCCAAACCCACACCCCTAGACCCCTACGAGAGCGGCAAGCAACCCTACCAATTCTAGAGTTAGGAGACCCGGACTCGACTCCTCGAGTTGGTCTCCCTCTGGACTCCAGAACCCGGTTACTTGTGCTCCCCTCCTTGGGTCTATCCTAGTACGGAAAAGTAAATAATATACAAACGGTGACAACTTCCGCAACCTGGAAGCGCCCCAATAAAAGAATATTACATACAAGTTTTTACATGAATGAAAATGAAAAACACTCATCTCACATAAAAAAACCCGGCTATTCAAACACGACGATCCAATATAACATATCCAGCAACACATAACATCACATGTCATCAACGTAAGTAAATATGTCCATCCCAATTGTCGTTGACATATAGCAACGAAACCGGCGATATCACATATTACACTTACGGTCACAGAAAAGAAAGTGTGAAACTACAACAGTTGGAATCCGCAACCACCTCAAACATCGCATGCCTGACCAAATGAATTCCTTAGACATCGCATGCCTAACAATTATAAACCCCGCATTTTAGTCTCATTATCGAAAACTCTTTTCAATATCAAGTCGGGTAATTCAACAAGATTCCCGACATCCTGATCGAATACTTGTCGCAAACTTCAGTAGGCGGCCGCACCCCCGATACCGTCGACGAAGTGCACCAAGGAGGAACACCGCTACCGCGAGCACCCGAACGGATGCTTTCGGCGACGGGGTTCTCCTACAGTCACTTGGTCGGGGCTATGGAGTGAGGCTGTCTATTAAGTTTACCCGGCGAGTATCCGCGTACGCTACGTGATTGCGACGGACTTTTGATCACATCAAAATTCCGTGGCAACCGATCAAGTGAGACTAAAGTGCTATGTTTATAACATTCATTCAGTTATCACATAACTTCTTGTGAATTCCAATTATTGTATCCCATTCCAGATAAATAGAAAATGTTAAACTTTCCGATCGAACATTCTAACACCCAAGTTTTCCCGATACAGATCAACACACGAAACTAGTCTAACAACATTCAGTTCGTACCTCAGTACCAACGGTCCAGCCGTAGAAGGGTCAAGCCAACGCCTCACATGTGGCACGCCGTACTGCCCGAAACCCGAAGGTTCAAAGGGCAGTTCAAGACGGTCACATAATCGAGTTAAGGTTTGTTGTCTTCTAGAGGGACCATCGCGTTACTTGCACTACTTAGAACGTCTTTAAACTACGGAAAAATCCAACACTTGGAAATTTCCCGACAGGGGAAAAATTGGGTATTTATATCCGGTCGAACTTTTTAACATATTCTAAAAATTTATCCGGAAAGCCAAATAGACGAAATTTGATACCCCGATCGAAACACCGAATCCCCAAAACAACTGCAGAAAAATTCAACTCTTGAAAAAATATTAAAAATACCCAGGAAAACCAGCACTGAAAATTAAGAATTACTGTGCAAATTTCGAAGCACAAAACGACAATAGGGCCGCGGATCCGCCGCATGAGCCTCCTGTAAGGCCGCGGATCCGCGCCCTCTTTAAGGAATCACTTGCTCGAATTTTGCAGTAAACCTTATATCTTCCTGCTTATTTTTCTGAATATTTTTAATCTGGAAAAATCCACGTTTTTGAAAAAAGGACAGAGAGCATGGAAATTTTGCGGTTTCGGTTCGTTCGGACTTCAAATCGCATCTAGACTTCGCCTAAGGCTCTAGCTAGGCTCTGATACCACTGTAGGGTTCCTAGGCACCCTAATGAGGTCTAACAAGGAATCGAACATGCCATTATATAATTTTACGGGTGCCGAGAGACCCGACTACGGATCGTTTGCTAGAAAACTAGGCGAAAATATAATCTAGTTAACACTTAACTAAGGGATACGGACATACAACCTTTGTAGATCCGTTTGTCCACCTCCATAGCTCCATGAAGAAGTCATCTCCGCTGTACAAATCCGAAATCCGGGCTCTTGCGTCGGCTTCATCGGAGAAGAAGCAGGCTAGGTCATCGACGACGTGCCGAAGATGATCTACGTCGAGGCATCGCTAAATCAAGCTCCGACTTCACCAAGTCCAAAAACTTGTGAAGAGAACACACTCTACTACTTGGCAAGAGGTAGAGGATGAAGAAATAGGAAGTGGGTAGACTTTAGAATTGGATTTCTCACTTGTTTTCATCAATCACCATTGATGAAGTGAACTTTCTTCATGTGAAGAAGATGAAGAAGAAGAAGAAAGACATATAATAAGTTAATTAAAAAGAATAGAAAAACCAAAACTTATCATAATTCTAACTATGGTTATGTGTAGAGAATTGACCAAGGTTAAAGGAATGGTTAGGGTTAAGGATGAGATAAGAATGGTGGACAAAGTCAAAGCTTCATGAAGCTTCAACTAAACAACAAATAAAGCCACCATTCTTTTCTCTTTTCCTTTTATTTTCCAAAATGTATAAACAAATAAATAATGGAAAAATAAAACCCTAATTATATGTTTAACCATGGTTTAATTTTTTACACTTAACCAAGTATACATGTATCATCAAACATGATACAATCAAGTGTACAAAAGTATATCACATATATAATGTGCACAAACCAAGTGAGAAAATCCATCTTAAGTAAACCGATACTAGTTGATGCAAAGTAATATATCAAATATATAAATATGCATTAAATCATTAAATCAACACTTGATTCAATGATCCGGTCATGTCGCACACAACCGACTAGTATACAATGTATCGGCTTATCGAATCATCGCTTGAATCGATAACTAGGTTATATCGCATACAACCATTCGATACATTCATCGCGAGAATGAAATACGGTATCACATACACGCATTATTCTCGGTCCCGCACATATCTCATATGCGCTCCTATTTCGTTTCGCTTGAGCCAGGAAACCTCTATGTAGGACTCTAAAGACTCGTCAATACGCCGGCAGCAGATGATGATCATATCAAACACCCACAAGCCGCAAGCGGTCTGCTAAACGTAACGGCCACCCGGGTATTGAACGATCAGAAGATCGACGAGCAAGCCCGCTCATACTCCTGTGAATCCAACCAGTAACACTACCGTACAGTCCGGTCTGATCGTCTGATATGTCGCATATCTCGCCTAGGGGTGGTAAACGTCAGACCCTAATAGCTCGATAAGTCGTGTCGATATGAGGCTCATAACGGGTCGAGAAACTACTGGTAACACTTACCAGCAATTCTCTGAGCAGCCCTGGCCAGGGACTTCCTGTTATAGCCAATCGAACACAGTGCAACATCAACTCCCTATACCGGGAGAGACGAATCCCCTCCTATCGCTCATTGCCTCCATGTGACTCGGGACTGTACCCAAAAACCACCGTTTTGCACGCCCTCTTGGACGTGGTAAGATGGAAATCAAAGCACAGTGGGAACCACACAAGACTCTATGACGATCTCGGGTCAACAGACTACTCTGTACCAGTGTCACCAGAGAACTGCCATCTGACGTGAGGTATAATACCATCTGGGAGTTCTCGGCGAGTCCGTCCAGTGTACCCAGTCTCTACTGAGCACCCGTATATCATCTCTGATGTCAAACACCGATGGATATGGGATCATCCATCGCCCATCTGTATGGGTCGAGAAGGTATACGCTAGTCTACTCTGGTATATCGATGCCCCGTCTCGATACACCCACGACTAGGGACTTTGAAGGATGTACTTATGGACTACCATGTCCCCACTAGTATGATCCGCATCACAGTCCAGGTAGTCAAGTACAGATCCTAAGGGCTTTACCAACATGTAACAGAGAGACAATCAGTATACACGTTAAGGTAAAGATCAACCAGATAGCATACTATCATGTCGAGCAAGAAAGTCCTCCCTATATATGTCCCAGCATCCACTACAATATACATCCTATGTATAGTAATGGCCTCTAGGGCATACATATAACTAACATACATGACTCCCGTCGGTATTCACATGATAGCCGCTGAGTCATTGGTCCTGTCACCGGAAAGTATGGTTCCCCTAAGCCTCATCGCCTGACACCATGACATCGTTCTTGCTTCGGGGTACCTCCGGGCCCCACCATGTACCTACACACGGACCCCTCCTTTCCTCGCATGGGGTATACACATCGTAAACGACAAATCTCATGGTGGCTGCTGAAATATCATATCAAGGAAACCGGGTTTTTCAAATAATACATAATTTCATGAACTCCCGCGGTCCCCAAATCCAGAAAACATCATGAAAAATCCATATAACAATGCGAAAATCCATGAATATGATATATGCAACATAAAACTGTAATGAAAGAACATAAAGGAAAAGCCACTAATTAACTGCAACAAGTTAATATAAATATCATGTAGTTCCTAAGTTTCTCCAATTCTAAAATAACATCTAGTAAAGGTAAACATGTTGCTATAACCAGATGTATGTGAAAACATGAAGGTATAGCAAGATATATGTATCTACCTATAAGTAATGATGTAGTATACCCCCTGGGTATAAGTGAAATATGTATGCAAGGTATACCTGTAGCTATGTCATGAGGTATGTATGTACCTATCACTAATGGTACGATACTCTATAGGTATACGTATATCTAGCATGTAAGTATGTGAAGGCATATGTGTGTAAGCATGTGGATATACAGGTATGCTATATGTCATATGCGATAAGAAATATGAATCAATGTCACAATGTCACTAACCAAACAATATCCTAACTATAAGTGGTTTGTGTATGACATGGCAATTATTGACGGTGTGTGTAGCATACAATCAGTGCTCGTGCAACATGAATCGTCAATAATATGTGCAGTGTCCTAAGGGTACTAATCTAAGCACAACAATATCTAAGCAATAAAGTAAATGCGCAAATCCTAAATCTGACATAGAATATGCGACAAAAGTAATATCTCTAGCCCAGACGCATAACGCCATGCGGGCGATTCCCCTGTAGATGTTAAATCTACTCACCAACGCTCCTAGCTAGGTGAAGTCTACCACCTGTTTTCCTTTTGTAGCAGTATCCGAAGTCCCCGCCTGCGAACCTGCAACATGATACGATAAAGCAAATATATGTCAATATAAACCCAAAAATACAAACAATCTACACGGACCAACACGACACACAAACATACACAAAAGGGTTTGTATTGTAGCTAACGCGTATAGCGACACTACGAAACCAACTCAGACCAACAGCAACACAGAACACCCACCGTATCGGATAACGTATCGCACGAAACGAAACATTAGAAATAGGAAAATGATCCCAGATTTTTCTGTGCTAACTAATTGTAAAAATTGCAAGTACCATGAGCCTACACATAACACCAGAGACCCCCTGCACCAAAAACCAACACCCAGGTCCCTACTCTGGCCGCAAATTGCGGCAAGATCTAATAAATCTGCGGCCGTAGTATGGGGAAATGGGCTCGTATTTTGTGGGTAGGTTCTAGGTCTCTATACTAGGTTACTGTCAAGTCAATATTTGCAACACACTTTTAGTTTAACAGCAGATCATTCGAGACCATAAAACGACACTAAAAATACGATATTTACCAGAAACGATACGATATGCGATAAAAGCAACAACTTTAAAGCTAAGCTATACAAAAATAACTTAAACAACAGAAAAGAAACATTACCTAATCAAATGAACACAAAGATCCAAGCTTTATGCACTCCATAGCAAGCAAGAGAGAAAAACTAACGAAAAGATGTGATTTTGTGATGATTTTGGTGATTTGTGATGGATTTGTGTTGGAAATGGGAGAGTGTTCAGTTGAGAGAGAGAAAATGAGATGAGGAAATGAAAAGAGATAGAGAAAAGAGTGAGGGTGTGAAGTTAAAGAGAGAGGGAGGTGAGTATAGGAGAGAAAAGAGAGTGAGTGTATCCAATGCATTAATTAACCATTAATGCATTTCCATACACCTTATCACTCAAGCAAAATATCTTTCTCTCATCTCATAAAAGATCTAGGGATAAAGGGTTAAGGATTGGATTAACTAGGATTAAAGCAAAGAGATTAGATTAGGGTTAAGTGTCATGGTTGCTAAGAACAAATTTAGCACAAACAAATCCTCGCATTTGTTAGTTATATGTATTCCCTAGAGGCCATTATCAGTAGTTTCTCGAACTGTTATAGACCTCATATCGACATGACTTATCAAGCTACTGGGGTCTGACGTTTACCACCCCTAGGCGAGATATGCGACATATCAGACGACGAGGCCGGACTGTACGAGAGTGTTACTGTTTGGATTCACAGGAGAATGTACAGGCTTGCTTGTTGATCTTCTGAGCGCTCAATACCTGGGTGGCTGTTACGTTTAGCTGACCGCTTGCAGCTTGTGGGTGTTTGATATGATCATCACCTACTGCCGGCGTATCGACGATTCTTTAGAGTCCTACACAGAGGTTTCTTGGTTCAGGCAAAACGGAGTAGGAGCACATATGTGATATGTGCGGGACCGAGGATAATGCGGTATGTGATACCGTATTGGATTCTCGCGATATGAGATATCGGCCGGGTATATGTGATATAGCCGGGTCATCGTATTAGCCGGTTATTTGTGAAATAGCCGGATTGTCGAATCAAGTGTTGATTCAATAATTTAATGTATAATAATATATATGATATATTAAATTACATTAACTAATATTAGCTCACTAAAAGATTCATTTTCTCACGGGATAATACATTGATATATATGCGATATATGTTAATTGTATTATTTTCTATTGTTACAAAATATATTGTATATGTGATATATAATATTGTAACATGTTAGGGTTACAAATTTAACAATGGATTAGGGTTTAAACTTGGTTAGGGTTTGGATTAGGGTTAGCTTTTGCATGAAGCTTCCATGAAGCTTCATGAAGCTTTGACTTTGTGGTTGCTTGATATTTTTATGAGATATTATGTTAACCCAATCCAAAACATTAACTCTAGTTAACTCTCTACAAGGGTTAACTCTTTCATGCTTAATCCTTGGTTAGATTTGTAACCACTATAATAATTCATTGTTCATCACAAAAGGCTTAAGTCATCATCTTCATTCATCTTCTTCTAGCTTGAGCTTCTTTTTGAAAAAGCTTTCTTTTGTGATGAAAATGAGTGAGAAAAAGATTATAAATGAGAGCAAAAATCCTACTTCATCATCCTCATCTATCCTTGCCATTTAGATGAGGGTGTTCACTTCATATTATGAGTGTTAGCTTGTGTTAACGAAACTTCAAGGTAGATCATTTTTGTATCGAAGATCGGAAGCAAAGGTTGTATCATTCTCTTCGTGAAAGCTCTCAAGAGTCCAGAACACGATGATCGCAGCGAAGGGATCTCAACATAGAGCTTAAGAAGTGAAGGACCGGATCTATAAAGGTTGTAATCCCTCTCACTTAGTGTTAAAGTGTTTAACATGCATGTTTTCGTCTAAACCCTAGTTTAAAGATCCAGCTTCGGGTTGTTCGGCACGGCTAAAATTTTAATCGGGCATGGTTAATGCCTCGTAGCCTCTTGTGCGCGTGCCTAGCAACCCCATAGTGGTATCAGAGCTACTAGGCATTGGATGTCGACCTATGGGGGGTTCTCACTATGTGACAGTGTGGCGAAGCATAGGCTCTTACCCCCAGGGTGTCCCGAGACCGGAAGGTGTTCCGGCGGGTTGTAGTCCTCACGAGGGGGCATGCGTAAAAAGTAGCGGCTGAGGGACCCGTTGGTGCCACGGCGACCCCATTGGATGGGGTGGCTGCCTGACCAACAGTGGTATCAGAGCTAAGCTAAAGTTTTAGGCGAAGTCTAGACGAAGTTTAAAGTCCGATCGAACCCGAAAACCCCGATGTTTACCCTTCTCTGTACATTTTTCAAAAATATGGTTTTTTATGAATTAAAAATGCTCAGAAAAATAAGTAGGAAAAACTAAGAATTACTGTGAAATACGGCCCTCTAATTCGCAAATATGACCGTGGAACCGCGGCCAAACCAAGGGTTTGGCGGCGGTTCCGCGGCCCAAATTGTGACTTAGTCCCTGAAATTTCATGTAATTATTCTTAGGTCCTTTCTTGTTATTTTTTTCTGGGAATTTTTTAATTCCACTCAAGTGTTGAGTTTTCTAGGGTTGTATTGGGGAATCATTGATTCGATCAGATAATTTAAATTTATTTAGTTTTGTCCGGATAATTTTTAGAAACTGTTAAAAAGTTCGAACGGATATCAATAACTCACTTTTTCCCCTGTCGGAAAAGTTTTCAAAAGTTGGATTTTACCTCGAGTTTAAGAACGTTCTAAGTCGTGCAAGTAACGCGGTGGACCCTCTAGAAGACAACAAACCTTAACTCGATTATGTGACCGTCTTGAACTGCCTCTAAACCTTAGGGTTTGAGGCAATACGGCGTGCCACATGTGAGGCGTTGGCTTGACCCTTCTACGGCTGAACCATTGGTACTGTGGCATGTGATGGATGTTTTTAAACTGATTTCAAGTGTTGAGATATATTGGGGAAATCTTAGGTGTTTGATTATTCGATCGGAAAGTTTAACATTGTCTATTTATCTGGAATGTGATACAATATTTGGAATCCACAGGTAGTTATGAGATAACTAATTTGAATGTTATAAACGTAGCAGTTTAGTCTCAGATGATCGATTGCCACGGGATTTTGATGTGATCAAAAGTCATTCGCAATCACGTTGCGTACGCGGATACTCGCCGGGTAAACTTAATAGACAGCCATGCCCCAAAGCCCCGACCAAGTGACTGTATGAGAACCCCGTCACCAAAAGCATCCGTTCGGGTGCTCGCGGCAGCGGTGTTCCGCCTTAGTGCACTTCGTCAACGGCATCTGGGGGTGCGGCCGTCTACTAAAGTTTGCGACGAGCATTCGATCAGGATGTCGGGAATCTTGTTGAATTTCCCGACTTGATATTGAAAAGAGTTTTCGATAATGAGACTAAAATGCGGGGTTTATAATTGTTAGGCATGCGATGTCTAAGGAATTCATTTGGTTAGGCATGCGATGTCTAAAGAGGTTGCGGATTCCAACTGTTGTAGTTTTACACTTTCTTTTCTGTGACCGTAAGCGTAGTATGTGGTGTATCGCCGGCTTCGTTGCTATACATCAACGACAATCGGGATACGCATACTTGCTTACGTTGATGATATGAGATATTATGTGTTGCTGTGATATGTTATATCGGATCGTCGCGTTTTGAATAGCCGGGGGTTTTATGTGAGATGGGAGTTTTTCTTTTTCATTCATGTAAAATTCATTTGTATGCAATATTCTTTTATTGGGGCACTTCCGGACTGAGGATGATGTCACCGTTGTATATTATTTACTTTTCCGCATTAGGTAGACCCAAGGAAGGGAGCACAAGTAACCGGGTTCTAGGGTCCAGTGGGAGACCATCTCGAGGAGTCGAGACCGGGTCTCCTAACCCTAGAATTGGCAGTGTTGCTTGCTGCTCTCGTAGGGGTCTAGGGATGTACGGCTATTCATCGCGACCGTGGAATCCGTGTTTTATACAGGCTCGTATTGAAAACACGGACCTCCTAGTATATCCAATATTTCATATATGTTCTTCTGCTGCAATGTTCTGTGATGAGATCATATTACTGCCTGAGACGAATGTTTATATTACATATATGAGATATATGTTATATTGCAGATTTCGTTTCAAATGTGATGCTTGTGAAGCATAATAAAAATGGGACGTCATTAATGAGATTAATGAAATAAAAGAAACCTGAGATGTTGTAGAAACTTGTTTAAAAACTGGTAGCTCTAGTTCTTGCTTTGCATAGCGGTGTTCCTTGTAGAACATCCAGCACCTTATTCGATAAGGAAAGAGCCGAGATCCCTTCACCGGAAGTGACCTCTTTAGTGAAACTAGCAGATGCTACAAACTCAGTTTGTCTTTTGATTGCTTCTATAGTTTTTGCTTTGCATAGTGGTATATATGATATATCCTGCACCTTATTCGATGAGGAAAGGGCCGACGATCCCTTCACCGGAAGTGACCCCTTTAGCAAAACTAGAAAAGCCTAAAAAACACTCCATTTAAAATCACTCGATTCTACAACGATATAAAGTTCATTACGCAAAGGGTTTTCTTAAAAACCTGTCGTAGCCCTCCGTCATTTCAGATAAGTAGTATTTAGTATTCGTGCTGCGTTTGTTGACTCGGTCAAGGCGTAGTGTGCGGTAGCTGATTAGTGCTTATCTGCAAAGCATATGATGTGATTGGATTAGGGTAGTCGTGCGGCCTTGTTGACTCAGTCAAGGGTCGTGTGGATGGGTTTAATTCAATCGGGAAATGACGGGTTGAACTTTACTTGCGGTCTATGGTTTGTTGACTCAGTCAAGGTCATAGATCGCTTGGGGCAAAATATTATTGGGAATTTCAAGTGTTGAAATTTGCAATGAGATTACATACCTTCTATAAGATAGTTGGATCCCGATACCCGCTGCGAGTAAGAGTTACTCCTGGGAGAGTTTTACACATTACAATTAGCCGATCAAGTAGGTGTCTAGAAAGTTGTTAACGGGGTTACGCCCCTGGGAAAACGAGGTTTACTTTAATTAGGTTCGTGCGAAAGCACGGGGGACCTCCCTCAAAGTACCGACACTGACCTGGCTGAAAGATTGGCGAACTTGTAGCATGTAATTAATCCCGGCTAGTCTTTCCTTTTAGGGTTTGAAGGAAGATTTGATTAAAACAGTGGGAGACATCCTGATTAGATATATTAGATAACCAATCTAATCTTGCAAGAGCATACGCTGAGTGTTTTCTTCTCTCTCTCTCCAGGTAGCGACCATATCACGCCTTAATCAAGATAATAATACGGATATATTGACCGAACCCGCTTGTTATACTGAGCTGGGGAACGTTGGTCCCGCTCCAACTTATAATTGTTATAAGACAGAGCAGGAAATTGGGGAATACCAGATTTCCCGTGCCGCCCAAACGAAGAAAGTGCATGTTGATGCATCATCTTCGGGTGTGTTCATTACAGAGAACTGTTTCTCAGTAACCTTTACGTCTTGGGTATGTGAAGCCGGATCAGGATCCCGCATATGTAATCTATTACATGGGCTACAGATAGGTAGAGAACTGAGAACGGGTGATAAGTTTCATGAGATAGAAAACGGTACAAGTGTTGCAGCCAAGTCTGTTGGTCACTATCACCCTGTATTACCAGAATACATTGATTCTGAACAAATGTTATTAGATACCGAACCTGATATACAACATCTTATCACTCTCTTTATTAGTAAAGAAAGGATATAATTTTGTATTGTTGGATAATGTTTTGAACATTTCCTATATCAAGAGTTGATCGGTTCAGGTACGTTATCTAAAATCATTAACGTTCTAAATCAAACTACAGTTCTTAGTATACAGAACACATACGAGAGGAAGAGTTCAGAAATGAACGAATCCTTCTTGAGGCATTGTAGACTAGGTCATATCAATGCGACCCGACTAGCTGAAGTTACATTTAGATGCATATTTAAATTAGTTTGAATTTACATCTTGTGAAACTTGTCGGTCATGTCACAAAGATAAGATGACCATATCTCTGTTTATTGGAAACAGAGAAAGAGTTAGTGAACTTTTGGGATTGATACATGTTGATGTATGAAGGTCCCCTGTCTACACATGCCAAGACCGGTTCTTTGTACTTCATTACATTCTCTGATAATCTCTCAAGATTCAGACATGTGTTCCTGTTGAAACATAAGTCCGAAACTTTTGAGATATTCACAGAATATAAGTTAGAAGTAGAGAACCAAAATACGGGTATAAGTATTATGTCCTTTGATGAGATCAAGGAGGAGAATACTTGAGCACGGAATTCCTGAACTATTCTAAAGGAGAATGAGATTCTCTCTCAGCATTACTCCTTCGAATACACCACAGCACCTCGGTGTATCGGGGCGGAGCAATAGCACCCTATGTAATATGGTGTGCTCTATGATGAGTACTACTGAGTTTCCTATTTCCTTTTGGGTGTTATGCGCTTAAGAAGCTGCATACCTATTGAATAGGGTTCAAATCAAATCAGTTGCCTACCACTTCATATGTGATATGGAAAGGGAAGAGCCCATATCTTAAGTTTGTTAAGATTTGGGGTTGTCCGGCCTATGTCTAAAAGCATAATCCAGACAAGCTCGAGGCAAGGTCTGTTATATAAAACTGGAAAGGTTCCAGCTATACAAACTGCAGCTAATGATTTGGTAGAACCAAAGGATTTAATAGTTTCCAACGAACCTCAGCCTCTCCGCCGATCTAGTAGGGTTCCTCATCCACCTGAGAGATACTTCGGTTTCTCTATGATAGTGGGAGCGAGGATTGCATCATGAGATGATGACCCAACTAGTTTCGAGCTGGCCATCAGAAGTGGGACTCTGTAAGCATGGCTGGATGCTTAGCGATCTGAGATGGAATCCTTATACACCAACAAAGTATGGACTTTGGTTGCTTTATCTGAAGGGTTAAATCCCCATCAAGAGCAAGTATATCTTGAGAAGATTACCTGGTGTACATGGAAAAGTTGAGACTTTCAAAGCTATGCTTAAGTCCATCCAGATCCTACTTGCCACGGCTACATACCATGACTACGATATCTGGCGGTTGGGTGTCATGACTGCTTTTCTAAATGATGATTTGGAAAAGATCGTCTATAAGTACACAGCCAGAGGGCTTCGTAGACAGTGGGAGCAGCGGAAACGTGTGCAAGATGCTTTATAGGATAAAGCAGGCATCGCGGAGTTGGAACATCTGTTTTGATGTGGTAGTCAAAGAGTTTGACTTCATCAAAATGGTAGATGAACCTTGTATATACAAAAAGGTAGTAGAGAGTATGGTGGTGATCCTCGTAGTGTACGTGGATGACATACTCTTGATAGGGAAGGAGTTTTCTATGCTACGCTCGGTCAATCTCCGCTTATCACAAGGATTCTCCATATAGGATCAAAGTGATACCTCCTAAATCCTGGGTTTTTGGATCTATGAGATAGATCTAATTGGATGTTAGGATTCTCACTAGTTGTAGTTAGATGGTATCAAACGATCCTGGCGAGAATCACTGGAAAGGTTCCAGGGTGATAAGGACGACTGAATGTCAGTCGCAGGCATTGTCTTTACCCTCAGTGGAGGGATGGTATGTTGGAAGAGTTCCAAACTAGATACCGTGACTTACAAGACGATTAAAGGCAAGATACATCGTTACCAAAGATGCCACCAAAGAGGCAGTCTGGATATATATAAGTTCATGAGATGAACTTCGTTCCTACCATTATATGACAATGGAGTTGTGGCTTATGCTAAGGAACCCCAGTCCCATAAGAAATCCAGATATAATTCTTAGGCAGTATCACCTGATCATCGAGATGGTTGATCTCCAGGGAGATCGAGGTTAGGAGAGTAGACACAGAGGACAACAGCGCGGATCCACTCACAAAGGCCTTTTTCCGAGTAGAGACTTTTATGGGATGGTTAAGTATGAGATACTTCAACCACAGCTAATTGTTGGGTATGTGATACCATAACAGATAGCCCTAGTGCAAGTGAGAGATTGTTAGTTATATGTATGCCCTAGAGGCCATTACTGTACATACGATGTATATTGTAGTGGATGCTTGGACATATATAGGGAGGACTTTCTAGCTCGACATGATAGTACGCTATCTGGTTACCCTTTATCTTAACATGTACTCTGATTGTCTCTATGTTACATGTTGATAAAGCCCTTAGGATATGTACTCGACTACTGGGACTATGATGAGATCATACTAGTGGGGCCACGGTAGTCGACGAGTACATCCTATAACTGTTCCTAGTCGAGGGTGTATCGAGACAGGGCATCGATGCACCAGAGTAGACTAGCGTATACGCATCTTGACCCATATGATGGGCGATGGATGATCCCATATCCATCGGTGTTTGACATCAAGGATGGTGTACGGGTGCTCAATGGAGACCGGGTATACTGGACGGACTCGCCGAGAACTCCCAGATGGTATTATACATCACGTCGGATGGCAGTTCTCCGGTGACACTGGTACAGAGTAGTCTGTTGACCCGAGATCGTGATAGAGTCTTGTGTGATTCCCACTGTGCTTTGATTTACATCATACCACGTCCAAGAGGGTGTGCAAAAAGGTGGCTTTTGGGTACAGTCCCGAATCACATGGAGGCAATGAGCGATAGGAGGGGATTCGTCTCTCCCGGTATAGGGAGTTGATGTTGTGCTGTGTTCGATTGGCTATAACCAGAAATCCCTGGACAGGGTTGCTGAGATTTACTGGTAAGTGTTATCAGTAGTTTCTCGAACTGTTATAGACCTCATATCGACATGACTTATCAAGCTACTGGGGTCTGACGTTTACCACCCCTAGGCGAGATATGCGACATATCAGACGACGAGACCGGACTGTACGAGAGTGTTACTGTTTGGATTCACAGGAGAATGTACAGGCTTGCTTGTTGATCTTCTGAGCGCTCAATACCTGGGTGGCTGTTACGTTTAGCTGACCGCTTGCAGCTTGTGGGTGTTTGATATGATCATCACCTACTGCCGGCGTATCGACGATTCTTTAGAGTCCTACACAGAGGTTTCTTGGTTCAGGCAAAACGGAGTAGGAGCACATATGTGATATGTGCGGGACCGAGGATAATGCGGTATGTGATACCGTATTGGATTCTCGCGATATGAGATATCGGCCGGGTATATGTGATATAGCCGGGTCATCGTATTAGCTGGTTATTTGTGAAATAGCCGGATTGTCGAATCAAGTGTTGATTCGATAATTTAATGTATAATAATATATATGATATATTAAATTACATTAACTAATATTAGCTCACTAAAAGATTCATTTTCTCACGGGATAATACATTGATATATATGCGATATATGTTAATTGTATTATTTTCTATTGTTACAAAATATATTGTATATGTGATATATAATATTGTAACATGTTAGGGTTACAAATTTAACAATGGATTAGGATTTAAACTTGGTTAGGGTTTGGATTAGGGTTAGCTTTTGCATGAAGCTTCCATGAAGCTTCATGAAGCTTTGACTTTGTGGTTGCTTGATATTTTTATAAGATATTATGTTAACCCAATCCAAAACATTAACTCTGGTTAAGTCTCTACAAGGGTTAACTCTTTCATGCTTAACCCTTGGTTAGATTTGTAACCACTACAATAATTCATTGTTCATCACAAAAGACTTAAGTCATCATCTTCATTCATCTTCTTCTAGCTTGAGCTTCTTTTGTAAAAAGCTTTCTTTTGTGATGAAAATGAGTGAGAAAAAGATTATAAATGAGAGCAAAAATCCTACTTCATCATCCTCATCTATCCTTGCCATTTAGATGAAGGTGTTCACTTCATATTATGAGTGTTAGCTTGTGTTAACGAAACATCAAGGTAGATCATTTTTGTATCGAAGATCGTAAGCAAAGGTTGCATCATTCTCTTCGTGAAGCCTCTCAAGAGTCCAGAACACGATGATCGCAGCGAAGAGACCTCAACATGGAGCTTAAGAAGTGAAGGACCGGATCTACAAAGGTTGTAATCCCTCTCACTTAGTGTTAAAGTGTTTAACATGCATGTTTTCGCCTAAACCCTAGTTTAAAGATTCGGCTTCGGGTTATTCGGCACGGCTAAAATTTTAATCGGGCATGGTTGATGCCTCATAGACTCTTGTGCGCGTGCCTAGCAACCCTACAGCATTTACGTGCACACGTGCGTGCAAGCCTATAACAAATAATAATAAATTATTAATTAAATGTTATAAAATGTGAGGAACCTGAATTGGTAAACTTTTTACAGTAAACCCGCATTAACGTCTAAACGAACACTAACCGAAATCTAAAGCGTTACAATATTACTTAATGGAAGCTTGGGATATTCACAGTTATATAAACAGTCTTGCTCAACATAGTATACTACTTGGTTTATATCTATCTTAATATGTGTATATGTTTCTTTTAGCGTATCACGAATAAATATTGATAGAGCCCTTAGGATCTTGCTTGACTACCAGCGTTGTGATGGCAGTCACACCAGTGGGGGCTGGGTAGTCTACAAGCACATCCATTTTCTGGTCCCTAGTCGTAGGATTATCGAGACAGGGCATCGATACTCCGGAGTAGACTAGTGTATACGCTTCTCGTCCCAGCAGGGGAGATGGTCTGTCCCACAGCCATTAGTACGTTGTACTGGAGATAGTATGCAGGTGGTCGTTGGGTTACGGGTACACCGGACAGGACTCGCAGGGAATTGTTTGTTGGTATTATACCCGTCGTCAGTTAACAGTTCCCAGGTGACATGTGTACAGCATAGTCCGTAGACTTGACACTGCTGCTTCGCCTCGAGTGTGTTCCCACTGTTCTTAGATTGCTACCCTACCACGGCTCGACTAAGTCTTGCAAACAGGTAGCAGTTGGGTGCAGTCCCGAAGCACTTAGAGGCAGTGGCGGTTAGATAGGATTCGTCTCTCCCGATATTGGGAGTTGATATCGCGCTGTGTTTGGAGAGCTATTACGCAAGGTCCCTAGCCAAGGCAAGCGAGATTTACTGGTAGGTTTTCCAGTAGCTTCTCAAGGTGTAATGGGCTTCACTCCGACACGACTTATACCGCTTTTAGAGGACTAACGCTTGCCGCCCCCTTAGGCCCGATATGCGATAGTCTTAGACGAACAGACCGGACTGTACGGAGATTGTCACATCAGGCTCAGTAGGAGTTCGGATGGGTTTCCTCATCGTCCTTCTTATCGACATCTACCTGGGGACCGTTACGTACAGCTAGTACCGCTTGCGGCCTGTGGTTAAACCCAATGCCAGCGTAATGTCGAGTCTTTAGAGTCCTACACAGAGAGTTTCCCTGCTTCAGGCGAAACGATATAGAGGTCATATGGCTTTACGACGGGGTTCGGACATATACATGTACTTTTGCACGTATGATATTCGGACAGATTATACTAGCAGGCTTTGGTTTAAGCCAAATTCTAGTATTGGATTATTGGATTTATGCAGTCTCAGTATATCCGTGTTTTTCGTAAATACGGATGGGAGGGGCATTCTCGTAATTACTCGAGAAGCTTCTAGAAGAAAGGTGACACATTTAGTTTTAATTCATTTATGAATTAAACTAAATAAGGTGGAGAGGTGATGTGTTATTTGCATTAAATGTTTTAATGACTCATGAGATGATTCATCCAAAGTGAGTTAATGAAGCATGGTTGTTATTATTATATATTATTATTTGGATAATTATCATGCTTCATATATTCACAAATGAGTAATAATTCATTTCATTCTCACATACACACTCTCTCTCCTCAAGCTCTCCTCTTCTTCAACCTAACCCTAATCCTCTCATGTGTTGAGATCCCAAGGGTTAGAAAGACTAATGGATCCTTAATCCATCTTTATATCCTCTAGGTCACTTGGATTTGCAATCCTAACCATTTAGTTGCCTCAAGTTAGAAATTAAAGCTTGAAGGAGGAACTCTTGGGTGGATCTTCTATTACATCGAGGAGGCCGACGAGAAGGTGAACAACAAGAACAAGAAGGACAAGTATCTTAAGGTATAATCATCTATCATAGTAGTTTAGCACTTCTAGATAGGTTGTTAGTTAGGGTTTAGCAAAGATCTGTAAAGTTAGTCGATGTTACCTTGAACAAAATGATTGTTTTACCTATTCCGCCTCCCCGCATCTTGTGGGGTGTGTAACGTCGACTTACAGTGGTATCAGAGCCTAGCTAAACCATAACTAACATGTTAGCAAAGTCCTTAGAAATTCGATCGCAATTTAATCCCAAAAAACCGACGTTTTCACCAAGTTTCTACCGTTTTTAAAATGGGGTCAAAAAAATTTTCAGCGACCCTTAAAAATACAAGCAGGGTTTTTTAAGAATTGTGAAGAAATTTGGGATCGTGACTCGTCCAAACCACCGCGGAACCGCGGCCGATCCAAGCTATCCGCCGCGGATCCGCGGCCGAGTTGACACCGAGTCAACCCAAATTTGCTCAGTAATTCTTCTGTGTTGATGTGGTGTTTTCTGGGGATGTTTTGTTTCTGCTCTGGTTTTATGTGCACAGAGAATTGTTTGGAGTAGATTCATATATGTTGCTTGATCGAAATTCTAAGAACTTTGGCTAACTGGATTATATATGTGCTATGATTAATGTGTTCGTAAATCTCCCCTAACTGCTAGTATGTCGGTTAGCAAGGGGTTGCACATTTCTGTAATGGTTACTTTATGTTTGTGAATATGAACTTGTTGGATTGTCGTGAATGGATAGCCGGGGATGTGAGACGAGTGTTTCTTTCATTCAAATGTAAATTGTAATTTGTTGTAATATTCTTTTGTGGGGCACATCCGGGTTGAGGTTGTAGCCACCATTGTATTATTTCATTTACTGTTTTCTGCTCCTAGGATAGACCCAAGGTGGGGTGCACAAACTACCGGGTACTTTGAAGTACTTAGTGGCCTAATCAAGTTGTTGAGGGAGACCGCTTCACTTTGGGTACTTGGCGGGTAGTTTGCCGTACCCGTAGGGTCTAGGGTGGGGTTGGCTATTCATCACGATTATGTAATCCGTATTTCATTGTAGGCTCAAAAGGAATGCAGATTTCTAAAATATCCAATATGTTCATCTGTGATCTGGAATGACTATTATTGCATCTGATGAATGTACAATATCTATATATGATATCTAGTAGGCGTTGCTTATGTTTTGCATCCGCGCTAGCCCAGCCCCCGCTTTATCGTTAGTTAAGTAACCTAACGGGTGAATGACGGGGCCCAGTGGCGAATGTGGATGGCATAAGCGGACGTTGTATTTTCGTTGTTTTCAGCAATGATAGGTTAATTGATGGGACACATTATTTTAATGCAAAGAAAATAAACCAAAGTTGAATCGTTGGAACAGTTTAAAAGAAACCACTTGATTATTTTAAAACAGAAGATTTTTAATTGCAGAGCTTAAACCACTCCTTTTAAAAGCTATCAGGTTCCTTCGATCATATCAAGTTCACTACGTTCACGGTTTCGCCAAAACCGTTCATAACCCTCCGTCATTTCATTTGGGTATTCAGTAGTATTCAAGCTATGTATTTTGACCAACGCCAAGGCATAGTGTTTGGTAGCTGCTGGGTATTCATCTGTTGCATAGATAGATGAGTTGGTTTGGGACAGTCGTACTGCCATTGGGCCAACGTCAGGGGTATGTACGAGTGGATTCAAATTAACAAGATAATGATGGGTAGAACTTGACATGTGACTTATGATAATTTGACCAACGCCAAGGTCATAAGAGCATGGGGAAAAAATCCACATCGGGAGTTTCTAAAGAAACTGAAACTTGCTAGAGATTGCATACAATTTGGAGTGTGATAATTTTGGTAGGATTCCATCAGCTTTATCACACAATGATATTTGGATCCCAATCCTACTGTGAGTATATGCTACTCATCAGGAGATTCTTTCGCTTAACGATCAATACTATAAACCAAGTAGGTGTCGAGAAAGGTGTCAGCGGGGCTACGCCCCCAGGGAAAAGAGATTATTTAATTAAGGAACTTCGCGAAAGCGTCGTAAAACCTCCCTCGAAGTACCGACACTTGACTGGCTGAACGGTTAAGCAAGTATTGCACGGTAAGAATAGTCCTGACTAGTTCTTCTCTTTTGGTTTGAGGAGGGATTCGAGAAACAGTGGGAGCCATCCTGTTTAGATAAACTAAAAACCACTCTAAACTTGCAAGAGCATCATGCTAAAGTGTTTTCTTTCTCTCTCCTAATTGCAGCGACCCAGAACATGACAGGCATTAAGATATTATTACATAAAAATATTTTGACAAGGTCAAACTATAATGATTGGTTCCGGAATGTCAAGAGGGCAATTACCTATGACAAATTAAAGTATGTCCTTACTACTAAGGCCCCTGCCGTCCCAGGTCCTGAATCTAGTGTCGCGGATAAGGAAATCCACAAAACCTGGGAGTTAGACTGCGCGAAGGCCAAATGCATCGTGCTTGCCTCTATGATAATGAACATCAGAGGAGGCACAAGAATATGGATCTAGAATCCATATTTCTCCACACTAGGGAACTGTATGGAGAGCAATCTCGTATAGCTAGATACGAGACCTCGAAGAACTTATTTCAGCGAGGCTGGCCGTCGGATCATCTGTAGGGGAACATTTCCTTAAGATGATTGGCTATATTGAAGAGCTCGCGGACCTCGGGACAATATTAGAGAACGAGCTATATACATACTTGATTCTCCAGTCCCTTCCTTCTACCTATGCCCAGTTTATCTTGAATTTCAACATTCAAAGTAAAGAAGTTGAACTTCCAGAACTCCTTAACATGTTGAGGAGTGCAGAGGGCACCCTGCAGAAGGCAAGGGAAACACCCGCTATGTTTTTTCGTGGTGCTTCCTCTTCCAGGTCCAAGGCAAGGGCCAAAGGAAGGAAGAAGAAGGCCGTTACCAAACCAAGAGATGGTGTTGGTAAGGTGGAAACTAAGGGAAAGGCAAAGGTTACGGTGCTGGTAGTGGCAAAGGACGAGTGCTTTCACTGTCATAGGTATGGATTCATTTTCTTGATGAAACATAAATCCGAGGCCTTTGAGAAATTCAGAGAATATAAGAATGAAGTAGAAAACCAAACCGGCAAAAGTATCAAGACACTGAGATCTGATCGAGGTGGTGAATACTTAAGTGCCGAGTTCCTGGGTTACCTAAAAGAGAATGGAATTCTCTCTCAGCTTACTCCTCCATACACTCCACAACACAACGGTGTATCGGAGAGACGGAACCGAACCCTATTGGATATGGTAGGTTCCATGATGAGAAATGCTGAGTTACCGTGATCTTTCTGGGGTTATGCACTAGAATCAGCCGCATATCTTTTGAACAGAGTTCCTACCAAGACTGTGCCTACCACACCATATCAGATGTGGAGTGGGAAGAAACGCTATCTTCGGTATCAAGATATGGGGATGTCCGGCTTTTGTTAAAAAGCAGCATGCGGACAAACTCGAGGCACGATCAGTACAGTGTAAGTTTGTGGGATATCCAAAGAACTCCAAGGGGTATTTTTTCTATTACGCAGAGTAACAAAAGGTTTTTGTTTCTCGTAATGCCCATTTTCTAGAACAACGGTTTTTAGAAAAGGAAACAAGTGGGAGCGCAATAGAACTGGAAGAAATTCCAGAACCACAAGCTACTACTGAAAGCTTGGTAGAACCAGAAGTTTCAGAAGAACAGGACATTCCCGCACCCCTCCGCAGGAGTAGTAGGCCATCTCATCCGCCTGAGAGATACTACAATTTTCTCATAGACGGGGATAGAGAAGATTGCGTCATTGATAATGATGAACCTACTAGCTTCCAGCAAGCCATCCAGAACGGCGACTCAGTAAGATGGCTGGATGCAATGCGGACCGAGATGGAGTCCATGTACACCAACAAAGTATCGACTTTGGACTTTGCTCCAGATGGGGTAAAACCCATAGGATGCAAGTGGATCTTCAGGAAGAAGATTGGTGTAGATGGACAGATGGAAACCTATAAGGCTAGATTTGTTGCAAAGGGTTTTCGTCAAAGACCTGGTTTAGACTATGACGAAACTTTTTCTCCAGTGGCTATGCTCAAATCCATTCGGATCCTTCTTGCCGTTGCTACCTTCCATGATTATGAAATTAGGCAGATGGACGTAAAGACAGCTTTTCTAAATGGTAATTTAGAAGAGTGCGTTTATATGGATCAGCCAGAAGGTTTCAATCAGAGTGGGAGCAGCGGGAAAGTGTGCAGGTTGCTTAAGTCCATTTATGGACTAAAGCAGGAATCGCGGAGCTGGAACATCTGTTTTGATGAAACGGTCAAAGTGTAGCATTTTGAAAAACGTTTCGGTGAAATTTCGGAAAATCGGTAAAATAAGGGTGTTTTCCGTAAAAAGTCAAAATATAAATATCTTTTAATATAAAATTAAATATACATATTCTAGCTATGTAATTGCTAGTATTTGGTGTTTATTGAGCCACTGGTAAAATTTCTAATTTTCTGAAAAAATTTCGGAAATTAATTATGTTAATATTATTTTAAGACGTCATTAATACATTTAATTAGTGATAATTACAAATTGGAATGGGTTAATGCAAATTCTATGAACCATGACAACCTAGAATCTAGTTTGTAACATATTCTTTCTTCTAAAATTTTTCCTCATGGTTCTAGATGTTTTTAGAATGCTAGATTAAATAAAATAAAATAGAATTATTGAAGTTTGATGTGTAAATGAGGTAAAAAGGGGGGGTTATTTTGAATTAGAACTTTACAAAATCCATTCCCACCACTTTGGCCAAGCCCCCACATAGCAGCCCACCCCTTGGTCGAGCCCACCCTTCTTCAAAAAAAAAGAAAGAAAAAAATGATGAAATGGGAAATGAAAACATTAAAGAAATAAAGCATGGAACTAGATAATGAGGGTATGGTTTTGTGTTGACTTTGAGACCCACATCTCTCTCTCTCCCTCTCCAAATTCTGGCCGAGTCCCATCCTCCACAACAGCAGCCCCCCTCCCCAAATCTTCTTCTCATTCTCTTGAGAAAAAATTCACCAAAATTGCCTCAAAAACCATCAAAAAAATTCCAAAAACTCCAAATCTAATCCCTACCCATTTCTCATTAGCCAAACTTGCATGGATCTAGGGAACAAGATTTCAATTTGGGAGGCTAAGTGTGCTTGTGGGATCTTCAAATTAATTAGGTATAAATTCTAACCTTTTTGCTTAATTTGTTGTTAATTGCTTTAAGTTAGCTTAATTAAGTGTTTAATTAGGTTTTTAATTGGTTATAATTGCATGGTTTAAAATTTCAAGAGAGGGGTTTGAATTCAAATTGGGGTTTTGTGTTGTGAGATTGTGGTTGTGTGATATAGTTAACATGTAGCGGGCATGCTAAATCAAATCTAGTTGTTAGTTCGCATTTTTGTTAATTTAAATTTGTAATAAGTATATAAATTGCAAATTAGGTTTTAAAAATATATATATTTTGATGAGATAAAATTCTAATTAAGGTTTCATGGCATTATTAACATTATAAATTGTGGTTTAATAATTTAGTATATGCAAAACCAAGCTTAATTATAAAATTATGAATTTTACTTTAAAAAGAGTTAAAAACGGTATTTTTGCAAAGTAGGAGTTTGGAATTTATACAAATTGATGAGATTAATTTATGAAAGTGATTTGTATGACCTAATTATGTTATTTAATGAGCATTTTGGCCCTTTGAATCGTTAAAATTTGTAGATTGGTTAAAACATCAAGTTATGAACCGAAATGGGAATTTGTGCTAACTAGGTTTTTGGAAAATAAAACGATTGGTTTAATTTTATGGATTTGACGAATTAATCCCTATTTCTTATACAGTTAGTGAGTTTTGAAACCATGATTGGTACGTTTGGTGTTCTTCTCGATCAATCGGCGTTTGTAGGCCGACGTCGAGGGTTTTTGGGTTGATTTGTGAAAGCAACCATAGGTTTTGACCTATGTGGGATTCGTGTGTCGTTTTGGTCATGAGTCGGATTTTAATGCGATACGGTGCGTTATGATATGTAGGTACCCCCATATGGACTTCGAGACGACAAGCAAGCGCGTGGCGACGTCGGCACCGGCGAGCGAAGATCAGGTGAGTAGATTTATATCTACGGGGAGAAGTCGGGTGGATGGCGTATAGCACCCCCGCAGTTCGTAATATAGCTTATATAATGGATAAATATGTGTGTGTGTGTGTGTGTGTTTTATGATACGTGGATGATATTCAAGATATGGTTATGTGTTCATGGATTTGTAGTGTTACTTGCGAAACCCTAGAGTAGTAGTTGTTGCACCCACACACGCACACACACTTGCATTCATTCATTCTTTGACATGTGCGTATATGGGGATATGTGCATATGTATTCACATGGGTATGGGACTATGTGTACATATACTGGATTATGAGGATAGTACTTAGGTTTGGAGATGAGTCGACGAGATTGGATTCAAGGCCGTGAGATCGGTGATATAGCAGGGTTCGTATTTGTGGTACGACATGATGTATTAGCGGGTCCTTTGACGTGGTGTTTTTATACACACACATGCATACTTAGATTGGTATCATTATTGTACTAGACGTAGATCAGTACCCCGGATCATGATTTTAATAAGAGGATACCAGATGAATAATGTGATGAATGTGATATTTGACCCGTACCCTGAATTGGGATGCCGTACGACGGATTTATGTACGAGCTATATATTAATGATAGATCCGCACTCTTGACTTGAGGATGTCATGTTATAGATATTGTATCGTATGTGATACTATTGAGGCGGGATCACCGACTATTATATATATATATATATATATATATATATATATATATATATATATATATGTATGTATGTATGTATCGACTCAGATTTTAGGCGGTTTCCTTACCTTTTGTTTAGCCGGTTAGCTCAGCCCTATAGTTTAGTGAAGTTGTTAGATTAGATTCGATTCGATTTCTACCTATATCAAAAACTAACGAATCGTGGGTATTTTAAAAGACAGGCCAAGGGATTCTACGGATATTTCAAAGGACTCATTTTTTCTTAAAAACACCGTAGCCCTTATTTTTCAAAACACCACGATTCGTGTTATTTCAAATGGCACCACTGTATGACTTATATTTATATTAAATGCAGATTAGTTATCATTGTGTTTATCATTCAGCTCCCGCACATATTGTTGTTCGCTTCGCATCGCATGCTTATATTGTGATTTCATATACCTTTATTGATATCATGCTGTCAAGACACCAGCACCATTACCGATGATGCATATATTCCACGTACACTTATTTGCCGGCTCACACACATCATCATCAGTAATTGCCATGTCACGTACATTTTAGAGAATACTATTTCATTGACATAGCTTGTTAGCTGATAGTTTCGATATGATATTAGTGTACATGCCTTATATGCCAGTTTAGACATTGCAGTTATTACTTGCTATTTCATGCATATTATTATTCACTGTTATGCAGTATTATGGAGTTTTATGCCTATATTCACTGTTTACGTGCTATTGATGATTGGATTTCGGATTTTCATGAGATTTCCTTGATTTGGGAGAAAACCGCAAGAATATTTATAAACTTCTCTCTCTTTTTAAAATGAAATGTGCGGTTTTCTCATGATGTATGAGTCGTCCACCATGATGTTTTCTCAGTTATGAGATGGATTTCGAGACCCGATTCGAGGAGTTGGATGAACCATCTGCGGGTACATGGTGGACCCGGTAAGGTACCCCGGGGCAAGAAGATCGAGTAGTAGACGATGAGCCCGGCAGGGGAAGACTGTCTACCGGTGATTTTATCTGACGCGTAGGATATCTGGAGGATACCGTCGTGGTCGTGTGATTGATGTTAGGGGCCGATCCGGACTGACGGCGCCCTAGATAGTGAGATTTGAGACACTGGGATTTTGAGATATTGAGGTATTGATATTTGATGATACAGGCCAGTCCGGGTAGCCGGAGCCTGAAATATTGAGATATTGGGATTTATGTTTTGTGTCGATACTAGACACTGTTTATGTTGATTTCCTTGATGATTCCTCGTTTTAAATATACATAAATCTCACTAAGTTATGAAAGCAGTTTCTTTATTTACTTGTATTATGTTTTCATGGATTCATACCTCATTCATATGATATGTTGCTACCTGAGGCACTGACACGAGCACATGGGATTACACTTATGTATAGATGTTTACCCTTGCCACTTTTCATGCTTCAGACTTTATCATTTGAGGATTATATATTGATCGTATGACCTAGGATTGCGTCATACATGAGATTTCTACTCGTAGATCTTTTCTACTCACGAGTTGGCAACTCACCCCCGTTGTGCCACGGTTCCTTGCAGGTTTTGCCGTACAAGTTTCGTTGCGGCTTTGCTGGCACACTGTTCCTTCCGGGTGATTGCTTTGGTAGGTGGGTTCTTTGCATCAGGACCACCATTGTTTATTTATTATTTCTGTTATATCTAGAAAACTCCATCAATCGGATTGTATATTTGAGAGAGATAGAACCAGACCTGTTATTCTTCCGACCTTAGAGTCGCGCGTTGTACTATTTTGGTTTTCATGTTGTTTTGAGTTTCTTTTGAGTTTTGATCCTCGCCCTTCGGCGTTGTATATTATATTGCTTGCGTGGTTGTGACCGTCGATTGACGAAGAGCTAGCTCCTGCTTGCGGATGCCCTTTTATTCATTTCGTATACAATTCATGTTGTATCCCGTTTGGGGCCAGTTTTTACAGAGGAGACTCTGCCGAAATTTTCAGAAAATATTTGAGATTTTAAAAATACATACTTCGGCCTATGTTGATTAAAACTACTTTCTTTAATTGGTTTCTCCTTCACTCTACGGCTTCTTTGGTTTTGATTTCTAGGTTTTGGCTTACTTAGATTACGTACGCCTCTAGACGTTTCGTAATTTAAGTGCCGGTCATGTTCCGTACTTTTCGGGTCGTGAAAAAGTTGGTATCAGAGCGTTAGGTTTTACCTTTGGAGTGTAGAATGACCCTTGGTTGATGGAGTAGGTAGCTTGAGTAGAGTGATGTACCGTACGTATGTTCCGCGGCATATTTACGATACGATACTCCGCTTAAGAAGCCTTAGGATGTACATTTCTTTACACAGCATTATATTCATTCCTATGATCTAGCCTCATCGGTACCATTTTATGGTTTTGTTACCACAGTTACACGGGCAGAGAGCTACAGATAGAGTTGCGGTCAGCATGAGCTCGTCATGGATGAGGACTGACCAGAGCATGATTCCAGGGGCATATGATTGAATAGAGGTGTAGTTTTATTGTGTTTTCGCGCTACGAGCATTTGATGGATCGCTTTTACGAGATTTCTCGGACGTGCAGATCAGCACCAGGGGATTGGGCCACTTCAAAAGGCCAGCCAGATTGTGATGACCGTCAAAGCACAGATTATTTTGATGATTGAGGCACTGTTCAGTATGCAGACGAATGAGCCAGTGATTTTGGCGAATGAAAAGATGTCGCCCCAGATGTTTGAAGCTAACGCCGCACGAGTTATATTTCGAGATATGATAGGAGATTGCTAGTCACCAGAGATGAAAGACTAGGCCATGTGATTCATTGCCTACCCCGATGCGAGGTCGTCAGATGGATTGATTCCAGCTAGAGGCGACTTCACGCTGATACGTTGAAAGTCGATAGAGACGATCGAATGTCAGGAACCCATTTTCCAAGTTTAAAGTATTCGGAAAACAATGCAAGCAATTCTACGGACCCTATAGAAGAATGAAACCCTAACTCGACATAATGACCCTGTGAAAGCCTTTGAACCTTAGGGTTTGCGGCAGTTCCGTGGCGCCATTAGTGAGGCTTGGGTTTGCCCTTCTACGGCTGGTCCACTGATGTTGTGGTATGTACTCGATACTATTAAACTATACCCAAGATATTGAGCTCTTGGGGGATTATGAGGTTTTGATGAATCGATCGAATGGTTCGACTTCATTGGGATGCTATGCGATGGGATGCATTGCTTGGGAGACTCCAGATACGAGTATAGCCGTTGGAGCACAGTCCATGCAGCCACGACGAGGCGAGTCCGAAGCAGTCGAGATTAAAGAAAAGTGGAGCAAGAGGTTCGTACGAGATCTTGATGAGGTGACGTTCCACTCCGCCGACATCAGCGATGTGATACGCAAGCAGAAGCGTTGACTATGGATATATATTCCAGGAGGAGTCGTGATGAGTATGCGGTCGTTCCGGAACAAGATATAGATTTAGTAAAAGATGATAACTTCCGGGCAGTTCGGCAGGAACGAGATTTGGGAGAGGCCTCGACAAGATCTTTCTGGAAATACTAAATGAGAAGACCTGGACCAAGGAGCGGTCATATGACGCACACCCAGTAGGCCAAAGTTCGGCATTGTCGACGAGACATGTTATGAGTAACCATGATAGTTGACCAGAGATCTTTAGAGGATGTGTCAGAGCGGACTGCTTCCGTTATCGTTTCTATATTGGACCGTTGAGCCGAGGAGCTATGAACTTAGCAATCTACAGTGAGAGTCGAGGGCCTAAGGGCACTAGGCGACATGCCATGATCAGAAGGCAAGTAGATATCTTGCTCTGCTAGCATTGGATGCACCGACACCTTCTCTACTTTAAAGGACGAACGTATCGACGACAGTATTTATGAGTTGTGATTTTGTGATTGACTATCACGTATCCGTCACTTTGGATTTCAGTATTTTTGGGTGATTTATTTCATGACTGAGTTTTGATGACCGGGTTTCATGATATTTGATTTCATGCCTAGGTCATGAATATGATTTGACTTATACTTTCGGCATGGTTTTCATGCACTTCTAGTATTCGATTTGCTTTTGTGCACGCCGATGCACAGGATGGTGAGATTTTATACCACGGTATACCTGATTAGGATTTTGATTGAAATGTATCATATACCGTCGATTTCGAGTGTGATATTTGATATTCGTTTTCATGCACATTGTGCACTTGATTTGGATTTTGAGCATACTTAAAGCACTTGATGCGATTTAAGTGCACACCAGATGCACTAAATCGAGATTCTTCGTGCATATCAGATGCACCTGGTTTTGCTGTCAGGCACACACGTTGCCTTTGACAGGTGTTTCGTGCACACCCGTTGCAGTTAGATGTTGTTTCTGTGCATATGTATGGCACATTCATGGATTTCGATTTCCGTGCGCACCAGACGCACATGGCATTCATATATATATTTGGGATTGATTTATTTTGGAGCAGTATATTTTATGATGTTTGATATTTGGTTTAGTACTGAGCAGGACTAGTCAGAGGACAGTACCTGAGTATATTTTTGCATGCCTTGATAGTTATCGAAGGGATTTCCAAATAGGAGCTATAGTCTCAGTATTTACCTACGTGTCCGAGATGACACGAAACATTTTATAAAGGAAACCCTTCTAAAATTGCTTTCAAAACGGCGGGACGTGTATGTTAAACGAAGGATATATATAAATATATAGTTATTTTCTCACAAAGGACGTCCGCCACTGTGCAGTGATACACCCATCGCACAGCGATTTGAAAAAGGTTTGGCATGCATTGCTTCCAGATATTTTAATGATGTTTACCAATATAGTTTTGACGTTTACAGGTATAGTTTTGATGTATATAATATTGATTTTCGTTTTGGATCTTGACAATGGTGACTTCACCATAACTCCGATGATTGCGGGATGCTTGACGGAGTTTTGATTTTGGTTTATATATCTGTTTTTCAGGCGCATGCATTGCGCTACGATGTGTTTTATGTATTTATGATTTCGGAGCCCCGGCGATTTGATGATTTTGGCTGAAATATTTTAGTATTTGGGGGAGTTTTAATTTAAATTCGGGACCGAATTTCTTTAAGGGGGGAAGATTGTAGTGTTTTGAAATCGTTTCGGTGAAATTTCGGAAAATCGGTAAAATAAGGGTGTTTTCCGTAAAAAGTCAAAATATAAATATCTTTTAATATAAAATTAAATATACATATTCTAGTTATGTAATTGCTAGTATTTGGTGTTTATTGAGCCACTGGTAAAATTTCTAATTTTCTGAAAAATTTTCCGAAATTAATTATTTTAATATTATTTTAAGCCATCATTAATACATTTAATTAGTGATAATTACAAATTGGAACGGGTTAATGCAAATTCTATGAACCATGACAACCTAGAATCTAGTTTGTAACATGTTCTTTCTTCTAAAAATTTTCCTCATGGTTCTAGATGTTTTTAGAATGCTATATTAAATAAAATAAAATAGAATTACTGAAGTTTGATGTGTAAATGAGGTAAAAAGGGGAGGTTATTTTGAATTATAACTTTACAAATCCCATTCCCACCACTTTGGCCAAGCCCCCACACAGCAGCCCACCCCTTGGCCGAGCCCACCCTTCTTCAAAAAACAAGAAAGAAAAAAATGATGAAATGGGAAATGAAAACATTAAAGAAATAAAGCATGGAACTAGATAATGTGGGTATGGTTTTGTGTTGACTTTGAGACCCACATCTCTCTCTCTCCCTCACCAAATTCTGGCGGAGCCCCATCCTCCACAACAACAGCCCCCCTCCCCAAATCTTCTTCTCATTCTCTTGAAAAAAATTCACCAAAATTGCCTCAAAATCCATCAAAAAAAATCCAAAAACTCCAAATCTAATCCCTACCCATTTCTCATTAGCCAAACTTGCATTGATCTAGGGAACAAGATTTCAATTTGGGAGGCTAAGTGTGCTTGTGGGATCTTCAAACTAATTTAGTATAAATTCTAACCTTTTTGCTTAATTTGTTGTTAATTGCTTTAAGTTAGCTTAATTAAGTGTTTAATTAGGTTTTTAATTGGTTCTAATTGCATGATTTAAAATTTCAAGAAAGGGGTTTGAATTCAAATTGGGGTTTTGTGTTGTGAGATTGTGGTTGTGTGATATAGTTAACATGTAGTGGGCATGCTAAATCAAATCTAGTCGCTAGTTCGCATTTTTGTTAATTTAAATTTGTAATAAGTATATAAATTGCAAACTAGGTTTTAAAAATATATATATTTTGGTGAGATAAAATTCTAATTAGGGTTTCATGGAATTATTAACATTATAAATTGTGGTTTAATACTTTAGTATATGCAAAACCAAGTTTAATTGTAAAATTGTGAATTTTACTTTAAAAAGAGTTAAAATCGGTATTTTTGCAAACTAGGGGTTTGGAATTTATACAAATTGATGAGATTAATTTATGAAAGTGATTTGTATGACCTAATTATGTTATTTAATGAGTATTTTGGCCATTTGAATCGTTAAAATTTGTAGATTGGTTAAAACATCAAGTTTTGAACCGAAATGGGAATTTGTGCTAACTAGGTTTTTGGAAAATAAAACGATTGGTTTAATTTTATGGATTTGACGAATTAATCCCTATTTCTTATACAGTTAGTGAGTTTTGAAACCATGATTGGTACGTTTGGTGTTCTTCTCGATCAATCGGCGTTTGTACGCCGACGTCGAGGGTTTTTGGCTTGATTTGTGAAAGCAACCATAGGTTTTGACCTATGTAGGATTCGTGTGTCGTTTTGGTCATGAGTCGGATTTTAATGCGATACGGTGCGTTATGATATGTAGGTACCCCCATGTGGACTTCGAGACGACAAGCAAGCGCGTGGCGACGTCGGCACCGGCGAGCGAAGATCAGGTGAGTAGATTTTTATCTACGGGGAGAAGTCGGGTGGATGGCGTATAGCACCCCCGCAGTTCGTAATATAGCTTATATAATGGATATATATATATATGTGTGTGGTTTATGATACTTGGATGATATTCAGGATATGGTTATGTGTTCATGGATTTGTAGTGTTACTTGCGAAACCCTAGAGTAGTTGTTGCACCCACCCACACACACACACTTGCATTCATTCATTCTTTGACATGTGCGTATATGGGGATATGTGTATATGTATTCACATGGATATGGGACTATATGTACATATACTGGATTATGAGGATAGTACTTGGGTTTGGAGATGAGTCGACGAGATTGGATTCGAGGCCATGAGATCGGTGATATGGCAGGGTTCGTATTTGAAGTACGGCATGATGTTTTAGTGGGTCCTTTGACGTGGTGTTTTTATACACACGCATGCATACTTAGATTGGTATCAGTATTGTACTAGACGAAGATCGGTACCCTGGATCATGATTTTAATAAGAGGATACCAGATGAATAATGTGATGAATATGATATTTGACCCGTACCCAGAATTGGGATGCCGTACGACGGATTTACGTACGAGCTATTTATTGATGATAGATCCGCACTCTTGACTTGAGGATGTCATGTTATAGATATTGTATCGTATGTGATACTTTTGAGACGGGATCACCGACAATTATATATATTTATATATATATATATATCGACTCAGATGTTAGGCGGTTTCCTTACCTTTCGTTTAGCCGGTTAGCTCAGCCCTATAGTTTGGTGAAGTTGTTAGACTAGATTCGATTTCTACCTATATCAAAAACTAACGAATCGTGGGTATTTTAAAAGACAGGCTAAGGGATTCTACGGATATTTCAAAGGACTCATCTTTTCTTAAAAACACAGTTGCCCTTATTTTTCAAAACACCACGATTCGTGTTATTTCAAATGGCACCACTGTATGACTTATATTTATAATAAATGCAGATTAGTTATCATTGTGTTTATCATTCAGCTCCCGCACATATTGCTGTTCGCTTCGCATCGCATGCTTATATTGTGATTTCATATACCTTTATTGATATCATGCTGTCAGGACACCAACACCATTACCGATGATGCGTATGTTCCACGTACACTTATTTGCCGGCTCACACACATCATCATCGGTAATTGACATGTCACGTACACTTTAGAGAATACCATTTCATTAACATAGCTTGTTAGCTGATAGTTTCGATATGATATTAGTGTACATGCCTTATATGCAAGTTTAGACATTGCAGTTATTACTTGCTATTTCATGCATATTATTATTCACTGTTATGCAGTATTATGGAGTTTTATGCCTATATTCACTGTTTACGTGCTATTGATGATTGGATTTCGGATTTTCATGAGATTTCCTGAATTTGGGAGAAAACCGCAAGAATATTTATAAACTTCTCTCTCTTTTTAAAATGAAATGTGCGGTTTTCTCATGTTGTATGAGTCGTCCACCATGATGTCTTCTCGGTTATGAGATGGATTTCGAGACCCGATTCGAGGAGTTGGATGAACCGTCTGCGGGTACATGGTGGACCCGGTAAGGTACCCCGGGGCAAGAAGATCGAGTAGTGGACGATGAGCCCGGCGGGGGAAGACTGCCTACCGATGATTTTATCTGACGCGTCGGATATCCGGAGGATACCGTCGTGGTCGTGTGATTGATGTTAGGGGTCGATCCGGACTGACGGTGCCCTAGATAGTGAGATTTAAGATACTAGGATTTTGAGATATTGGGGTATTGATATTTGATGATACAGGCCAGTCCGGGTAGCCGGAGCCTGAGATATTGAGATATTGGGATTTATATTTTGTGTCGATACTAGACACTGTTTATGTTGATTTCCTTGATGATACCTCGTTTTAAATATACAGAAATTGTTGGATATATATGCCCTAGAGGCCTTCATTGTATAGGATACTGGGATATGTATGTACATAACAGTCTTGCTTAATATGATAGTACGCTATTTGGTTTGTCTTTATCTTAACGTATGATATATTTTGCGTAGTATTCATATATATATATATATATATATATATGTGTGTGTGTGTGTGTGTGTGTGTGTGTGTTGATAAAGCCCATAGGGTGTTTGCCTGACTTCCGGCGTTATGATGGCAGTCATACTAGTGGGAGCTGGATAGTCAATAGGCACATCCTTAGATGTCCCTGGTCGCAGGAGTATCGAGACTGGGCATCGATACTCCAGAGTAGACTGGTGTATACATATCTAGACCCTGAGGAGGGACGATGGATTGGTCCCGCAGCCATTGGTGGAGTGCACCTAAAATTGTATACAGATGCTCACTGGGTGTGAGTACACCGAACAGGACTCGCCGAGAACTGACTGGATGGTATTTATACCTAACGTCAGATAGCAGTTCTCAGGTGACATGTGTGCAGATAGTCCGTTGACTTAAAGTCGTCATTTGTCTCGTGTGAGTTCCCACTGTGCTTTGATTACTACCCTACCACGGTTCAAAGGAGTAGTGCAAACAGGTTTTAGTTGGGCACAGTCCCGAGCCACGTGGAGGCAGTGAGTGACTGTTAGGGATTCGTCTCTCCCGGTATAGTGGGTTGATATCGCACAGTGATCGGTTGGTCATTACCATAAGTCCCTGGCCAGGGCTGATTGAGAATTACTGATAGATTGATCAGTAGATTCTCGGATGGTGATAGAGCCATACCGACACGACTTGTACGGTTATTAGGGGACTAACATTTACCACCTCCCTAGACCATACATGCGATACTCTTAGAAGAACAGACCGGACTGCACGGATATTGTCACGCACAGGTTCAGTAGGAGTTCGGATGGGTATCCTCACCGGCCTTCTTATCGACATCTACCTAGGAACCGTTACGTACAGCTAGTGCCGCTTACGGTCTGTGGTTAAACCCACTGCCAGCATAATAGTCGAGTCTTTAGAGTCCCACACAGAGTTTTCCCAACTCCAGGCGAAATGATATAGAGGTCGTACGGTTTTACGACAAAGGGTTCGGACGCATACGTGTTTAAACGCACGTACGACATTCGGACAGTTTTTACTAGCCGGCTTTGGTTTAAGCCAGATTCTAGTATCGGGTTATTAGATTTATATAGTCTACAGTTTTTCCGTGTTTTCACGGATGCGAGGGCGTTCTCATAATTTTCTGAGAAGTTTCTAGAAAGAGGGTGACTAAGGAGGTTAAGGTGGCATTTTCATTTAATGCAAATTGTGACTCATTAGTGTGATTCGGTATGTCATTAATGCATCATTTATTGCTTAATGACTCATATAGTGAATCACTCTTGTTGAATTAATGAAATATGGTGAATAATCATTTATATTCATTTATTTGATAATTCATTATGTTTCATATATTCAAGTGAGAAGCTTTTCTATTCTCATTATCATCTCCACCTTCTCTCTCCTCAAGTGCACTCCTTCTTCAAACCCTAATCCTACCACTCATGAGTTGAGACCATGGATTAGGATAGACTAAACACTCCATAACCTAACTCTACATCATCTTAGTTGCTTTGGTTAGCAACTAGAGAAACTCAGTTACCTCAAGTCTTGAGGTGTAGCTTGGATTATGGTACTCGGGTGGATCATCTATCATGGATAGGAGGCCGAGAAGGACTTAGAGATGATAAAGACGAAGGACTAGAATCATTTGGTATAATCTCTTTACATAGTAGCTTAGAACTCTATGCTTGTTGTTAATTATCGTTTAGCAAAGATCTTCGGTTAGTCGATGTACGCTTCAAAACAAGATCGTTTTTCATATTTCCGCCTCCCCGCAACTCGTGGAGTGTTGCACATCGACTTACAGTGGTATCAGAGCCTCACTAAACAATAATTAACTCACTTGCAAAGTCGTATGAATTTCGAACGTAAAACAAATCGGAAAATACACGGATATCATGAAGTTTCTGTCGATTTTAAAATGAGGTCCTAAAATTTTTCAGGTTCCTCTAGAATGACCAGCATGAAAATATAAGAACACAGAAGAAAAATGGGCTCCTGAATCGGCCACTGAGCCGCGGAACCGCGGCCGATCCCACCGATCCGCCGCGGATCCGCGGCCGAGTTGGGGCCGATTCAGCCCAGTTTTCCTCTGTGAATCTTTTGTGATATTTTGTATTTTCTGGTACTGTTTATTTTCTGCTCAGGTTTCAAATTTACAGAGAAGATTTGGAGTAGAATTTAATGTGTTTAATCGATCGAAATTATACGATGTTTGCTTGTTTGATTATATCTGTGAACTGTATTATGTGTTCGTAAACCTCCCCTAACTGCTAGTATGTCGGTTGGCAGGGGATTGCACATATCTGTAATGTTTTTAACAGTTTGTGATTATGAACTCTATTGGACTGTTGTGATGATTAGCCGTGGTTTTGTGATGGGTTACTGTATTAATTCATTCGATGTAATTGTAATAAGTTGTAATATTATTTTGCGGGGCACATCCAGGTTGCGGTTGTAGCCACCGTTGTATTATTTCTTTTTACTGTTTTTGCTCCTAGGATAAACCCAAGGTGGGGTGCACAAACTACCGGGTATTTCGAAGTGCTTAGTGGCCTACTCACGTTGCTGAGGGAGACCGCTTCACTTCGGGTACTTGGCGGGTAGTTTGTCGTACCCGTAGGGGTCTAGGATGGGGTAATAGCTATTCATCACAACTGTGTAATCCGTCTTTTCTTACAGGCTCAAAAGAAACGCAGATTGCTTGCAAATCCAATATTATTTATCTGTGATCTGGAATGCCTATTATTGCGTCTGACGAATGTACAATATCTATATATGATAGCTATTTAGACGTCACTTATGTTTTACACCCGCGCTAGCCCAGCCTCCGCTCTGCCGTTAGTTAAGTAACCTAACGGGTAATGACGGGACCCCGTGGCGAATGCGGATGGCATAAGAGGACGTAGTATTTTCGTTGTTATCTGTAATGATAGGTTAAAGATGGGACGCATTATTTTTAATGCAAAGAAAAATAAAACCTAAACTGAATCGTTGGAACAATTTCTAAAACCACTCGGTTTTCTTGAAAAAGCAAATTTTAAATGCGGAGCTTAAACCACTCCTTTTAATAAAAGCTATCTTGGTTCCTTCGATCAAATCAAGTTCACTACGTTAACGGTTTTTTGCCAAAAACCAGCCATAACCCTCCATCGTTTCAAATAGACAGCACATCATATTCATGCTATGCTTGTTGGCCTACGTCAAGGCATAGTGGATGGTAGCAGTGTGGCTTGCTTATTTGTTGCATAGATAGATGCATTAGTATAGGACAGACGTACAGCCTTGTTGGCCTACGTCAAGGGCATGTACGATGTACCTAAATTAATCAGGACAACGACGGGTAGAACTTGACTTGCGTCTTATAACTTGTTGGCCTACGTCAAGGTCTATAAGAGCTTGGGGTATAAAAATCACATCGGGAGTTTCAAACATAAAGGAAACTTGCAGATTTAGCATACCTTCTGGAGTGTGGTGACTTGAGTGGCTTCCATCTAGTACATCATGCAATGATAGTTGGATCCCGATCCCACTGATGAGTAGGATTACTCTCGGGAAACATTCTCATTTAACAATCAATGCTATAAACCAAGTAGGTGTCCAGAAAGGTGTTAGAGGGGCTACGCCTCTAGGGAAAAGAGGTTATTTAATTAAGGAACTTCGCGAAAGCGTTGGAAAACCTCCCTCGAAGTACCAACACCAGCCTGGCTGAAAGGTTAAGCAAGTATTGTGACGTGTGATTAAATTCTGACTAGTTCTTCTTTTAGGTTTTGAAGAAGGATTTGAGGGAACAGTGGGAGCCATCATGTTTAGATAAACTAATAACCAATCTAAACTTGCAAGAAGCATATGCTGAGTGTTTTCTTTTCTCTCTCTCTAGCAGCTACCATGACAGGACTAAAACTATTACTTGAAAAAAATATACTGACCGGACAGAACTATAAAGATTGGCTAAGGAACGTCAACATTGCACTGACTTATGACAAAGTAGCATATGTTACCACCGCTGTTCCTCCCCTTATCCCTGGACCAGATTCCTCAGTTGTGGACAAGGAAGTTCGCAAAACTTGGGGTCTGGATTGTGAGCGAGCTAAGTGTATCATGCTGGCGTCCATGAACAATGAACTCCAGAAACAGTACGAGAGTATGGATATTGTATCCATCTTTTTCCATGTAAAGGAATTATATGGAGAGCACTCCCGTATCGCAAGGTACGAGACCTCAAGGAAACTCTTCCAGATGAGGTTAGCTCCAGGATCGCCTGTAGGAGAGCACGTCCTCAAAATGATCAGCCTCATTGAGGAACTCGCAAACCTGGGATGCGTGCTAGAGAATGATTTGTATATCGACTTGATTTTGCAGTCCCTTCCCCACAGCTTCTCTCAGTTCGTGCTTAGCTTCAACATGCACGAAATGGAAGCTGATCTTCCAAAGCTCCTCAACATGTTGAGGGTAGCAGAGACCTCCTTGAAAAAGGAGAAGACCCCCGTTCTATATGTTGGCCAATCATCCTCTTCTAAATCTAAAGCGAAAGCCAAAGAGAAGAAGAAGATGAAAGCCACCAAACCGAAGGGTGGGGTCAAGAAGGTGCAGGGAAAGAACAAGGCAGGAAGGGTGAAAGCGGATATAAACGAATGCCATTATTGTCACAAGCAAGGGCACTGGAAGAAGGACTGTATGGCCTTCAAGGCAAAGGACACGAAGCAAGCAGTTGCCTCTGCTTCAGGTGTGTTCGTAATCGAAAATTGTCTTTCAGTAAACTCTACATCATGGGTACTTGATACCGGTTCTGGTTCTCACATCTGTAATTCATTGCAGGATCTGAGAAATAGTAGAGCACTGGAGACAGGTGATATGACTCTCCGGATGGGCAATGGAATCCATGTAGATGCTGTTGCAATAGGGGAGTATCACCTAGGGTTGACTAGTGGGTACATTTTGGTGTTGTACAGCTGTTTTTGTATTCCCAGTATTCTGTGTAATATTATATCAGTATCTTTGTTGTATAATGAAGGATATAATTTTGCGCTTGAAAGTAATGTCATGAACATTCTCCTAAATCAAGAACTGATTGGGTATGGCACACTGGAAAACGGCATATACATACTTAATCAACCTCGAATTTTCAATATTCAAAACACACTTAAAAGAAAGGCTCCAGATTCAAATCAAGCCTTCTTATGGCATTGTAGACTTGGTCATATAAACGAAACAAGGTTGACTAAGTTACATAAAGATGGATATCTAGATCCGTTTGAATATTCATCATATGCAACTTGTCAATCATGTATCAAAGAAAAAATGACCAAATCTCCGTTCTCCGAACACGGAGCAAGAGCTACTGAACTCTTGGGACTTGTACACAGTGATGTATGTGGTCCAATGTCTACACATGCGTGAAGCGGTCACTCCTGCTTCATCGCTTTTACTGATGACTTCTCTAGGTATGGACATGTGTTCTTAATGAAACATAAATCAGAGGCCTTTGAGAAGTTTAAGGAGTATAAAAATGAAGTAGAGAAACAAACCGGTAAAAGCATCAAGACACTTCGATCTGATCGAGGTGGAGAATACTTAAGTACCAGTTTCCTTGAACGTTTAAAAGAGAATGGAATTCTCTCTCAGCTTACTCCGCCTTATACACCTCAGTAAAATGGTGTATCAGAAAGGAGGAATCGCGCGCTATTAGATATGGTGCGTTCAATGATGAGTAGTGCTGAGTTACCACTTTTCTTCTGGGGATTTGCTCTAGAATCGGCAGCATACTTATTGAATAGAGTTCCAACTAAGTCTGTGCCTACCACTCCATATGAAATGTGGAGCGGGAAGTGACCATATCTCAAGTATATCAAGATATGGGGGTGTCCGGCATATGTTAAAAAGCATAAACCGGACAAGCTCGAGTCATGATCGGTTTTGTGCAAGTTTGTAGGATACCCCAAACATTCAAGGGGGTACATGGTCTACCACACTGAAGAACAAAAGGTGTTTGTCGCTCGCCACATTGTCTTCTTAGAGAGCGAATTTCTTGCAAAAGAAATTAGTGGGAGCGCGGTAGAGATGGAAGAAATTCCAGAACCTCAAACTGCTACCGAGAACTTAGAAGAACCTCAGATTTCAATAGAACATGACGAACCAACGCCACTCCGCAGATCTAGTAGGCTTTCTCATCCTCCAGAGAGATACTATGGTTTTCTTCTAGATGGGGATCGAGAGGATTGCATCATCGATGATGATGAGCCTACTAGTTTTCAGTAGGCTATCACGAGTATTGACTCGATGAAGTGGCTGGATGCAATAAGATCCGAAATGGAATCCATGTACACCAATAAAGTATGGACTTTAGAAGTTGCTCCTCCTGGGGTGAAACCAGTTGGATGCAAATGGATCTTCAAAGAGAAGATTGGTGCACTTGGACAAGTGGAAACCTACAAAGCTAGACTCGTTGCAAAAGGTTTTCGTCAAAGACCAGGACTGGACTATGATGAAACCTTTTCACCTGTAGCTATGCTTAAATCCATTCGGATCCTGCTTGCCATTGCTGCCTTCCATGACTATGAAATCTGGCAGATGGACGTAAAAACAGCTTTTCTAAATGGACATTTAGAAGAAAGTGTTTACATGGATCAACTAGAAGGTTTCTTAGACAGTGGGAGCAGCGGAAGAGTGTGCAGGTTGCTTAAATCCATCTATGGATTAAAGAAAGCATCGCGAAGTTGGAACATCTGCTTTGATGAGACTGTCAAAGAGTTTGACTTTATCAAAAATGTAGATGAACCACGTATTCATAGGAAGATTGTAGAAGGAGCAGTAGTCTTCCTCGTTTTGTACGTCGATGACATACTACTGATAGGGAATGATGTCCCTATGCTAAAATCAGTAAATCTCTTCTTGTCACAGAAATTCTCCATGAAAGACTTGGGTGATGCAACCTACATTTTGGGCATTAAGATCTATCGTGATAGATCTAATAGAATGTTGGGACTTTCACAGTCCAGGTATATTGACACTATACTAAAGAGGTTTAGTATGGAAGATTCCAAGCGCGGTAACATGCCCGCTTCTCACGGGATCACTCTCTCCAAAGAGATGTCTCCAAAGACTGATGAAGAGAGGGATCGCATGAGCATTTTACCCTACGCTTCGGCGGTAGGATCTATAATGTATGCGATGTTATGTACAAGACCGGATGTAGCTTATGCACTTGGTGTGGTAAGCAGGTATCAGTCTGACCCAGGTGAGAAACATTGGATAGCGGTAAAGAACATTCTCAAGTACCTGAGAAGGACTAAGGAGATGTTCTTGATTTACAGTAATGGGGACCTCCAGATAGAGGCTTTTACCGACTCCGGCTTCCAAAGTGACAAAGATGATTCTAAATCCATTTCGGGTTTTGTGTTTACCCTCAATGGAGGGGCGGTATGTTGGAAGAGTTCCAAACAAGATACCGTCGCAGACTCAACTATGGAGGCTGAGTATATAGCTGCTAGTGAAGCCGCAAAAGAGGCTGTCTGGATGAGGAAGTTCATCTCTGAACTTCAGGTGGTTCCGTCCATTGCCAATCTAATACCTTTGTATTGTGATAACAATGGGGCCGTAGCATTGGCAAAGGAACCCAGGTCCCATCAGAAATCCAGGCATATCTTAAGGCGTTTTCACCAGATCAGGGAGATCGTTGATCGTCGGGAGATCGAGGTACGGAGAGTGGATACAAAAGACAACACGGCAGATCCATTCACAAAGGCCATCCCTCAAGTTCAGTTCGAGAGGCTGTTTGAGATGTTGGGCATGCGGTACTCCAGCAACTGGATATAGTGAAGACAGTGAGTACTCATTGCGCCAATAATAGGCCCTAATGCAAGTGGGAGATTGTTGGATATATATGCCCTAGAGGCCTTCATTGTATAGGATACTGGGATATGTATGTACATAACAGTCTTGCTTAATATGATAGTACGCTATTTGGTTTGTTTTTATCTTAACGTATGATATATTTTGCATAGTATTCATATATATATATATATGTGTGTGTGTGTGTGTGTGTGTGTGTGTGTTGATAAAGCCCATAGGGTGTTTGCCTGACTTCCGGCGTTATGATGGCAGTCATACTAGTGGGATCGGGATAGTCAATAGGCACATCCTTAGATGTCCCTGGTCGCAGGAGTATCGAGACTGGGCATCGATACTCCGGAGTAGACTGGTGTATACATATCTAGACCCTGAGGAGGGGCGATGGATTGGTCGCGCAGCCATTGGTGGAGTGCACCTAAGATTGTATACAGATGCTCACGGGTGTGAGTACACCGGACAGGACTCGCCGAGAACTGACAGGATGGTATTTATACCTAACGTCAGATAGCAGTTCTCAGGTGATATGTGTGCAGATAGTCCGTTGACTTAAAGTCGTCATTTTTCTCGTGTGAGTTCCCACTGTGCTTTGATTACTACCCTACCATGGTTCAAAGGAGTCGTGCAAACAGGTTTTAGTTGGGCACAGTCCCGAGCCACGTGGAGGCAGTGAGTGACTGTTAGGGATTCGTCTCTCCCGGTATAGGGGGTTGATATCGCACAGTGATCGGTTGGTCATTACCATAAGTCCCTGGCCATGGCTGATTGAGAATTACTGATAGATTGATCAGTAGATTCTCGGATGGTGATAAAGCCATACCGACACGACTTGTACGGTTATTAGGGGTTTGACGTTTACCACCTTCCTAGACCATACATGCGATACTCTTAGACGAACAGACCGGACTGCACGGATATTGTCACGCACAGGCTCAGTAGGAGTTCAGATGGGTATCCTCACCGGCCTTCTTATCGACATCTACTTGGGGACCGTTACGTACAGCTAGTGCCGCTTGCGGTGTGTGGTTAAACCCACTGCCAGCGAAGTAGTCGAGTCTTTAGAGTCCCACACAGAGTTTCCCAACTCCAGGCGAAATGATATAGAGGTCGTACGGTTTTACGACAAAGGGTTCAGACGCATACGTGTTTAAACGCACGTACGACATTCGGACAGTTTTTACTAGCCGGCTTTGGTTTAAGCCAGATTCTAGTATCGGGTTATTGGATTTATGCAGTCTACAGTTTTTCCGTGTTTTCACGAATGCGAGGGGCGTTCTCGTTGTTAGTGTATATGCCCTAGAGGCCATTACTGTATCATACTGGTTTGTATATTACTTAATGGAAGCTTGGGATATTCACCTTGTATATACAATCTTGCTCAAAATAGTAGTATGCTACTTGGTTTGTTTCTGCTTCAATGTGTACATGTGTTTATTTTTGTATATCGCCTATACACATTAGTGGAGCCCTTAGGATCTTTGCTTGATTACCAGCGTTGTGATGGCAGTCACAATAGTGGGGCTGGGTAATCTATAAGCACATCCTTATGCAGGTCCCTGGTCGCAGGACTATCGAGACAGGGCATCGATACTCCGGAGTAGACTAGCGCATGCGCTTCTCATCCCAGTGTGGGAGACGGTCTATCCCACAGCCGTCGGTACGTCGTACTTGAGATAGTATGCGGGTGCTCGTTGGGTTATGAGTACACTGGACAGGACTCGTCGGGAACTGACTAGTTGGTATTATGCCTATCGTCAGTTATCAGTTCCCAGGTGACATGAGTACAGCTTAGTCCGCTGACTTGACACTGTCACTTCGCCTCGAGTGTGTTCCCACTGTACTTTGATTACTACCCTACCACGGCTCAAAGGAGTCGTGCAAACAGGTGGTAGTTGGGTGCAGTCCCGAAGCACTTGGAGGCAGTGACGGTTAGACAGGATTCGTCTCTCCCGGTATTGGGGGTTGACATCGCGCTGTGTCTAGGAGAGCCATTACACGAGTAGTCCCTGGCCAGGGCAAACGAGATATACTGGTAGGCTTCCAGTGTTATCTCAGGGTGTTTTGGGCTTCACTCCGACACGACTTGTACCGCTATTGGGGGACTGACGTTTACCTCCCCCTAGACCCGCCATGCGATGTATCAGACGAACAGACCGGACTATACGGAGAATGTCACATTCAGGCTCAGTAGGAGTTCAGATTGGTTTCTCCTCGTCAGTCTTCTTGTCGGCATTACCTGGGGACCGTTACGCACAGCTAGTGCCGCTTGCGGTCTGTGGTTAAACCCACTGCCAGCGTAATGTCGAGTCTTTAGAGTCCCATACAGAAAGCTTTTCGCCTTTAGGCAAAAGAGTAGAGGTCGCATGGTATCGCGACAGGTCGCATGGTTTTGCGACATGGTTCGGTCACATCCGTGCACTTGTGCACGTACAGTGTCCGGACAGTTTACACTAGCGGGCTTTGGTTTAAGCCGGATCCTAGTGTATCTTTTAGGATTGGATTTATCCAGTTTGTATTCGTGTTCCTCGGAACGCGGATGCAGGTGTGTATGCACAGTTGACGGAGAGACAGAGGCAGAGGATTCTCATTAGGGTTGTTGACCGTTGACCGTTGACTATTGACTTTTTGCTCAACCCTAATGAGAATATGATATGTGATTAACAATTATATTAATTAAGTATTATGGTGACATGGTTGTTGACTTGTTGACTTTGTTGACTTGTTGACTTTTGTTGACTTGTTGACTTTGTTGACCGGTTGACTAGGCTTGACTAGTTGACCATCATGATGACCATAGCTATCATTTCATGGCAAAGACTTTTGCTTGCTTGCTCTTTTGTGCAAAATGAGTGCATGAAATGATATGGCTATGGTTGCTTAAACCATCACATAACACTTGATTGATATGATATGTTATCATTGTTTTGGATTATGAGAGGGTGAAAGACAAAAGAGAGGCTCATTCTCACTTGCTCATTCTCTCTCTTGTTCTTGAGCTCTCATACTCTTGCTCTCACCCTCTTCCTCTTGCTCCCTCTCTTGACTCTATGGTTCACTTGTCTCATGAGTTGAGAACCAAGAACCATAGATAAAATCCTATACAAACTCTTCTCTACTCACTCTAGTTCACAAGGTTTAGCAAACCGAGTGAACTAGTTTCTTCAAAGTTCGAAGAAGGAGCCAAAGGTTGGAGCTTTCAGGTGGATCTATCTTCGGCGTAAGGAGACGACGGGAAGAAGCCGATCCGGACCACCATCGGAGTTTGAAGACGAAGGAGTTCAAGACAAGCAAGGTATAAACCCCCTAACCGAGTAGTTAACGACTCCTAGTTAGGTTGTTAGTTAGATGTTTAACAAAGATCCGGGTTTTAAGTCCATGTTACCACCTCTATAAAAATCGTTTTTTATCAAATTCCGCATGCCCGAAAGTACCGGGAGAGGTAGCATGGACTTACAGTGGTATCAGAGCCTGGTTAAACTCTATCTAACATGTTAGCAAGTAACTAGAAGATCGATCAAAGAAAAAGTCACGAAAACGAACCCGAGAATTTCAAGTTTCTGTCGATTTTTATTCTGTTCAAAAGTTGATAATTTTCATCTTAAAAATCGGCTCAGGCTTTTGTGTGAACACCCACCAAATTTGGTCCAACGATCGAGTCAAAGAGCCGCGGAAACGCGGCGGGAGCACGCTCCCGCCGCGGTTCCGCGGCCGAGTTGACTCGGCCGAGGTCCATCTTTGGTGCAGTGTGTTTCTGGGGTTGTTTTGGGATTTTTGGAATATGTGTTTTCTGCCCAGATTTTCCAGAACGAAAATTTTATTTTTGGGGTCCCGAAAATCCGTATTTTTGATCGAACTTCTAAAAGACTTAAGCTGACGGGTTTTTCTGTAATGTGATATTTGTATTGAACGTCTACTAATCGCTATATATCGATTAGTGGGGGTTATACAAGTCTGTGATCTGTAATGTTGCTGGAATGTGGATATGAATATGTTGGATTGTCGCGGGTGAATAGCCGGGGAGTTGTGAGACGAGAGTTTTTCTTTTCTTTCAATTCATGTAAATTTGTAAATTGATGTAATATTATTTGTATGACCGCACAACCGGGTCGGGGTTGTAGCCGTCATTGTATAATTTCTTTTTACTGTTTTTGCTCCTAAGATAGACCCATGGAGGGGGTGCACAAACTACCGGGTATGCCGAAGTGCCGAGTGGCCTACTCACGGAGTTGAGGGAGGTTGCTTCGCTTCGGGTATTTGGCGGGTAGTTTGCCGCACCCGTAGGGGTCTTGGGTGGGGTATTGGCTATTCACCGCGACCGTGTAATCTGCTTTTCGTTACAGGCTCGTACGAATTGCGGATTCCTAGTATATCCAATGTATTCATCTGTGATCTGAAATGGCTATCATTGCAATATATCTATATATGATATTATTTAGGCGTTGCTTATGTTTTACAGCCGCGCTAGCCCAGCCCCCGCTCTGTCGTTAGTTAAGTAACCTAACGGGTAATGACGGGGCCCCGTGGCGAATGCGAATGGCATAAGCGTACGTCATATTTTGGTTGTTTTCTGCAATGGTAGGATTAAATGATGGGACGCATTAAAAGAACTAATGCAAGAATATCACGCATTAAAAGAACTAATGCAAGATAATAAACCAAGCTAAAGTCGTTGGAACACTTTCGAAAAACCACTCGGTTCTTTTCAAAACCAACTTTTAAATGCGGAGCTTGAGCCACTCCTTTTAAAAGCTATCTCGTTCCATCGACTATATCAAGTTCACTACGTTCACGGTTTAGCCAAAACCATTCGTAGCCCTCCGTCGTTTCGTATGAATATTCAATAGTATTCAAGCTATGTTTGTTGACCTTCGTCAAGGCATAGTGATTGGTAGCTGTTGGGTGTTCATATGTAGTATAGATAGATGCGTTGGTTTGGGACATTCGCATTACCTTGTTGACCTTCGTCAAGGGTATATACGGGTGGATTCAAATTAACCTGGATAATGACGGGAAGGACTTGACATGTGACTTATGATTTGTTGACCTTCGTCAAGGTCATAAGAGCATGGGGCAAAAATCCACATCGGGAGTTTCATAAGTACTGAAACTTGCTAGATTTGCATACCATTTGGAGTGTGATGATTCTGGTAGGATTCCTTCAGTTTCGTCACGCAATGATATTTGGATCCCGATCCTACTGTGAGTATATGCTACTCCTCGGGAAATTTCTCACTAATCGATCAATGCTATAAACCTAGTAGGTGCCTAGAAAGGTGTTAGCGGGGCTACGCCCCCAGGGAAAAGAGGTTCTTAAATTAAGGAACTTCGCGAAAGCGTTGGAAAACCTCCCTCGAAGTACCGACACTGGCCTGGCTGAACGGTTAAGCAAGTATTGTGCGGTGAGATTGATCCCGACTAATTCTTCCTTTATGGTTTGAGGAGGGATTCGAGAAACAGTGGGAGCCATCCTGTTTAGACAAACTAAAAACCACTCTAAACTTGCAAGAGCATCATGCTGAGTGTTTCTTCTCTCTCCTAATTGCAGCGACCAATCGACATGACTGGACTTAAGTTACTCCTAGATAAAAATATACTGACAGGGCCAAACTACAAAGATTGGCTCAGGAATGTCAAGATGGCAATCACTTACGATAAGCTGGGGTATCTTCTTACCACCAAAGCTCCCCCTGTCCCTGGTCCCACTTCCAGCGTCGCGGATAAGGAAATCCGTAAGACTTGGGAGATTGATAGCGCGAAGTCCAAGTGCCTCGTACTTGCCTCTATGGACAATGAACATCAGAGGAAGCACGAGAATATGGACTTGGAATCCATATTTCTTCATACAAAAGAACTGTATGGAGAGCAATCTCGTATCGCAAGATACGAAGCGTCGAAAAAGTTATTTTCGGCAAGGATGGCCGTCGGATCATCAGTAGCAGAACACGTGCTTAAGATGATCGGCTACATTGAAGAGCTCGCGGACCTGGGGACCACATTGGAGAGTGAGCTCTATACGGACTTAGTTCTCCAGTCCCTTCCTTCCACTTACGCCCAGTTCATACTGAACTTCAACCTACAAGAAAAGGAGGTTGAACTTTCAGAGCTCCTCAACATGCTGAGGAGCGCAGAGGGCACCCTACAGAAAGGTAGGAAAACATCCACTTTGTTTGTAGGAGGATCATCTTCTTCTAGGTCCAAGGCGAAAGCCAAGGGAAAGAAGAAGAAAGCCCCCGCCAAACCAATAGGCGGTGTTAGTAAAGTGGATACGAAGGGAAAAGCTAAAGCAACAAAGAAAGCGGGGAAGCTTGTGGATAAGGAAGAATGCTTCTATTGTCATAAGAAAGGACACTGGAAGAATGATTGCAGGGCCTGGAAGGCCAGAACACAGGAATTGAAGTAGGTTGCAGCTTCAGCTTCAGGTGTGTATGTTATTGAAAACTGTCTTTCAATAAACTCTACTTCCTGGGTATTGGATACCGGATCAGGATCTCATATCTGTAATTCTTTGCAGGCGTTGAGAAACCGTAAGGTTTTGAAGGCAGGTGACATGACCCTCAGAGTTGCGAACGGAGCTAGCATGGATGCTAAAGCCGTGGGGGACTATCACCTGGGAATGTCAGATGGACATGTTTTGGTTTTGCGTAATTGCTTTTTTGTACCCAACGCAACTTGTAATATCATTTCTGTATCTTTAGTTTCTAAAGAAGGTTATGAATTTGCGTTTGTAAGTAATGTTGTAAACATTCACCTTAATCAAGTTTGATTGGGTCAGGTACATTGAGTAATGGTATATACGTATTAAACCAACCACAGATTTTCAACGTCCAGAATACACACAAAAGAAAGTCTCCGGAAATAAATCAGACTTTCTTATGGCATTGTAGACTGGGTCACATCAATGAGAGAAGGTTGATAAAGTTACATACAGAAGGATATTTGAATCCGTTCGAATATCAATCGTATGCCACTTGTCAATCCTGTCTCAAAGGAAAGATGACAAAGACTCCGTTCACTGGACACGGAGTAAAAGCGAGCGAGCTCTTGGGACTCGTACACAGCGACGTGTGCGGTCCAATGTCTACGCATGCGCGAAGCGGTTATTCTTACTTCATCACTTTTACGGATGACTTTTCAAGGTACGGTTATGTCTTCTTAATGAACCATAAGTCCGAAGCCTTTGGAAAGTTCCAGGAATATAAGAATGAAGTAGAAAAACAGACCGGCAAAAGTATCAAGATTCTAAGATCAGATCGAGGTGGAGAATACTTGAGTGCCGAATTCCTGAATTACTTAAAAGAGAATGGAATTCTCTCTCAGCTTACTCCTCCATACACTCCGCAACATAACGGTGTATCGGAGAGACGGAACCGGACCCTATTGGATATGGTACGGTCCATGATGAGTAACGCTGAGTTACCGCGATCATTCTGGGGATATGCACTAGAAGCAGCTGCGTATCTCTTGAACAAGGCTCCCACCAAGACTGTGCCTACCACCCCATATCAGATGTGGACTGGGAAGAAACCCTGTCTTAAGTATCTTAAGGTATGGGGATGTCCAGCTTTTGTAAAAAAGCAGCATGCGGACAAGCTCGAGGCACGTTCAGTACAGTGTAAGTTTGTGGGTTACCCAAGGAACTCCAGGGGGTATCTTTTCTATTCTGCTGAGGAACAAAAGGTTTTTGTTTCTCAGCATGCCCGCTTCTTGGAAACTGAGTTTTTAGAAACCCAGATAAGTGGGAGCGCAATAGAACTGGAAGAAATTCCAGAACCACAGACTATTATTGAAAGCTTAATGGAACCAGAGGGTTCAAAAGAACAGGACATTCCTACGCCGCTCCGCAGGAGTAGTAGGCAGTCTCATCCGCCCGAGAGATACTACGGTTTTCTCATAGACGGGGATAGAGAAGATTGCATCATAGATTATGATGAGCCTACTAGCTTCTAGCAGGCCGTTCAGAGCGTTGACTCAGTGAAATGGCTGGATGCAATGCGGACCGAAATGGAGTCCATGTACACCAACAAAGTATGGACGTTGGACATTGCTCCAGACGGGGTAAAACCCGTAGGATGCAAGTGGATCTTCAAAAGGAAGATTGGTGTAGATGGACAGGTTGAGACCTATAAAGCTAGACTTGTAGCAAAGGGTTTCCGTCAAAGACCTAGCTTGGACTATGACGAAACCTTTTCTCCAGTGGCTATGCTGAAATCCATTCGGATCCTTCTTGCCATTGCTGCCTTCCACGATTATGAGATCTGGAAAATGGACGTAAAGACCGCTTTTCTAAATGGAAATTTAGAGGAGTGTGTCTATATGGACCAGACATAGGGTTTCATTCAGAGTGGGAGCAGCGGAAAGGTGTGCAAGTTGCTTAAGTCCATCTATGGACTAAAGCAGGCATCACGGAGTTGGAACATCTGTTTTGATGAGACGGTCAAGGAATTTGGCTTTATCAAAAATCCAGATGAACCATGCATCTACTGTAGATTTGTAGCGAGAACTGTAGTATTCCTCGTTTTATACGTGGATGACATTCTCTTAATAGGAAATGACATTCCTATGCTACAATCTGTCAAGGGGTTCTTGTCGCACAGGTTCTCCATGAAAGACCTGGGTGATGCCTCATACATCCTGGGGATCCGGATCCATCGTGATAGATCCAAGAGGATATTAGGACTTTCACAGTCCAGGTACATCGACACTATACTGAAGAGATTCAGTATGGAAGATTCCAAGCGCGGTAACCTGCCAGCTTGTCACGGGATCACCCTCTCTAAAGAGATGTCTCCCAAGACTGATTTGGAGAGGGATCGCATGTCTGTTATACCCTACGCTTCTGCGGTAGGCTCTATAATGTATGCGATGTTGTGTACCAGACCGGATGTAGCTTATGCACTGAGTGTGGTAAGCCGGTATCAGTCAAACCCTGGGGAGAAACACTGGATAGCGGTAAAGAACATTCTCAAGTACCTGAGAAGGACTAAGGAGATGTTCTTGGTGTATGGCGGAAAAGACCTCCAGATCGAGGCCTTTGCTGACTCCAGCTTCCAGAGTGACAAGGATGATTCCAAGTCCATGTCGGGGTTTGTCTTTACCCTCAATGGAGGGGCGGTGTGTTGGAAGAGTTCCAAACAGGAAACCGTTGCAGACTCGACGATGGAAACAGAATACATCGCTGCATCTGATGCCGCAAAAGAAGCCGTCTGGATAAGGAAGTTCTTGAAAGAACTTCAGGTGGTTCCGTCCATTGTTGATCCAATACCTCTGTATTGCGACAACAACGGGGCTATATCTTTAGCGAAGGAACCCAGGTCCCATTAGAGATCCAGACACATCTTGAGGCGGTATCACCTGATCAGGGAGATCGTGGATCGCCAGGAGATCGAGGTTCGGAGAGTCGCTTCAGAAGATAACACTGCAGATCCATTCACCAAGGCCTTGCCCCAGACTCAGTTCGAGCGGCTGATCGAGATGATAGGTCTTCGATACGCCAATACATGGCCTTAGTGCAAGTGGGAGATTGTTAGTGTATATGCCCTAGAGGCCATTACTGTATCATACTGGTTTGTATATTACTTAATGGAAGCTTGGGATATTCACCTTGTATATACAATCTTGCTCAAAATAGTAGTATGCTACTTGGTTTGTTTCTGCTTCAATGTGTACATGTGTTTATTTTTGTATATCGCCTATACACATTAGTGGAGCCCTTAGGATCTTTGCTTGATTACCAGCGTTGTGATGGCAGTCACAATAGTGGGGCTGGGTAATCTATAAGCACATCCTTATGCAGGTCCCTGGTCGCAGGACTATCGAGACAGGGCATCGATACTCCGGAGTAGACTAGCGCATGCGCTTCTCATCCCAGTATGGGAGACGGTCTGTCCCACAGCCGTCGGTACGTCGTACTTGAGATAGTATGCGGGTGCTCGTTGGGTTACGAGTACACTGGACAGGACTCGTCGGGAACTGACTAGTTGGTATTATGCCTATCGTCAGTTATCAGTTCCCAGGTGACATGAGTACAGCTTAGTCCGCTGACTTGACACTGTCACTTCGCCTCGAGTGTGTTCCCACTGTACTTTGATTACTACCCTACCACGGCTCAAAGGAGTCGTGCAAACAGGTGGTAGTTGGGTGCAGTCCCGAAGCACTTAGAGGCAGTGACGGTTAGACAGGATTCGTCTCTCCCGGTATTGGGGGTTGACATCGCGCTGTGTCTAGGAGAGCCATTACACGAGTAGTCCCTGGCCAGGGCAAATGAGATATACTGGTAGGCTTCCAGTGTTATCTCAGGGTGTTTTGGGCTTCACTCCGACACGACTTGTACCGCTATTGGGGGACTGACGTTTACCGCCCCCTAGGCCCGCCATGCGATGTATCAGACGAACAGACCGGACTATACGGAGAATGTCACATTCAGGCTCAGTAGGAGTTCAGATGGGTTTCGCCTCGTCAGTCTTCTTATCGGCATTACCTGGGGACCGTTACGCACAGCTAGTGCCGCTTGCGGTCTGTGGTTAAACCCACTGCCAGCATAGTGTCGAGTCTTTAGAGTCCCACACAGAAAGCTTTTCGCCTTTAGGTAAAAGAGTAGAGGTCGCATGGTATCGCGATAGGTCGCATGGTTTTGCGACAGGGTTCGGTCACATCCGTGCACTTGTGCACGTACAGTGTCCGGACAGTTTACACTAGCGGGCTTTGGTTTAAGCCGGATCCTAGTGTACCTTTTGGGATTGGATTTATCCAGTTTGTATTCGTGTTCCTCGGAACGCGGATGCGGGTGTGTATGCACAGTTGACGGAGAGACAGAGGCAGAGGATTCTCATTAGGGTTGTTGACCGTTGACCGTTGACTATTGACTTTTTGCTCAACCCTAATGAGAATATGATATGTGATTAACAATTATATTAATTAAGTATTATGGTGACATGGTTGTTGACTTGTTGACTTTGTTGACTTGTTGACTTTTGTTGACTTTGTTGACCGGTTGACTAGGCTTGACTAGTTGACCATCATGATAACCATAGCTATCATTTCATGGCAAAGACTTTTGCTTGCTTGCTCTTTTGTGCAAAATGAGTGCATGAAATGATATGGCTATGGTTGCTTAAACCATCACATAACACTTGATTGATATGATATGTTATCATTGTTTTGGATTATGAGAGGGTGAAAGACAAAAGAGAGGCCCATTCTCACTTGCTCATTCTCTCTCTTGTTCTTGAGCTCTCATACTCTTGCTCTCACCCTCTTCCTCTTGCTCCCTCTCTTGACTCTATGGTTCACTTGTCTCATGAGTTGAGAACCAAGAACCATAGATAAAATCCCATACAAACTCTTCTCTACTCACTCTAGTTCACAAGGTTTAGCAAACCGAGTGAACTAGTTTCTTCAAAGTTCGAAGAAGGAGCCAAAGGTTGGAGCTTTCAGGTGGATCTATCTTCGGCGTAAGGAGACGACGGGAAGAATCCGATCCGGACCACCATCGGAGTTTGAAGACGAAGGAGTTCAAGACAAGCAAGGTATAAACCCCCTAACCGAGTAGTTAACGACTCCTAGTTAGGTTGTTAGTTAGATGTTTAACAAAGATCCGGGTTTTAAGTCCATGTTACCACCTCTATAAAAATCGTTTTTTATCAAATTCCGCATGCCCGAAAGTACCGGGAGAGGTAGCATGGACTTACACTCATAATTTTCCGAGAAGCTTCTAGAAGGAGGGTGACTAAGGAGGTTAAGGTGGCATTTTCATTTAATGCAAATTGTGACTCATTAGTGTGATTCACTATGTCATTAATGCATCATTTATTGCTTAATGACTCATATAGTGAATCACTCTTGTTGAATTAATGAAACATGGTGAATAATCATTTATATTCATTTATTTGATAATTCATTATGTTTCATATATTCAAGTGAGAAGCTTTTCTATTCTCATTATCATCTCCACATTCTCTCTCCTCAAGTGCACTCCTTCTTCAAACCCTAATCCTACCACACATGAGTTGAGACCATGGATTAGGATAGACTAAACACTCCATAACCTAACTCTACATCATCTTAGTTACTTTGGTTAGCAACTAGAGAAACTCAGTTACCTCAAGTCTTGAGGTGTAGCTTAGATTAGGGTACTCGGGTGGATCATCTATCACGGATTGGAGGCCGAGGAGGACTTAGAGATCATAAAGACGAAAGACTAGAATCATTTGGTATAATCTCTTTACATAGTAGCTTAGAACTCTATGCTTGTTGTTAATTATCGTTTAGCAAAGATCTTCGGTTAGTCGATGTACGCTTCAAAACAAGATCGTTTTTCATATTTCTGCCTCCCCGCAACTCGTGGGGTGTTGCACTTCGACTTACAGAAATCTCACTAAGTTATGAAAGCAGTTTCTTCATTTACTTATATTCTATTTTCATGCATTCATACCTCATTCATATGATATGTTGCTACCTGAGGCACTGACACGAGCACATGGGATTACACTTATGTATAGATGTTTACCCCTGCCACTTTTTCATGCCTCAGACTTTATCATTTGAGGATTATATATTGATCGTATGACCTAGGATTGCGTCATACATGCGATTTCTACTCGTAGATGTTTTCTACCCACGAGTTGGCAACTCACCCCCGTTGTGCCACCGTTCCTTGCAGGTTTTGCCGTACAGGTTTCGTTGCGGATTTACTGGCACACTGTTCCTTCCGGGTGATTGCTTTGGTAGGTGGGTTCTTTGCATCAGGACCACCATTGTTTATTTATTATTTCTGTTGTATCTAGAAAACTCCATCAATCAGATTGTATATTTGAGAGAGATAGAACCAGACCTGTTATTCATCCAACTTTAGAGTCACGCGTTGTACTATTTTGGTTTTCATGTTGTTTTGAGTTTCTTTTGAGTTTTGATCCTCGCCCTTCGGCGTTGTATATTATATTGCTTGCGTGGTTGTGACCGTCGATTGAAGAAGAGCTGGCTCCCGCTTGGGGATGCCTTTTTATTCATTTCGTATACTATTCCTGTTGTATCCCGTTTGGGGCCAGTTTTTACAAAGGAGACTCTGCCTAAATTTTCAGAAAATACTTGAGATTTTAAAAATACACACTTCAGCCTATGTTTATTAAAACTACTTGCTTTAATTGGTTTTTCCTTCACTCTACGGCTTCTTTGGTTTTGAATTCTGGGTTTTGGCTTACTTAGATTACGTACGCCTCGAGACGTTTCGTAATTTAAGTGCCGGTCATGTTCCATACTTTTCGGGTCGTGACACAAAGAATATGACTTTATCAAAAATCCAGATGAACCGTGTATATATAGTAAGATTGTAGCACGAACTGTCGTATTCCTCGTCTTGTACGTGGATGACATTCTCTTGATAGGAAATGATATTCCTATGCTACAATCTGTCAAAGGATTCTTGTCTCACAGGTTCTCCATGAAAGACCTGGGTGATGCCTCTTACATTCTGGGGATCCAGATCTATCGTGATAGCTCTAAGAGGATGTTGGGACTTTCGCAGTCCAGGTATATCAACACTATACTGGAAAGATTCAGTATGGAAGATTCAAAGTGCGGTAATTTACTGTCTTGTCACGGAATCACCCTCTCCAAAGAGATGTCCCTCAAGACTGATTTGGAAAGGGGTTGCATGTCAGTTATACCCTACTCTTCTGCGGTAGGCTCTATAATGTATGCGATATTGTGCACCAGACTAGATGTAGCTTACGCACTGAGCGTGGTAAGCCAGTATCAGTCAGACCCAGGGGAGAAGCACTGGATAGCAGTAAAGAACATTCTCAAGTACCTGAGAAGGACTAAGGATATGTTCTTGGTTTACGGCGGAAAAGACCTCCAGATCGAGGCTTTTAATGACTCCAGCTTCCAGAGTGACAAGGATGACTCCAAGTCCATGTCAGGTTATGTCTTTACCCTCAATGGAGGGGTGGGGTGCTGGAAGAGTTCCAAGCAGGACACCGTTGCTGACTCGATGATGGGAGCGGGGTATATCGCTGCTTGCGATGATGCAAAAGAAGCAGTCTAGATGAAGAAGTTCCTAACAGAACTTCACGTGGTTCCTACCATTGTTGATCCAATACCGCTGTATTATGACAACAACGGTGCTATAGCTTTAGCGAAGGAACCCAGGTCCCATCAGAAGTCCAGACACATCTTAAGGCAGTATCACCCGATCAGAGAGATCATAGATCATCGGGAGATCGAGGTCCGGAAAGTTTCTACAGAGGAGAACACTGCAGATCCATTCACAAAGGCCTTACCTCAGACACAATTCGAGAGGCTATTCGAGATAATAGGTCTGCGATACGCCAGTACATGGCCCTAGTGCAAGTGGGAGATTGTTAGTGTTTATACCCTAGAAGACATTATTGTATCATACTAGCTTGTATATTACTTAATGGAAGCTTGGGATATTCACAGTTATATTAACAGTCTTGCTCAATATAGTAGTATGCTACTTGGTTTATATCTATCTTAATATGTGTATATGTTTCTTTTAGCATATCACGAATACATATTGATAGAGCCCTTAGGATCTTGCTTGACTATCAGCGTTGTGATGGCAGTCACACTAGTGGGGGCTGGGTAGTCTACAAGCACATCCTTTTTCAGGTCCCTAGTCATAAGATTATCGAGACAGGGCATCGATACTCCAGAGTAGACTAGTGTATATGCTTCTCGTCCCAGCAGGGGAGATGGCCTGTCCCACAGCCATTAGTACGTTGTACTGGAGATAGTATGCAAGTGCTCGTTGGGTTACGGGTACACCGGACAGGACTCGCAGGGAACTGTTGGTTGGTATTATACCCGTCATCAGTTAACAGTTCCGAAGTGACATGAGTACAGCACAGTCCGTAGACTTGACACTGCTGCTTCGCCTCGAGTGTGTTCCCACTGTTCTTAGATTGCTACCCTACCATGGCTAGACTGATTCATGCAAACAGGTAGCAGTTGGGTGCAGTCCCGAAGCACTTGGAGGCAGTGGCGGTTAGATAGGATCCGTCTCTCCCAGTATTGGGAGTTGATATCGCGCTGTGTTTGGAGAGCCATTACGCAAGGTCCCTGGCCAGGGAAAGCGAGATTTACTGGTAGGTTTTCCAGTAGCTTCTCAAGGTGTAATGGGCTTCACTCCGATACAACTTATACCGCTTTTAGGGGACTGACGCTTGCCCCCCTTAGGCCCGATATGCAATAGTCTTAGACGAACAGACCGGACTGTACGGAGATTGTCACATCAGGCTCAGTAGCAGTTCGGATGGGTTTCCTCATCGGCCTTCTTATCGACATCTACCTAGGGACCGTTACGTATAGCTAGTACCGCTTGCGGCCTGTGGTTAAACCCACAGCCAGCGTAATGTCGAGTCTTTAGAGTCCCACAAAGAGAGTTTCCCTACTTCAAGCGAAACGATATAGAGGTCGTATGGTTTTACGATAGGGTTCGGACATATACGTGTACTTGTGCACGTATGATATTCGGACAGATTATACTAGCGGGCTTTGGTTTAAGCCAGATTCTAGTATTGGATTATTGGATTTATGCAGTTTCAGTATATCCGTGTTTTTCGTAAATGCGGATGGGAGGGGCATTCTCGTAATTACTTGAGAAGCTTCTAGAAGAAAGGTGGCTCATTTTGTTTTAATTCATTTATGAATTAAACTAAATGAGGTGGAGAGGTGATGTGTTATTTGCATTAAATGTTTTAATGACTCATGAGATGATTCATCCAAAGTGAGTTAATGAAGCATGGTTGTTATTATTATATATTATTATTTGGATAATTATCATGCTTCATATATTCATAAATGAGTAATAATTCATTTCATTCTCACATACACACTCTATCTCCTCAAGCTCTCCTCTTCTTCAACCTAACCCTAATCCTCTCATGTTTTGAGATCCCAAAGGTTAGAAACACTAATAGATCCTTAATCCATCTCTATATCCTCTAGGTCACTTGGATTAGCAATCCTAGCCACTTAGTTAGCTCAAGTTAGAGGTTAAAGCTTGAAGGAGGAACTCTCAGGTGGATCTTCTATTACATCGAGGTGGCCGACGAGGAGGTGAACAACAAGAACAAGAAGGACTAGTATCTTGAGGTATAATCATCAATCATGGTAGTTTAGCACTTCTAGATAGGTTGTTAGTTAGGGTTTAGCAAAGATCCGTAAAGTTAGTCGATATTACCTTGAACAAAATGATTGTTTTACCTATTCCGCCTCCCCGCATCTTGTGGGGTGTGTAATGTCGACTTACATACCTATCGTCAGATAGCAGTTCTCAGGTGACACTGGTACAGGTTAGTCTGTAGACCCGAGATCGTCATAGAGTCTTGTGTGATACCCACTGTGCTTTGATTTCCACCTTACCACGTTCATGAGAACGTGCAAAACGGCGGCTTTTGGGTACAGTCCCGAATCACATGGAGACAATGAACGATAGGAGAGATTTCGTCTCTCCAGGTATTGGGGGTTGATGTTGCGCTGTGTTCGATTGGCTATAACTGGAAGTCCCTGGCCAGGGCTGATATGGAGATCTACTGGTAAGTGTTATCAGTAGTTTCTCGACCCGTTATAAGCCTCACATCGACACGACTTATCGATTACTGTGGTCTGACGTTTACCACCCCTAGACTGGATATGCGACATATCAGACGAAGAGACCGGACTATACGGTAGTGTTACTGATTGGATTCATAGGAGTGTGTGCAGGCTTGCTTGTTGATATTCTGATCGCTCAATACCCGGGTGGCTGTTACGTTTAGCTGACCGCCTGCAGCTTGTGGGTGTTTGATATGATCATCACCTACTGCCGGCGTATTGACAAGTCTTTAGAGTCCTACACAGAGGTTTCCTGGCTCAGGAGAAACGGAGTAGAGCACATATGTGATATGTGCGGGACCGAGATTGATACATGTATGTGATACCGTATTATATTCTCGCGATATGTGATATCGGCCGGGTATATGTGATATAGTCGGGTTATCGGATCAAGTGTTGATTCGAAAAAATGGTACATATTATATTATTCGGTTATATGTAATATAGCCGGATTATCGGATCAAGTGTTGATTCGATAATTTAATGTATAATTATATATTTGATATATTACATTGCATTAACTAATATAAGCTCACTTAAATGATTCTTTTTCTCACTTGATGATACATTGATATATATGTGATATATGTTAATTGTATTATTTTCTTTTATTACATTATATATTATATATGTGATATATATATTATTCTGACATGCTAGGTTATACATGCAACTAGGGTTTAAGAGAATCACACCATGATTAGGGTTTATGATTGGATTTATATATTTATTTTTAGATAATTCAAATTCTGTGGATATTGTTGAGATATTTATCCATGTTGACTTTGTCCAACCTCTTTGATATTTCTAAGATATTTATTAACCTAACCCTAACCCTAGCTCATGGTTTATTCTCTACATGAGTTAGCTATGACATAATTAAACCATGGTTGCATTTGTAACCTCATTCTCTCTCTTCATCACTTCACTTGAGCTTCTTCTTCTTCATTGATTTCTTGCTCTCTTGACTTGAGAAAAGGGATGAAAAATAGTGAGAATTAAAATTCTAAAGTGAGCAAAATTCCTACTTTCTCATCCTCTTCTATACTAGCCATATAGATTAGTGTGTTAGCTTCACTAATCCATAATCAGTGAAGAGATAGCTTGAGCTTGTGATTCCTCAAGGTAGATCATCTTGGATTGTGAAGTTTTCAAGCAAGGATGCCGCATTCACCTCATGGAGCCTCTCAAGAGTCCGGGAGCATGATGATCGCAGTGAAGTGACCTCAACTCGGAGCTTATGAAGCGAAGGAATGGACTACAAAGGTTGTAATCCCTATCACTTAGAAGTAAAATAGTTTACTTGATATTTTAGTTTGATTCTCTAGTTAAATATTCATAGTTAGGGTTATCTAGAACGGCAAAAATTTAAACTTGGCATGGATGATGCTACTCGAAACCTTGCTGCCGTCCTAGGTATACCAATAGTGGTATCAGAGCCTAGCTACAGAATTAAACGGATAAGTGTAGGATTACAAAACCGAAACAACTCCGAAACACCCGAATACGAACCCTAGTTTCTGTCGAAATTTTCCAGGTGTCAAAAAAAATTTTAAACAGCTGCAGAATGATGTATGAGATATATAATGAACACTGTACAAAATTCACCCCCTTCCCTCGGAATTAGGCCGGACACACATGTATTAAAATCGGCCACCTCGGCCTATACAGGGTTGAAATTTTTACAGTGTTTAAGAGTCTGGGTTTTAGTACTTTAGGTATGGTTTGTTTTTGCTAATTTTGCATGTGTTGTTATCTTTTAGTAAAGGTAATTCGGAGTGTTTCGTATTCGTAATTTTAGATTATTTTCTGGTTATTTAGACGGTGTTAAAAAGTTCGAACGGATATTAATAACTCACTTTTTCCCTTGCTGGAAATTTTTCCAAGTGTTGGATTTTTCCTTAGTTTAAAACTTTCAGAAAATCGTGCAAGCGATTCTGTGAACCCTATAGAAGAACAAAAACTTAACTCAATTATGTGACCGTCAGAACCGCCACTAAACCCTGGGCTTTGTGGTAATTCAGCGGTGCCACGTGTGAGGCATTGGTTGACCCTTCTACGGATGGTTCTCAGGAGTTGTGGCATGCTCTGGGACCTTTTGAACTCCGCTCAAGTGTTGAGCTATTTGGGAAATTTTGAGTGTTTGTTTATTCGATCAGAAAGTTTAACATTGTCTAGTTATCTGGAATATGATGTCTAAGGTGATTGTGGATTCCAAATGTTGTAGTTTTTCACTTTGTTTTCTGGGACCGTAAGTGTAATATGTGGTGTATCGCCGGTTTCATTGCTATACATCAACGACAATTAGGATACACATATTTACTTACGTTGATGACATATGATGTTATGTGTTGCTGTGATATGTTATATTGGATCGTCGTGTTCTGAATAGCCGGGGGTTTTATGTGAGATGAGGGTTTTTATTTTCATTCATGTAAAATTCATTGTATGTAATATTCGTTTATTAGGGCACTTCCGGGTTAAGGATGATGTCGCCATTGTATATGATTTACTTTTCCGCATTAGGATAGACCCAAGGAGGGGAGCACAAGTAACCGGGTTTTAGAGTCCGGTGGGAGGCCATTTCGAGGAGTCGAGACCGGGTCTCCTAACCCTAGAATTAGGAGGGTTACTTGCCTCTCTCGTAGGGGTATATGGATGTGGGTTTGGCTATTCATCGCGACTGTGGAAACTGTGTTTTATACAGGCTCAAAATAAAACACGGAGCTCCTAGTATATCCAATATTTCATATATTATCTTCTGCTGCTGAAATTATGTGATGTGATCATATTATATGCGTGAGACGAATGCTTTATTATTGTATATATATGATATATAATAAACGTTGCTTATGTTTTGCACCCGCACTAGTCCCGCCCTGGTATGCCGTTAGTTAAGTAACCTAACGGTGCATAACAGGACACAGTGGCGAATGAGGATGGCATAAGCGTACGTTGTATTTTCGTTTCTTCTGTGATCCTTAGGAAGCATAAATGATGGGACGTCATTAATGAGATTAATTAAAGAAAAAGAAATCTAAAATATGTTGTAGAATCAAATTTATAAAAATGGGTAGCTCTAGTTTTTGCTTTGCATAGCGGTATTCCTTGTAGAATATCTAGCACCTTATTCGATAAGGAAAGAGCCGATATCCCTTCACCGGGAGTGACCTCTTTAGCGATACTAGAAGATGTTACAACTCATTCGGTTTTGTTTTTGACTGCTTCTATAGTTTTTGCTTTGCATAGTGATATTTATGAAATATCCTACACCTTATTCGATAAGGAAAGAGCCGAGATCCCTTCACCGGGAGTGACCTCTCTAGCAAAACTAGTAAAAGCCTCAAAAACACTCCTTTTCAAAATAACTTATTTCTACAACGATATCAAGTTCATTACGCAAAAAGTTTTCACAAAAACCTGTCGTAGCCCTCCGTCATTTCAGATAGAGACTAGTTAGTATTCGTGCTACGTTTGTTGGCCTTCGTCAAGGCGTAGTGTGCGGTAGCCGATTAATACTTATCTGCTTATTGCATGTGATGCGATTGAATTAGGGTAGTCGTGCGACTTTGTTGGCCTTCGTCAAAGGTCGTGCGGGTGGGTTTAATTCAATCAAGAAATGTCCGGGATGAACTTGACTAGCGGCCTATGGTTTGTTGGCCTTCGTCAAGGTCATAGGTTGCTAGGGGTAAAAGTATTATCGGGAATTTCATGTGTTGAAATTTGCAATGAGATTGCATACCTTCTATGAGATAGTTGGATCCTGATACCCACTGCGAGTAAGAGTTACTCCTGAGAGAGCCTATAGGATTCTTGCTTGACTACCAGAATTATGATGGCAATCATATACGTGGGAGCTGGGTGGTCTATAAGCACATCCTTAAATGTCCCTAGTCATGGAAGTTTCAAGACTGGGCATCAATACTCCAGAGTAGACTAGTGTTTACTGATCGAGACCCCGACGAGGGGCGGTGTCCGGTCTCACAAAACATTAGTGTCAGTTTGTTCACCTAAGAAAGTATACAGGTGCTCATTGGGTTATGAGTACACCGGACGGACTCGCCGGGAACATCCTAGGTTGTATTATACCTATTTTCAGATAGGAGTTCCCTGGTGACATGTGTACAGATTAGTCTATAGACCTGAGATCGTCATTTGTCTCATGTGAGTTCCCACTGTGCTTTGATTACTACCCTACCAAGGCTTAAAGGAGTCGTGTAAACAGGTTTTAGTTGGGTACAGACCCGAGCCACATGGAGGAGTGAGCGGATCGTCAGGGGATTCGTCTCTCCCGGTATTGAGGTTGATGTCGCGTTGTGCACGGGTGGCCATCACCAGAAATCCGTGGCAAAGGTAGTCGAGAATTACTAATTCGGATCAGTAGTTTCTCAGTGGGTGATGGGCTGCATACCGACACTAAATGTCACGTTATTAGGGGTCTGACTTTATCAACCCCCTAGACTCGATATGCGATACTCATAAACGAACGGACCGGACTGTACGGATATTGTCACTGTCAGGCTCGGTAGGGTTTCAGGATGAGTTTGCTCGTCGGCCTCCCTTTCGCTCAATACCTGGGTAGCCGTTACGTACAGCTAGTGCCGCTGACGTGCTTGTGGTTAAACCCACTGCCAGCATATTAACGAGTATTTAGAGTCTCACACAGAGCGTTTCCCTGCTTCGGGCGAAACGATGTAGAGGCCGTATGGTTTTACGGAAGGGTTCGATCACATACATGTACTCGTGCATGGATGATGTTCGAACGAATAATACTAGTGAGCTTTAGTTTATGCCGGATCCTAGTATTATATTGTTGGATTATTTTCATCTCATTGTATTCGTATTCTTCGGAATACGGATGCGGGTATGTATATATGGATGAGGGGTATTCTTGTAATTTCTTACAAGATTACTTTTAGAAGATTACACCTCGTTATGGTTTGGACCTTTTTGGATTAAAAGGTTATTGAGGTGTTTATTGCATTTTTGGTAGCATAGCTTATTAGTGACCCATGGTTACTATTCTAAGCATGCTTAGGGTTTTTGTTTGTTGTGAGAATTTTGTTGACTTGAGATATTTTAGTTGACTCTAGATATTTTTGGATGGCTCCATTTATTAATTCTCACAACACACAAAAATCATTCAAGCCATTATTTTTCTCTCTCCTACAACACTCTCATCCTCATGTCATCTTCTTCTTCCTCCACCCAAACCCTCTCATGTGTTGAGAAACCTTGGGTCTCTTGAGACAAATTAATCCTTCATCACTCTCGACTTCTTCTACGGTTTCTAGTGTAGAAATCTAGGTACCCTAGTTACCTCGAATATGAGGTTGGAGCTCAATTCATAGACTCTCGAGTGGATCATCTTCGATGGAGGGAGACCGGAGATCAAGTTTGATCAAGGAAGCCTCTGGGAGCTTGGGACGATGGTTCAAGACCGAAGGACATGGATCATTCGGTATAATCACTCTAACCCTTTAGTTTAGCTCCCATGCATGTTTTGTTATCTAGGGCTTATGGGTCGATACGGGTTATTGGGTTGTTCAAGCGTCGGTTTTTGAAAATTTTTGTTCCGCAATGAAGACGGTTTGATGGCCAGGGTGCTTGCATAACCCAACATGGTATCAGAGCCACTCCACCGTTTGAGGTTATGCAAGCACCCTTAGTTAACTCATTGAGACATTAGAAATCCACCGTTTTTGTCGTGCAAAAACTGCCGACAAAAATAGTTCCAAAAACTGAAAGTTTGAGAAGTTTGCACACCCCGAGGGGCCACGGTTTGAACTGAGAAGCCACGGGGTGGTGCATGGGCACCCCGGGGAACCTCCGAGGAGGACCGAATGGCTGGGCTCACTCCTCAAGACCACCACAAGGTGGTCTTGGCGATGGGGACCCGAAACTGCCCCACCTTGGGCAGTTTCGGGTCTGCCTCACCCCCCGGACACCTCGTAGTGGCCTCGGGGGTGGGGTACCCCCGAGTCCTCCTGACTCAAATTTAATTTTGTGCTCTAACTCCCCGTGAAGTTTCGGGCGCGTTTCGTTTTGATTCGGACTTCCGAATTGGCTTTAAACGGTCGGTTTTTGGAACTTTAGCTCACTGTTTTTTCATGGTTTTAGAAATTCATTTAGTTTGCTAATTGCGTGAGGAATTCTAATGTTGTAGTTTTTAATACATACATTACTATCTGCGACCGTGAATGTCATTAAAGTGGTACAACTCGTCTAATTGCTATTTGACTTTTAGGCAGGTTTACGAACGTGACATTCACGTTAATGTTCTGTGTCGTGTTGTGGTTGTGGTTGGATCGTCGTGGTTGATATATTGGGTGCAATGGTAATACAGTTTAGTTTCATTTATATATTTGATATTGCGGGGCGACCGTCTGACATGTGGACTGCCATCACTGTCAGTTTGTATATTATTCGTTTGGGGTACGACCGGGTTGAGGTCGATGTCACCCTTATACTTATTTTCTTTTATGTACTAGGATTACCCCACGGTGGAGTGCACGAATAGCCAGGTTCTAAAGGGAAACGGGCCCGCATCTCATGGCGGTGTGACGGAGGGGGCCTCACTCTAGAATTGGCGGGCTATTCGCCGCACTCGTAGGTATAGGTTGACCCAAGAAGGGGTGCCCAAGTTACCGGATTCCATGAAGTGCTGGGTGGCCCATTCACGTTGTTGATTGGGGTTGCCTCGTTTCTGGGATTGGCGGGTAACTTGCCGCACACGTAGGAGTCTAGTTTTTCATTGCACAAGCTATCCACACGACAGGGAAACGTCGGGTCTCATTTGCGGCTCAAATGAAACCCGAGGCTCAAAGATTATCCATCACTCTGTGTTGCTTATCTGAGATTCTAAGATGTTACTTTATATCATACCTGGGATGAATGATATATATATTTATATAAATACTAGTAGATGTTGTATATGTTTTGCACCCGCGCTAGTCCATCCCCCGCTCTGTCGTTAGTTAAGTAACCTAACGGGTGATGACGAGGCCCAGTGGCGAATGCGAGTGGTATATACATACATCATATTTTTCGTTCTTTTCTGGTATGATTAATTGATGGGACTGCGTTGATTTTGATCAATGCAAAGATAAAACAAACCTATTTGATGTTGTTGGAACCAAGTATTTTAAAAACAGACATTACAGACATTTGCTTTTGTTTTGCACAGTGGTGTTCAGTTTGGAATATCCTGCACCTTATTCGACGAGGCAAGGGCCGAGATCCCTTCATCAGGAGTGACCCCTTAGGCAAAAGTTTGCGTCAGGGTAATAACTTCACTATAGTCGATTATTTTTGCTTTGCATCATGGAATTCGGTTTGGAATATCCTGCACATCATTCGACGAGGAAAGAGCCGAGATCTCTTCACCGAGAGTGACATCTTTAGCAAAAGTTTTCGCCACTGTATATTTGTAAAACCACTTGGATTTCTTCGACGATATCAAGTTCATTACATTAAAGGTTTTTCGCCATCGGTGTTTGACATCAAAGATGGCGTACGGGTGCTCAGTGGAGACTGGATACACTGAACGGACTCGCCGAGAACTCCTAGATGGTATTATACCTATCGTCAGATAGCAGTTCTCCGGTGACACTTGTATAGCTTAGTCTGTAGACCCGAGATCGTCATAGAGTCTTGTGTGATTCCCACTGTGCTTTGATTTCCACCTTACCACGTCCAAGAGGGCGTGCAAAACGGTGGCTTTTGGGTACAGTTCCGAATCACATGGAGGCAATGAGCGATAGGAGGGGTTTCGTCTCTCCCGGTATAGGGAGGTAATGTTGTGCTGTGTTCGATTGGCTATAACTGGAAGTCCCTGGCCAGGGCTGATATAGAGTGCTACTGGTAAGAGTTATCAGTAGTTTCTCGACCTGTTATGAGCCTCACATCGACACGACTTATCAGTTACTGGGGTCTGACGTTTACCACCCCTAGACCAGATATGCGACATACTAAACAAAGAGACCGGACTGTACGGTAGTGTTACTGATTGGATTCACAGGAGAATGTACAGGCTTGCTTGTTGATCTTCTGATCGCTCAATACCTAGGTGGCTGTTACGTTTAGCTGACCGCTTGCAGCTTGTGGGTGTTTGATATGATCATCACCTACTGCCGGCGTATTGACGATTCTTTAGAGTCCTACACAGAGGTTTCCTGGCTCGGGCAAAACGGAGTAGGAGCACATATGTGATATGTGCGTGACCGAGAATAATACGATATGAGATACCGTATTTTATTCTCGCGATATGTGATATCGGCCGGGTATATATGATATAGCCGGGCCATCGGATCAAGTGTTGATTCGATGAATTGGTACATGTTATATTAGTCGGTTATATGTCATATAACCGGATTATCGCATCAAGTGTTGATTCGATAATTTAATGTATAGTTATATATGTGATATATTACGATACATTAACTAATATAAGCTCGCTTTTTGGATTCTTTTTCTCACTTGATAATACATTGATATATATGCGATATATGTTAATTGTATTATTTTCTTTTGTTACATAATATATTATATATGTGATATATAATATTGTAACATGTTAGGGTTACAAATGCAACATGGATTTTGAGTTTAAACCTAGTTAGGGTTTGGATTAGGGTTAACTATTTGGATGAGGGTTAAGGAAGCTTCATGAAGCTTTGACTTTGTCATTTTTCCTTGATATTTTGTGAAGATATTTGTTAACCCAACCCGAACTCTCAACCCATGGTTTATTCTCTACAAGGGTTAAAGATCTAATTCTTAACCCATGGTTGCAATTGTAACCAAAAACAATAATTCATTATTTATCACAAAAGGTTTAGCTTCTTCTTCTTCTTCTTGCTCTTGAAAAAAGCTTCACTTGGTTTTATGTTTGTGATGATTAAGTGTCAGAAATTGAAAACAAAAGAGAGAGAAACTCCTACTTCATCATCTTCATCTATTCTAGCCACTTAGATTTGGGTGTTCACTTCTCTAATAAGTTCATTAGTGAAGTGTAAGCTTGCGTTAGAAATTCTTCAAGGTAGATCAAGAAGACTTCAAGCAAGATGCATCATTCACCTCTTGGAGCCTCACGAGAGTCGGAGTTCTTGATGATCGCAGCGAAGGGACCTCAACACGGAGCTTATGAAGCGAAGGAACGGACTACAAAGGTTGTAATCCTAATCTCTTTAGTTCTTTATATGTGATACAAACTTGTTACCCTAGAATTTCTATCAAAAATTCATGGTTTGTTTGCTTTGCACCTCTCTAATTTTTAAAGTGGCATGAGGGATGCTACCAAACCCTAAACTAGGTGCAAGGGAAACCCAACACCTCCTTCAAAGCAGCTTGAGAATTCGCCGCAAGACCACCCTGATGATCCAACAAGAACATTCCCGCCTTCTGCACCTGTTCCATCTGCAGCTTCTCCAAACTTAGTGTTTGGGCCCATGGTTCCCTATCCTAGTAGGTTGAAATCGAAGAAGCCTTCTGCAAATATGGAAAAGGTGTTAGAAGTTTTCAAATGCTGTGAAGTCAACATTCCTTTGTTGGACGTGGTCCAACAAGTTCCGGCGTATGCGAAATTTCTAAAGGACCTGTGCACACAAAAACGACACACGAATGTGCCCAAAACTGTTTTCTTTACCGCCACTCTAAGCGATGTCTTGTCCAAATCCATTCCGGTAAAATATAAGGACCCTGGCTATCCGACTATTTCTTGCACTATCGGGGACAAGCAAATTAACCGTGTCTTGTTAGACTTAGGGGCAAGCGTGAACCTCCTCCTATACTCAGTTTACAAACAACTGGGATTGGGAGAACTCAAGCCGACCAGAGTGACTCTGCAACTGGTAGATCGATCAACGAAGGTACCGCGGGGATAAATCGATGATGTTCTAATCAAGGTCGGGGAATTCATATTCCCCGTAGATTTCATTGTGTTGGAGACTGAGCCCGTCACCAATCCCAGCAGTCAAATTCCAGTCTTAATAGGACGGCCTTTCCTAGCCACATCAAACGCGTTGATAAATTGTCATAATGGATCCATGAAACTCTCATTTGGAAACATGACAGTTGACCTCAACATCTTCATGCTAGGAAACCAAGCGAGCGAGAAACACGACGACACTTTTAAAGTCAACGTTGTATACGATATGCCTGAGGAGGGGACATTTGACTTCAAAAATGAGTGTCTTGAAGAAACGTTTGAAGAACTATTTTCTGAGGAGCTTCTTTTCCTTGAGAAGCTAAGTCCTGAACAGGCTTCCTACGCACACTGTGGGCCCCAATTTGAACCACTTCGTAACGAACCGGCCCCTAAAGTGCGACCATCTGTGGAGGAGCCACCAAAACTCGACCTCAAAGTTCTTCCTGACCACCTCAAGTATGCGTACTTGGGAAATAACGAAACGCTTCCAGTTTTAATCGCAACTGACCTTACACCTGAGCAGGAGTTGGCCCTCATGGACGTTCTGAGAAAGAACATGGAAGCAATTGGGTGGTCAATGGCTGATATCAAAGGAATCAGCCCTGCTATCTGCCAGCACAGAATCCATATGACTGATGATTCCAAACCCTTCAAAGATCCTCAACGCCGGCTTAACCCGGTGATGAAAGAAGCGGTAAAGAATGAAATGCTGAAGTGTCTGGACAATGGGATCATCTATCACATATCTAATAGCAAATGGGTAAGACCCATTCACGTGGTACCAAAGAAATCGGGACTCACTGTAATCACGAATGAAGCAAACGAGCTAATCCCAACCCGCACACAAACGGGATGGAGAGTCTGTATTGATTACAGAAAGCTCAACGCAGCCACTCACAAGGATCATTTCCCGCTGCCCGTCATTGATCAAATGCTTGAACACCTAGCCGGACACGCCTACTATTGTTTCTTAGATGGGTATTCCGGCTACAATCAAATCCCGATTGATCCAGAAGATCAGGACAAAACAACCTTCACTTGTCCTTTTGGTACCTTCGCATACCGTTGCATGCCCTTTGGGTTATGCAATGCACCTGCAACATTTCAGCGGTGCATGATGAGCATCTTTTCTGATATGGTAGAGTGATTCTTAGAAGTTTTCATGGATGATTTCTCCGTCTTTGGAGATTCATTTTCTGAGTGTTTGAGGCATCTTGAGTTAGTGTTAAGATGCAAAGAAAAACACCTCACACTCAACTGGGAGAAGTGTCATTTCATGGTCAAACACGGCATCGTGTTAGGCCATATCATTTCTGAAAAAGGTATTGAAGTCGATAAGGAAAAAATCGACGTCATTTCAAGCCTCCCACCTCCACGAACTGTCCGTGACATTAGGGCATTCTTAGGCCACGCCGGGTTTTACAGGCGCTTCATCAAGGATTTTAGCAAACTGGCTAGACCCTTAACTTCCTTGTTGGCTAAAGATGCTCCCTTTGACTGCAATTCTGAGTGCCTTCACGCGTTCAAGCTTTTAAAATCGGAACTCACTTCTGCTCCGATTTTAAGTGCACCAAACTGGAGTGAACCTTTTGAGCTAATGTGCGACGCTTCTGACTTTGCGATAGGTGTTGTCTTAGGACAGCGGTTTGAAAAGAAGCCGCATGTTATCCATTATGCGAGCAGGAGGTTGAATGACGCACAACTGAATTACACCACCACAGAAAAAGAATTCTTAGCAGTTGTGTACGCGCTTGAGAAATTCCGTCCTTACTTGATCGGAACCCACGTCATGATTTACACTGATCATTCTGCTCTTAAGCACCTCTTTGAAAAAAAGGATGCCAAAGCCAGATTGATACGTTGGATTCTTCTTCTTCAAGAATTTGACTTGACCATCAAGGACAAGAAGGGAACCGACAACGTTGTGGCCGATCATTTGTATCGCTTACCAAATGCACCAATCGAGGAAACTCTAATCAATGAGCAGTTTTCAGACGAACAACTTCTCTCTGTATCAGTCGAACCCTGATTCGCTGATATTGTAAACTTTCTTGTCACCGGAGAAACACCTTCATTTTGGTCTAATCAGGACAAGTCAAAATTTCTCTACTAAGTCAAATTCTTATTGGGATAAGCCATACTTGTTCAAGTACTGTCCTGATCAGATTATTAGAATGTGCATCTCTAACTCTGAAACGAGAAGTGTTCTATTATTCTGTCATGATCAAGCTTGTGGGGGTCATTTTAGCCCAGAAAGACAGCTGAAAAGGTTTTGCAAAGCGGATTCTACTGGCCAACGCTTTTTAAAGATGCTTTTGAATATTGCAAAACCTGTAGCTGCTGCCAGCACATGGGAAAGATTGGAAAACGGAATCAGATGCCCTTACAATCCATCCTGATTATGGAAATTTTCGACGTCTAGGGTATCGATTTCATGGGGCCATTCCCAAACTCTTTTGGGAATTTATACATTTTGCTGGCTGTGGATTATGTGTCCAAATGGGTGGAGGTTGTCCCTTGTCGAACCAACGATAACAAGGTTGTCGTAAAATTTTTAAAAGAGAATATCTTTTCTCGGTTCGGTACGCCTCGCACCATCATCAGTGATAATGGAACGCATTTTTGCAACCGATCTTTCGAAACACTGATGAAGAAGTACTCCATTAGCCACAAGCTGTCAACACCCTACCATCCTCAGACTTGCGGTCAGGTCGAAGTCTCCAATAGACAGATTAAACAGATTCTGGAAAAGACTGTCAGCCACCACCGCAAGGATTGGTCATTGAAGTTAAATGACGCGCTTTGGACATTTCGCATCGCTTTCAAAACAAATCTAGGTATGTCCCCATACCGACTCATCTTTGGAAAAGCGTGTCATTTGCCTGTTGAATTGGAACACCGCGCGTTCTGGGCAATCAAACAGCTCAATATCAACCTAGAAAAAGCCGGTGAGGCTGGAAAACTTCAATTGAATGAGCTCGACGAGATACGCAATGATGCATATGAGAACGCCAAAATGTACAAAGAAAAGACGAAAGTCTTTCATGACAAGACGATTCTCTGAAAAACGTTCATTGTGGGACAAAAGGTTCTGCTTTATGACTCCAGACTTCATCTGTTCTCTGGAAAATTGAAGTCATGTTGGACAGGTCCATTTATTGTGCGCGCCGTCTTTCCGCACGGTGCAGTCAACATTGAAGATCAACACTCAGGCAACACTTTCAAAGTAATTGGCCAACGTCTGAAACCATTCTTAGAATTTCCTACGGAAACGGGGGAGCTCATGTTTTTACATGAGCCACGATATCTTGATTAAATCACATCCCCATGTTGTCTTTCCTGTATATACTTTTTGAGTCTTTTGTAATTATTTGCGCTTTTAATTATTTCTTTTTGAAGGGGGTTGTTTTTGCAAAATTGCTTTTATATACACCCTCGGCCCAACCCGAGCCTCATCTTCAGTTTTCCCCAAAACGTTACATCTCTCTCCTCAAAACAAACCCTAACACCAAAGATCCGCCCCAACCCCTCAGATCAGGCCACCGAAACACCATATATGGCCGCAATTTGCGGCCTAATCAACCCCGACACCAACGATTTTTCTTTCTCTATAAGACTTTCTTCTCTTCTTGGTTAAATTCTGTGCAAAATTCATTTTTTAGATCTAAATATGGTGGCATTTGAATGTGAGAAGAATTTCTTCGAAATTTTTTCCGATGAAACTTACGGACAGTATTTCTACGGAGAAATCTGTCAAAGAGAGTGGGATTTTTTAATCTACAACAGCGAAGATCTTTTCGCTATAAGAGAATTAGTGGAGGATTTTTATGAGGCGTTAAGAAATGGTGAACCCGGATCGGGGTATGTGGAGTTTTTCTTTCGAGGGAGACGTAGAATTTTTCAACCCGAAACAATCTCAAGGGTTACCAACATCCCAATGCGGCCGGGAAATCAGCAACCGCGTGAATTGGCGGTTTATAGATCCTTATTGGGGGATTTTGTGGATTTAAAGGATAAGGGGTTGAACCCCGCGCAAATGTACAGGAACGTACTTGTGGTCTGCCGGTGGGCAAACCGCAACATCAGGGGTAAAAGCCGTGTCTCTTCTTTTCCGGCTGGAGTGGGACACATCGTGCACTGTTTGATGGAAAAGGATCACCATTTCTGTGTGGTGACACAATTGTTCGACACGATTATGGAAGGGGTCGCCCAGAAGAAACCATTGCTGCCAGTCCTAGTGACCCTCCTTTCAAAATACTATATGGAGAGGGTAGAGTTTGATGGTTATGCCGCCGCATACACAAATTGGCCGGTTGAGCTAGAGCGGATTTCACACGGATACACCGGCGGCCATTAAGAACAGAAGAACTGGACAAGAAAGGACCCGAGCGAGCATCCAGGCCCCGAAAGCTCGACAGAAGCACTTCTAAATGAACCTGAACCAGAAAACGAAAAAGACTTGCAGCGCTTGACATTTCGGAGTATCCGCCACATACTTAAGAAACAACAAAAGATGCAGGAGCAGTTAAATAGGATTGAATCAGCTCAGCAAGCAGCGTAAGAAGAAGCAAGCGGCAGCAGGAAAGGAAAAAGGAAATCCAGAAGGTATTGAGGATAGTGCATATTTCAAGTGGGTGTTGGTAGGTTCATAGCATATAGTTGCATTTGCAGGTTTCCTGCATTTTCGCACTTTCATTCATGTACTTTTTCCTTTATTTTCATATAGTTCCATTGCATATTTGCTTTTGTACTGCATTTAGATTATTGTAAAAAATAAAAAAATAAAAATATATATATAAATTTTGTGTATATTTTTGCATTGGCACACTTATTAAAAAAGCCCATAAAAATTGAAGGCAAAAATCTTCAAAAACCATAAAAACTTTATCATTTTAGCTAGTAGGGAAACTTAGATTCAAAGTCTGACGGTTCAGTTGATAAGTTAGAAATAACTAAATCCTTTTTGTGAAACTGACGACCCGAAAAATAACCCTCCTTTGAGTTTAACCGTAGCTGATATACGTATTTTATAAACACTTTACACGTGTTGTATGTTTTTGAGAGTTAGATAAATGTCTGATATGTCTTTAAAACCTTTTGAAAATTGATAAACATCTTTAGGATCAAACAGGTTTGTTCTGAATTAAGTAATATCAAGAATAGTTCAGAAATTGAAGTGAATATGAAGGATATTATTGAGGTTTTAACAGAAGATATAAGTCTGAAAAATAACCCATCCGAAACCTTGGAGTAATTACACACCTTATCCACATGTAACGTCTTCAGATTTAAAAGAAAAAGCTGGCTATATCTCCGTTTTCACTGAGTGCAGAATTATTTAAAATAAAATGAGTCTTTTATTTTGTGTCCTTCATAACTTGGGTAATTAAGTCCTTGGGGTGTCTCCACACCTAATGCCCTAAAACCATCTGGTTTGGGAGTCATTGACTCAAAACTCGCTAAGTTTCCAATCGCCAGATAAAACAAGCTAAGTGTTCTTTCCGACTTAAAAGTCCTAACGGTTATTTGTGGAAGAATAATCTTGGCGGAGACGAATTTTCTATTAAAACAGTTTTTCACAGAGATATGAAAGTTTGTATTTATTAAGACATTTTGCACGATAACGAAGGGTGTGTATGAACAAAAACAGGTGAAAGGGTGGAGTGAAGTATAAGACTTAGGTTCTCTGTTAAAATTGATATATATTATGACTTGAAACCTAACTGGAGAATAAAACTTGAGAAAATCTTAAGTCTTTTCAAACTCGTATGATCCTTTAGAAGTCTATCCTGGTCCGTATTTTTGACATGATGACCCTATTCTAGTTCTTAGAAACTTATGGACACTATCCGCACAAATCACGTAAAGACGCGTATTAACTTATGTTGAACAAATTGTAAGGAGTGAAAAATAGGGTTGGACGTTTTCTAACTAAGATGATAGAACTTCTAGCTTTGATATTTAACCTTAAGATTAGAATCAACTGTTTTCTTGCGAAACTAACTTGACTGGATTTTGTGGGTGCAATCCGCTGAAAACCCTCAGGAGACAACACTCCTCCTACTAGGGACACCTAGAGGTTTAACGGCTTATTGCACATGCTCAATGCAATCGCGTTCCCTACGAAAGTGAGGCTAGGATTTTTTGTTTTGCTCGGGACGAGCAAAAGATAAGTTTGGGGGTATTTTGTTTGGCACGGTTTTTTACATTATAACACCGCCCATTTTTATCGTTTTGTAAATAAATGGTGCTATTTAATCTTTGTCTGCTCATTTATATAGATTACAGGTATGCAGATGGAAACACTGAAATTTGTACACAACATGCATAAGAAGACGGGTTTTTAGCTGGAACTGCAAATGGGACAGAATACAGATCAAGATTTAAAAGAGTTTGCAAAAAATAAAGTGTGTGTACAAAAAGAATTTGTGAAATGGTCCAACACATACAAGTGTGAACATTTTTTGGATGCATGAACCTAGGGGGTGTCTTGGCACACAACAATGATGAGTTGTGCAAGTAGAGTGATGTGCATTAAATGTTAAAAGTATTGATGTGATATGAAACTTTGCAACTTGATCTCACTTCTTCTCTACTCATCACCTCAGATTTCACCCATGTGCAAATTACAACAAATTGCAACTGTAGAGAGATGCCCAAGGGACCAGAAGTTCACAGACCAAAGATGGGCCCCACTCTCCAAACTGAGGCCGCAAATATATTCATTTTGGCCGCAATTTGCGGCCAAGTTGGTGCCATTTTGGTTCGTTCAAATATGGTGGGTCCCTGGTGGTCTTTTCAGTCTATTGTCATCTGCAACTTTTGATTTTGGATTCTCTATAAATAGCAGATCAGTTCATGAGGCCAGGGGTAGAACTTTTGCATTACTTGTAACTATTTGGATAAATTTCTTGTAGCTCTTGGGATTAGACTGGGTTCTTTGCCTTCCACTGGTCTTGCAACCTCTATCTTTGAGCTTGCAAGATTAGATTTTGGTATTTGAATTCATTTACTTATATTTGAACTATTGCAATAAAATCTTCATTACATTCAAGTTTGATTCTTATGTCTTTTCTTTATTTCATTGTTATTTCTTTTTATTATTCAGTTGTGCTTTCTATGATGATGTGTGAGTAGTTGTTCTTGGGCTATAGTGAGATAGGTTGTGGAATGACTTTACTTCTAACCTCTCCCTTTTGATTCTTGCATTTTTCACTTCTTTTCTTAATTGTGCAATTTTATTATGTTTTGCTTGATAGGATATATCATTTTGAATGGTTGCAAATCAACCTTTAACATATATCCTATTCCGTCGTTACATTTTATTGTTGTTATATTATAAATTGAAGTTGAAATGAATACGGAATTATGTTAAGTGTCGCAACTAGCTAGATAGGATATATAGCATGTTGGATATGTATGCCCTAGAGGCCATTATTGTATAGTACTAGTTTGTATATTACATTTTGGAAGCTTGGGATATATACACGGATTTACGACAGTCTTGCTCAATATAGTAGTATACTACTTGGTTTGTATCTATGTTAATATGTGTATATGCTTCTTTTAACATATCGCTAATACATATTGATGGAGCCCTTAGGATCTTTGCTTGACTACAAGCGTTGTGATGGCGATCACACTAGTGGGGGCTGGGTAGTCTATAAGCACATCATTATACAGTACCCTAGTCTTAAGATTATCGAGACAGGGCATCAATACTCCATAGTAGACTAGTGTATACGCTTCTCATCCTAGCAGGGGAAATGGCCTATCCCACAGCCATCAGTACGTCGTACTGGAGATAGTATGCAGGTGCTCGTTAGGTTACGAGTACACTGGACAGGACTCGTCGAGAACTGTTGGTTGCTATTATACCTATCGTCAGTTAGCAGTTCCCAGGTGACATGAGTACAGCTTAGTCCGTTGACTTGACACTGCTACTCCACCTCAAATGTGTTCCTACTGTTCTTTGATTGCTACCCTACCACGGCTCTATTGAGTCGTGCAAACAGGTAGTAGTTGGGTGCAGTCCCGAAGCACTTGGAGGCAGTGGCGGTTGATAGGATTCGTCTCTCCCGGTACTGGGGGTTGATTTCGCGCTGTGTTTAGGAGAGCCATTACACAAAGTCCCTTGCCAGGGAAAGTGAGATTTACTGGTAGGGTTTCCAGTAGTTTCTCAGGGTGTTCTGGGCTATACTCCGACACGACTTATACCACTATTAGGGGTCTGATGTTTATCACCCCCTAGGCCCGATATGCGATACTCTTAGACGAATAAACCGGACTGTACGGACATTGTCACAGATAGGCTCAGTAGGAGTTTGGATGAGATTGCTCATCGACCTTCTTATCGACAAATACCTGGGTAGTCGTTACGTACAGCTAGTGCCGCTGACATGCTTGTGGTTAAACCCACTGCCACAGTACTGTCGAGTCTTTAGAGTCCCACACAGAGGGTTTCCCAGCTTCGAGCGAAACGATGTAGAGGTTATATGGTTTTACGACAGGGTTCGTTCACATACGCGTAATTGTGCGCGTATGGTGTTCGAGTGGTTGATACTAGTGGGCTTTGGTTTAAGCCGGATCCTAGTATTAGATTTTGGGTTGGTTTAGTCTCATTGTATTCGTGTTTTTTTGGAACACGGATGCGGGTATGTATATACGGTTGAGAGGGGCGTAGGAGGAGACACCTCATTAGAGTTTTGACCATTGACTTGATTAAAACCATTATGAGGTGGAGGAAATTGTTTACTAATTTTTATAATAATAATTTTGTCATGGCTAATTGGTTTGACCATTTGACTTTGTTGACTTTAGTTGACTTAGATATTTTCTTTGGACACTAGATATTTTTGCTTAGCATTAATTATGACGTGCTTATGGTCTAATCAAAGTAGCTATCATAATTATCATAATAAAAACTAAGTTTTCTCTTTCCTCAAATGAGAACACTCTTCATTTTTCATTCTCACTCTCTTTCATGGTTCTCTCCTTCTTCCTCTCTCAAACCCTAATGTCTCATGTGTTGAGAATCAAGGGCTTGTGAGACTAAGCTACTCAAAATCACACTCTACACACTCTAGGTTACTTAGTTTAGCACACCAAGTGATCTAGTTGCCTCAACTTAGAGGTTTAGCTCAAGGTTGGAACTCTCGGATGGATCTTCTACTACTTCGAGAAGCCAACGAGGAGGTGCTTTCCTTTTCCACTCCAACGAGCTTGCAAGGAGAAGGAGAACAGCGGAAAGAAGAGAAGGACTTGGATCCGTTAGGTATACTCTCTATCATAGTAGATAGAACCCTTTTTGCTAACTAGGCTTATGGTAAAGATCTGGTTTAGGGTTGTTATAGCGCCAAGTTTTTGATCGTAGTAAAATTTTTGTTCCGCATTTGGCCACGGATGTTGGCGGCGCTGTCATAACCCTTCATAGCATACAAGCATATATTCTATACTTGCTAACTTCACTTAACTAACTCCATATTCATTTCATTCTCAATCTCATTCTTTTTAGTTTCCGTTTTACTTAACCTTGATATCGTATTCTAACCCGACGCATGTTTCGGATGGATGCAGCATGCTTCGCAATTCAAATGGAAACTAAAAAAATGAACCTTGAATCAAAACGGGGAGTTGGGGGTAAATGTCGTATTTCACTCATACTAAATCTTAGCCTAAGTTTTCCCTAAAACAAAACCTTTCTTCTTTTAAGTATTGTAAAAACGTGACAAACACCTATTTTCCAACCCATTGTTTCATAACTCAAATTGATAATGTGGTATCCACTCCTTGTGGTTCAACCCGTGCTTGCCGGCTTGCATCAACGCACCGTGCACTTGCGGTATTTTTAGAACTCAAGACTCACATCGTGCACTATTTTCACCAACAAAACCGACATATCTTAATTAAAACAAAACTCGACAAAAAGCACGACACCGTGAGTTTCGAACATTATTCATCATCGAGTCGTGAATCTAACGAATCCAATATTATGAAATTTGGATTTCGTTTTCTATTATTTCAGCCTAAAATAAGTTTATTGCGCATATAATTTTTATGTAGTCTAAGATTATATGAGTAGACAATTTTGGTGTCTACGGTACTTGAAAAATCCGAAGTACCACGGAAAATCTAAGCACATACAGATCTGGTACCATTTTATAAAGAAACAAGAGAAAGAAGAGGTCGTGTTGCAATATATCCCTATAGGTTAGATGATCGTGGATCCACTGACAAAGGGTATTACTGAGGAGCGTTTTGTGCAGCACACTAGAGCTTTCGGGCAACGTCCATGGTGACGTTCTTGTATATAGAACCTTTTCTTTCGATTATATTGTTATTTTGGCATTATTATTATGGATGGCAGGTATTACGGACATATTTCAATTGATAGTTTATCACTTTCTTTCATTAGCCATTAGGTTATGCATGTTCATATTTTGTTTGACTATTTTGGTATGGAGTGTGTGTATGTACATGGTGTACAAAGTGTACGGGGTACACGATGTATACAAGGTATACATTTATTAAAGATACGTTACCATGTAGAAACTATCCTTCATACGAGACATTCCCTTCGAAGCTGTGGCCGCAGGTGAGGGTGAAACTAAGTGCTGCGTGTCACTTGCTCGGAGCAATGACCATCTTGTCGTGCAGCTAGGTGCGGGGACGATGGGAGCACTTAATTAAGTCTCCTTGACCGGGTCAAGATGAGGCCGTAGTGTATTTATACGCAGGATGACCAAAGTGAAAAACTCACGAACCACTTTACCTGTTTACTAATGGCCAGACTAGGGATCTGACTTGTCGTATGAGGTGCAGGCTTGTTGATAGATCCCAGGCATATCGCTGGACAGTATGGTCGAACAATTCAATCATAGGGTGATAGGACTTGGGTCATAAACGGTATAGATTTAATGACGTATGCTCTTAGGGAGAGAACATATATCATAACAAATTGTCATGCAACGCGCGCTGAGACTATATATATAAACAAGTTGGAAGGGATGGATCCCCTCTCTCTCGCAGTGTGAGCCCTTATTGACTACCACCGAAATGAGGGCGATCTAATATACCCTTATTGACACTGAACTGTCTAGATAGGCTTATTATGAGCGTCTGCTACTTTGGTTACTGTTTCTTACTGCGATGACACATATACTGCATATATGGGGCAGTGTCAGAAAAGCGGGTGAATAGCAGACCTAACTATTCATAACTGGAGGAAGATCTGATTGCATGTTTCTTGATTGTACTATTAACGCCGAGGGCGAGTTTTTAGAGTGTGATGAATCAAGGGTTACCGTGGTGTTCAAGTACGCTTCAGAGGGATCGAAAGTATTTAAACAGACATGGTAGATTCAGAACTTGGATACGAGATTTCCCAAGCTTAACATTTTGGTTTATGTTTATTTATAGGGAGATCATTGTGTTGGTCCTTAGGGATTGTAAGTCCACGTTGCGACCCCCGGTTCTTACAGGGAGGCGGAAACGGTATAAAATTCAAATTTTTAGCGCAAGGGGCAACATGGACTAAGCAAAGTCGGGATCTTTGACTAAACTAAAACTAGCAAACTTAGCTAAAGAGAGTTAGCTACTCGGATGGGGGTTATACCTAGCTTGTCTTGAACTCCTTCTCTTCAAGCTCCGATGGTGGTCCGATGGCTCCTTCTCGTCGTCTCCGTGCGCCGAAGATAGATCCACTTGAAAGCTCCAACCTTTAGCTCCTTCTTCGTTCTTTGAAGAAACTAGTTCACTTGGTTTGCTAAACCTAGTGAACTAGAATGAGTAGAGAGGAAATAGAATGGGATTTTATCTATGGTTCTTGATTCTCAACTCATGAGACAAGAGAACCATAGATCAAGGGAGGGAGCAAGAGGTTGAGGGTGAGAGCAAGAGGAGAGCTCAAGAACAAGAGAGAGAATGAGCAAGAAAGAATGAGCAAGTATTTTGTCTCTCACCCTCTCATAATCCAAAGCAATGATAACTCATCATATCAACAAAAGTCTTATGTGATGGTTGAAGTAACCATAACCTTATCATGTAATGCACTCATTTTACTCAAATGAACAAGCAAGTAAAAGTCTTTGGCATGAAATGATAACCATGGTTATCATGATGGTCAACTAGTCAAGCCTAGTCAACCGGTCAACAAAGTCAACAAGTCAACAAAAGTCAACAAGTCAACAAGGTCAACAAAAGTCAACAACCAAGTCACCATAATACTTAATTAATATAATAGTTAATCGCATATCATATTCTCATTAGGGTTGAGCAAAAAGTCAAAAAGTCAACGGTCAACTGTCAACAACCCTAATGAGAATCCGCTGCCTCTGCCTCCCTGTCAACTGTGCATACACACCCGCATCCGCGTTCCGAGGAACACGAATGAAAACTGGATAAATCCAATCCCATAAGGTACACTAGGATCTGGCTTAAACCAAAGCCCGCTAGTGTAAACTGTCCGGACACTGTACGTGCACAAGTGCACGGATGTGACCGAACCCTGTCGCAAAACCATGCGACCTGTCGCAATACCATGCGACCTCTACTCTTTTGCCTAAAGGCGAAAAGCTTTCTGTGTGGGACTCTAAAGACTCGACACTACGCTGGCAGTGGGTTTAACCACAGACCGCAAGCGGCACTAGCTGTGCGTAACGGTCCCCAGGTAATGCCGACAAGAAGACCGACGAGGCGAAACCCATCTGAACTCCTACTGAGCCTGAGTGTGACATTCTCCGTACAGTCCGGTCTGTTCGTCTGATACATCGCATGGCGGGCCTAGGGGGCGGCAAACGTCAGTCCCCCAATAGCGGTACAAGTCGTGCCGGAGCGAAGCCCAAAACTCCCTGAGATAACACTGGAAACCTACCAGTATATCTCGTTTGCCCTGGCCAGGGACTACTCGTGTAATGGCTCTCCTAGACACAGCGCGATGTCAACCCCCAATACCGGGAGAGACGAATCCTGTCTAACCGTCACTGCCTCCAAGTGCTTCGGGACTGCACCCAACCATTACCTGTTTGCACGACTCCTTTGAGCCATGGTAGGGTAGTGATCAAAGTACAGTGGGAACACACTCGAGGCGGAGTGACAGTGTCAAGTCAGCGGACTAAGCTGTACTCATGTCACCTGGGAACTGATAACTGACGATAGGTATAATACCAACTAGTCAGTTCCCGACGAGTCCTGTCCAGTGTACCCATAACCTAATGAGCACCCGCATACTATCTCAAGTACGACGTACTGACGGCTGTGGGACAGACCGTCTCCCATACTGGGATGAGAAGCGCATGCGCTGGTCTACTCCGGAGTATCGATGCCCTGTCTCGATAGTCCTGCGACCAGGGACCTGCATAAGGATGTGCTTATAGATTACCCAGCCCCACTAGTGTGACGGCCATCACATCGCTGGTAATCAAGCAAAGATCCTAAGGGCTCTACTAATGTGTATAGGCGATATACAAAAATAAACACATGTACACATTGAAGTAGAAACAAACCAAGTAGCATACTACTATTTTGAGCAAGATTGTATATACAAGGTGAATATCCCAAGCATCCATTAAGTAATATACAAACTAGTATGATACAGTAATGGCCTCTAGGGCATATACACTAACAATCTCCCACTTGCACTAAGGCCATGTACTGGCGTATCGAAGACCTATCATCTCGATCAGCCGCTCGAACTGAGTCTGGGGCAAGGCCTTGGTGAATGGATCTGCAGTGTTGTCTTCTGAAGCGACTCTCCGAACCTCGATCTCCTGGCGATCCACTATCTCCCTGATCAGGTGATACCGCCTCAAGATGTGCCTGGATCTCTGATGGGACCTGGGTTCCTTCGCTAAAGCTATAGCCCCGTTGTTGTCACAATACAGAGGTATTAGATCAACAATGGACGGAACCACCTGAAGTTCTTTCAAGAACTTCCTCATCCAGACAGCTTCTTTTGCGGCATCAGATGCAGCGATGTATTCCGCTTCCATCATCGAGTCTGCAACGGTTTCCTGTTTGGAACTCTTCCAACACACCGCCCCTCCATTGAGGGTAAAGACAAAACCCGACATGGACTTGGAATCATCCTTGTCACTCTGGAAGCTGGAGTCAGCAAAGGCCTCGATCTGGAGGTCTTTTCCGCCATACACCAAGAACATCTCCTTAGTCCTTCTCAGGTACTTGAGTATGTTCTTTACCGCTATCCAGTGTTTCTCCCCAGGGTTTGACTGATACCGGCTTACCACACTCAGTGCATAAGCTACATCCGGTCTGGTACACAACATCGCATACATTATAGAGCCTACCGCAGAAGCGTAGGGTATAATAGACATGCGATCCCTCTCCAAATCAGTCTTGGGAGACATCTCTTTAGAGAGGGTGATCCCGTGACAAGCCGGCAGGTTACCGCGCTTGGAATCTTCCATACTGAATCTTTTCAGCACGGTGTCGATGTACCTGGACTGAGAAAGTCCTAATATCCTCTTGGATCTGTCACGGTAGATCCGGATACCCAGAATGTAGGAGGCATCACCCAGGTCTTTCATGGAGAACCTGTGTGACAAGAACCCCTTGACAGATTGTAGCATAGGAATGTCATTTCCTATTAAGAGAATGTCATCCACGTATAAAACGAGGAATACTACAGTTCTCTCTATAAATCTACTATAGATGCATGGTTCATCTGGGTTTTTGATAAAGCCAAATTCTTTGACCGTCTCATCAAAGCAGATGTTCCAACTCCGCGATGCCTGCTTTAGTCCATAGATGGACTTAAGCAACTTGCACACCTTTCCGCTGCTCCCACTCTGAATGAAACCCTCTGGCTGGTCCATATAGACACACTCCTCTAAATTTCCATTTAGAAAAGCTGTCTTTACGTCCATTTGCCAGATCTCATAATCGTGGAAGGCAGCAATGGCAAGAAGGATCCGAATGGATTTCAGCATGGCTACTGGAGAAAAGGTTTCGTCGTAGTCCAAGCCAGGTCTTTGACAAAAACCCTTTGCTACCAGCCTAGCTTTATAGGTCTCAACCTGTCCATCTACACCAATCTTCCTTTTGAAGATCCACTTGCATCCTACGGGTTTTACCCCGTCTGGAGCAATGTCCAACGTCCATACCTTGTTGGTGTACATGGACTCCATTTCGGTCCGCATTGCATCCAGCCATTTCACTGAGTCAACGCTCTGAACGGCCTGCTGGAAGCTAGTAGGCTCATCATAATCTATGATGCAATCCTCTCTATCCCCGTCTATGAGAAAACCGTAGTATCTCTCGGGCGGATGAGACTGCCTACTACTCCTGCGGAGTGGCGCAGGAATGTCCTGTTCTGTTGAACCCTCTGGTTCCACTAAGCTTTCAGTAACAGTCTGTGGTTCTGGAACTTCTTCCAGTTCTATTGTACTCCCACTTATCTGGGTTTCCAAAAACTCAGTTTCCAAGAAGCGGGCATGCTGAGAAACAAAAACCTTTTGTTCCTCAGCGGAATAGAAAAGATACCCCCTGGAGTTCCTTGGGTATCCCACAAACTTACACTGTACTGAACGTGCCTCAAGCTTGTCCGCATGCTGCTTTTTTACAAAAGCTGGACATCCCCATACCTTAAGATACTTTAGACAGGGTTTCTTCCCAGTCCACATCTCATATAGAGTGGTAGGCACAGTCTTGGTGGGAGCCTTGTTCAAGAGATACGCAGCTGCTTCTAGTGCATATCCCCAGAATGATCGCGGTAACTCAGCGTTACTCATCATGGACCGAACCATATCCAATAGGGTTCGGTTCCGTCTCTCCGATACACCATTATGTTGCGGAGTGTATGGAGGAGTAAGCTGAGAGAGAATACCATTCTCTTTTAAGTAATTCAGGAATTCGGCACTTAAGTATTCTCCACCTCGATCCGATCTTAGAATCTTAATACTTTTGCCGGTCTGTTTCTCTACTTCATTCTTATACTCCTGGAATTTTCCAAAGGCCTCGGACTTATGTTTCATCAAGAAGACATAACCGTACCTTGAGAAGTCATCCGTAAAAGTAATGAAGTAAGAATGTCCGCTTCGGGCATGTGTAGACATTGGACCGCACACGTCACTGTGTACGAGTCCCAAGAGCTCGCTCGCTCTTACTCCTTGTCCAGTAAACGGAGTCTTTGTCATCTTTCCTTTGAGACAAGATTGACAAGTGGCATACGATTGATATTCGAACGCATTCAAATATCCTTCTGTATGTAACTTAGTCAACCTTCTCTCATTGATGTGACCCAATCTACAATGCCACAAGAAAGTCTGATTCATTTCCGGAGACTTTCTTTTGTGTGTATTCTGGACGTTGAAAATCTGTGGTTGGTTTAAAACGTATATACCATTACTCAATGTACCTGACCCAATCAAAACTTGATTAAGGTGAATGTTTACAACATTACTTACAAACGCAAATTCATAACCTTCTTTAGAAACTAAAGATACAGAAATGATGTTACAAGTTGCGTTGGGTACAAAAAAGCAATTACGCAAAACCAAAACATGTCCATCTGACATTCCCAGGTGATAGTCCCCCACGGCTTTAGCATCCATGCTAGCTCCGTTTGCAACTTTGAGGGTCATGTCACCTGCCTTCAAAACCCTACGGTTTCTCAACGCCTGCAAAGAATTACAGATATGAGATCCTGATCCGGTATCCAATACCCAGGAAGTAGAGTTTATTGAAAGACAATTTTCAATAACATACACACCTGAAGCTGAAGCTGCAACCTGCTTCAATTCCTGTGTTCTGGCCTTCCAGGCCCTGCAATCATTCTTCCAGTGTCCTTTCTTATGACAATAGAAGCATTCTTCCTTATCCACAAGCTTCCCCGCTATCTTTGTTGCTTTACCTTTTCCCTTCGTATCCACTTTACTAACACCGCCCCTTGGTTTGGCGGGGGCCTTCTTCTTCTTTCCCTTGGCTTTCGCCTTGGACCTATAAGAAGATGATCCTCCTACAAACAAAGTGGATGTATCCCTACCTTTCTGTAGGGTGCCCTCTGCGCTCCTCAGCATGTTGAGGAGCTCTGAAAGTTCAACCTCTTTTTCTTGTAGGTTGAAGTTCAGTATGAACTGGGCGTAAGTGGAAGGAAGGGACTGGAGAACTATATCCGTATATAGCTCACTCTCCAATGTGATCCCTAGGTCAGCGAGCTCCTCAATGAAGCCGATCATCTTTAGCACGTGCTCGGCTACTGATGATCCGACGGCCATTCTTGTCGAAAATAACTTTTTCGACGCTTCGTATCTTGCGATACGTGATTGCTCTCCATACAGTTCTTTTGTATGGAGCAATATGGACTCCATGTCCATATTCTCATGCCTCCTCTGATGTTCATTGTCCATCGAGGCAAGCAGGAGGCACTTGGCCTTCGCGCTATCAATCTCCCAAGTCTTGCGGATTTCCTTATCCGCGACACTGGAAGTTGGACCAGGGACAGGGGGAGCTTTGGTGGTAAGAAGATACCCCAGCTTGTCATAAGTGATTGCTATCTTGACATTCCTGAGCCAATCTTTGTAGTTTGGCCCTGTCAGTTTGTTTTTATCTAGGAGTAACTTAAGTCCAGTCATGTTGATTGGTCGCTGCAATTAGGAGAGAGAAGAAGAAACACTCAGCATGATGCTCTTGCAAGTTTAGAGTGGTTTTTAGTTTGTCTAAACAGGATGGCTCCCACTGTTTCTCGAATCCCTCCTCAAACCATAAAGGAAGAATTAGTCAGGATCAATCCCACCGTACAATACTTGCTTAACCGTTCAGCCAGGCCGGTGTCGGTACTTCGAGGGAGGTTTTCTAACGCTTTCGCGAAGTTCCTTAATTAGAGAACCTCTTTTCCCTGGGGGCGTAGCCCCGCTAACACCTTTCTAGGCACCTACTAGGTTTATAGCATTGATCGTCAAGTGAGAAATTTCCCGAGGAGTAGCATATACACACAGTAGGATCGGGATCCAAATATCATCGCGTGACGAAACTGAAGGAATCCTACCAGAATCATCACACTCGAAATGGTATGCAAATCTAGCAAGTTTCAGTACTTATGAAACTCCCGATGTGGATTTTTTGCCCCATGCTCTTATGACCTTGACGAAGGTCAACAAATCATAAGTCACATGTCAAGTTCTGCCCGTCATTATCCAGGTTAATTTGAATCCACCCGTATATACCCTTCACGAAGGTCAACAAGGAAATGCGAATGTCCCAAACCAACGCATCTATCTATGCTACATACGAATACCCAATAGCTACCAATCACTATGCCTTGACGAAGGTCAACAAACACAGCTTGAATACTATTGAATATTCATACGAAACGACGGAGGGCTACGAATGGTTTTGGCAAAACCGTGAACGCAGTGAACTTGATTTGGTCGATGGAACGAGATAGCTTTTAAAAGGAGTGGCTCAAGCTCCGCATTTAAAAGTTGTTTTTGAAAAGAACCGAGTGGTTTTTCGAGAGTGTTCCAACGACTTTAACTTGGTTTATTATCTTGCATTAGTTCTTTTAATGCGTGATATTCTTGCATTAGTTCTTTTAATGCGTCCCATCATTTAATCCTACCATTGCAGAAAACAACCAAAATATGACGCACGCTTATGCCATTCGCATTCGCCACGGGGCCCCGTCATTACCCGTTAGGTTACTTAACTAACGACAGAGCGGGGGCTGGGCTAGCGCGTCTGTAAAACATAAGCAACGCCTAAATAATATCATATATAGATATACTGCAATGATAAACATTTCAGATCACAGATAAATACATTGGATATACTAGCAATCTGTAGTTTGTACGAGCCTGTAACAAAAACAGATAACACGGTCGCGGTGAATAGCCAAAACCCCACCCAAGACCCCTACGGGTGCGGCAAACTACCCGCCAAGTACCCGAAGCGTAGCAACCTCCCTCATCTCCATGAGTAGGCCACTCGACACTTCGGCATACCCGGTAGTTTGTGCACCCCTCCATGGGTCTATCCTAGGAGCAAAAACAGTAAAAAGAAATTATACAATGACGGCTACAACCCCGACCCGGTTGTGCGGCCATACAAATAATTATTACATCAATTTACAAATTTACATGAATTGCAAGAAAAGAAAACTCTCGTCTCACAACCCCCGGCTATTCACCCGCGACAATCCAACATATTTATATACACATTCCAGCACATTACAGATCATGTATAACCCCGACCAATCGACTTATAGCGATTAGCCGACGTTCAATACATGCAAACATCACAAATATAACCATCATAGTCAAAGTGCAGTGAAGTTCGGAAAAAATACGGAATTATAGGACCCCAAAAGGAAATTTCTTTTCTGGAAAATCTGGGCACATATAATATATATCAAAAATCCCAAAACCAACACAGATACACACTGCACGAAAAACTATGCAGAGAAGACGACAAAGCGCGGCGCTTCCGCGGCACATGCCTACCTCGTGCGGCGGAAGCGCGGCGGTTTGAAGGAAACAGTGGACCGTTTTTCATGGGTGTTCACACAAAACCCTGAGCCGAATTTAGGAGTATAAAGTTTTTCATTTTGACCAGAAAAAATTTCAACAGAAACTCAGGTTTTGTAAAAGTTAGGTTTTTGGATTTTTTCCGGTTCCGAACTTCGTTACACTTTACTACCAAGCTAGTTTAAGTCTAGTTAGGCTCTGATACCACTGTAAGTCCACGTTGCGACCCCCGGTTCTTACAGGGAGGCGGAAACGGTATAAAATTCAAATTTTTAGCGCAAGGGGCAACATGGACTAAGCAAAGTCGGGATCTTTGACTAAACTAAAACTAGCAAACTTAGCTAAAGAGAGTTAGCTACTCGGATGGGGGTTATACCTAGCTTGTCTTGAACTCCTTCTCTTCAAGCTCCGATGGTGGTCCGATGGCTCCTTCTCGTCGTCTCCGTGCGCCGAAGATAGATCCACTTGAAAGCTCCAACCTTTAGCTCCTTCTTCGTTCTTTGAAGAAACTAGTTCACTTGGTTTGCTAAACCTAGTGAACTAGAATGAGTAGAGAGGAAATAGAATGGGATTTTATCTATGGTTCTTGATTCTCAACTCATGAGACAAGAGAACCATAGATCAAGAGAGGGAGCAAGAGGTTGAGGGTGAGAGCAAGAGGAGAGCTCAAGAACAAGAGAGAGAATGAGCAAGAAAGAATGAGCAAGTATTTTGTCTCTCACCCTCTCATAATCCAAAGCAATGATAACTCATCATATCAACAAAAGTCTTATGTGATGGTTGAAGTAACCATAACCTTATCATGTCATGCACTCATTTTACTCAAATGAACAAGCAAGTAAAAGTCTTTGGCATGAAATGATAACCATGGTTATCATGATGGTCAACTAGTCAAGCCTAGTCAACCGGTCAACAAAGTCAACAAGTCAACAAAAGTCAACAAGTCAACAAGGTCAACAAAAGTCAACAACCAAGTCACCATAATACTTAATTAATATAATAGTTAATCGCATATCATATTCTCATTAAGGTTGAGCAAAAAGTCAAAAAGTCAACGGTCAACTGTCAACAACCCTAATGAGAATCCGCTGCCTCTGCCTCCCTGTCAACTGTGCATACACACCCGCATCCGCGTTCCGAGGAACACGAATGCAAACTGGATAAATCCAATCCCATAAGGTACACTAGGATCTGGCTTAAACCAAAGCCCGCTAGTGTAAACTGTCCGGACACTGTACGTGCACAAGTGCACGGATGTGACCGAACCCTGTCGCAAAACCATGCGACCTGTCGCAATACCATGCGACCTCTACTCTTTTGCCTAAAACCGAAAAGCTTTCTGTGTGGGACTCTAAAGACTCGACACTACGCTGGCAGTGGGTTTAACCACAGACCGCAAGCGGCACTAGCTGTGCGTAACGGTCCCCAGGTAATGCCGACAAGAAGACCGACGAGGCGAAACCCATCTGAACTCCTACTGAGCCTGAGTGTGACATTCTCCGTACAGTCCGGTCTGTTCGTCTGATACATCGCATGGCGGGCCTAGGGGGCGGCAAACGTCAGTCCCCCAATAGCGGTACAAGTCGTGCCGGAGCGAAGCCCAAAACACCCTGAGATAACACTGGAAACCTACCAGTATATCTCGTTTGCCCTGGCCAGGGACTACTCGTGTAATGGCTCTCCTAGACACAGCGCGATGTCAACCCCCAATACCGGGAGAGACGAATCCTGTCTAACCGTCACTGCCTCCAAGTGCTTCGGGACTGCACCCAACCATTACCTGTTTGCACGACTCCTTTGAGCCGTGGTAGGGTAGTGATCAAAGTACAGTGGGAACACACTCGAGGCGGAGTGACAGTGTCAAGTCAGCGGACTAAGCTGTACTCATGTCACCTGAGAACTGATAACTGACGATAGGTATAATACCAACTAGTCAGTTCCCGACGAGTCCTGTCCAGTGTACCCGTAACCTAACGAGCACCCGCATACTATCTCAAGTACGACGTACTGACGGCTGTGGGACAGACCGTCTCCCATACTGGGATGAGAAGCGCATGCGCTGGTCTACTCCGGAGTATCGATGCCCTGTCTCGATAGTCCTGCGACCAGGGACCTACATAAGGATGTGCTTATAGATTACCCAGCCCCACTAGTGTGACGGCCATCACATCGCTGGTAATCAAGCAAAGATCCTAAGGGCTCTACTAATGTGTATAGGCGATATACAAAAATAAACACATGTACACATTGAAGTAGAAACAAACCAAGTAGCATACTACTATTTTGAGCAAGATTGTATATACAAGGTGAATATTCCAAGCATCCATTAAGTAATATACAAACTAGTATGATACAGTAATGGCCTCTAGGGCATATACACTAACAGGGATCGGGCTGCAAGGTTACCCGTTTATAAGTTCTCAACGGTCCATACCACACTAATGTGTATGGAGGGGAAAAGGAGAAAGATTTTCATAGAGACATTGACTCGAGGAGTCAACGGCTCAGGAAGTTTTAGACGGAACCCCACTCACTTGTGTAAGTGGAAGTATGTTGGGTATTTAATTATATCCGTCCAAACGATTGGACTGATCGAGTTGAATCCGAACATAAAACCGAACCGAACCCATAGGGTTTATCCCTATAAATAATGTATGCATGCCTAAGGTTTGCAACAACAAATAAGAACTATGGTTTTTGCCTCCTATAAGAAGTCTCCATCTTCTTCCTCTTCTTTGTTTCTCTTTGATAGTTAGCTCTCGGTGTGATTATGTGAGGATTTCTCGCCATCTCGGTTGGTTATCCTCCGGTCGTTGCGCAAATAAGATCGTGACAAGCAGTAGAAGATCCTTCTTTCAGTCGCTTGAGGTAATCTATATAAACTTTATTTCCGCTGCTTTACAAGTTGTCAAATCTCATCTAGGAAATACTAGATGATGGATTCTTAATTAGATTACCAAAAGTAAACAATTTCTATGAGTTATCATCCCGATCTAATTACAATAAAAACAAACCACAATCTGTAGCGGCATAACTATTTGTGTGTCAAGGAAAAACATGATATAACTATTGAGGTGAAAAGCATGCAAAGGGAGTAGTTACTCTACATCGACGTCGAAACCAACATCAATAAAGTCGGGATTTTTGAAATACTTTAACGATCGTTTTACCGTAAAAAGTAGAAAAAATAAACATAGGTTCGGTCTCAAAATAGAGAGAACAATAGGGCATGATCAAATGGTTTAAATTGCGAGCGATGGATGAATTACGACGTTTTAATTAACAATACCGAAGCAACGATTTTAGCGGGTTTCTATCTAATTCGCAACCAAATTATTTTCTCTTGGAATTTGGAGGGTATCATACAGAGGGGGTTGTGGTGATATTACAGGGGTCATAGCACAAAGAAGCGGCCACGGGTGCAAGAGAGAAAGGGAGAGGCTTATATCGTTCGCGATCTGAAAAACACGAACCAGCGACTTGTTTAAACCGTATCTTCCATCACCGATCTCGAAAAGGATTGAAATTTGATCCGAGGCTCGAAGGGGACGACAGAGAATTTCTGGAAATTTTGTGGAATTTTTTTGATAGAAAAATCGCAGAGAAAATGTATGTTGAGTGAAGAGGTGTTAATATAAAGAAGCTAGTGGGTCGGGCTAACTGGTTTAAAACCCGCAAAAACCATACTAAACCCGCAAAATTAAAGCAAGCAAGCAAAACAAAACAAACAAACAAAGTATTTAAACAAACAAATCAAAACAAGCAAACAAACAATTTAAAACAAAACAAACAAATAAATTAAAACAAATAAATTGTTATGTTTCCAAAATTCTTTTCTCCAACAAGATTCTTTTTAATAAAAACTCCTCTTTAAAACAAAATAATATCCCTCCTTAAAAATCTAACAAAATACTTTTTCTAAAAACCAATTTCTTTTTTTTCCTTTTCTAAAACCAATAAATATTTTCTATAAACAAAATTCTTAAATCAAAATTATTTTATAACAAACAATTTTACTTTATTTAAAAAATGAAACGGACACAGTCGTTACACTGTCTCCTTATTCCTTATTGATTCTGGTGGAAGTGTGCGTGTATGTTGTGGTTTGGTGTGGAAAGAAAGATATAATACAAGTTTTAATAATTCTACCAAGTTTGTATCCTTTATTATCAATTGGATTGAGAGTATTGACTTTATTTTGGGCAGGGTAAAAAAGAGTGTGAGACGAGTCCTGGAGGACGGTCATCCATATCACCAGGATGTTTTGATAGCCGAGGAGTACACAATACACACTATGTGTGAAGAGTAGGCTTGTGAGATAATCATTCCCAATATTGCGAAGATATGTCTGCTATGAGCATATTATTATATGCAGATTTATATTTGGTGGTTCACTTTATGATTTTAATTGGTATGTAAGGGGTTATATATATTTTTATATTAAGATTTGTTGCTTTGGGCTTCTCCCCCTACTTGGACAATCTTCTCTTTTTTTTTCCATTTTATTTTTATTTGCTTGTACAAGTTTCATTAAAATCTTAAATGATGTTTACCTTAATATTGGTCGAAAAAGACTTCGAAGCCAAAACAGTTGCAATTGAAATTAGAACTATGGTATGATACTGAAAGAAGCTACAAATTTGTGGTGTTTATTAGCAACCGAGTATTTCCTTACAGCTTTTAATTTGTTTTATTCCTCTAAATAATGTTGACAATTCATGGTATTTTACTAAAATTTGTAACCTATGTACAATTAAGGCCATGCAAATACCAACTTCTTAGTTTCTTTACGATTACTTTTTAGCTTTAGGTGTTTATCCCAAAAAAAACTTGATGATGTAGGGCATGTTTGTGCAGTTTAATGTAACACTTCAGAAAATGGAAAATACTTTTTTTGAATTTAAATAATAAAATAATAAATTTTACGGATAATATACGAGTATGGATTTGAGTTTTCATAGAATTGATATAATTATATAATTGGATAATATACCTCTATTTTAGAATATAATTGGATATTTAAAATGAATTATTATTTATGAAAGCATTTATTTAATTGAGTTTTTCATAATTAGTATATAATTATTTCCATGCAAGTTTGATGTTAAAATTAATTAGTGTTTTACTAGTTGTGCATTAAACCTAGTTTTATTTTTGTTAACCGTGTTTAACTTGTCATGACATGTTAACTTTTGCATTGTGATATATGGTTTCATTTATATTCTTTTTGTTTAAAACAAAAGAAAGAAAATGAGAAAACAAAATGAGGCATGGGGTGGTAATATTTTAAAGAGGCATGGGCATGAGAGAGAAGAGAGGGAGTTATGACTACAACCATTACATTTTCTTCATCTCATTTGCATTCGTCATCTCCTCCTTCTTTGTCTTCACTTTCCCTACCATCTATACCACCACAAAACAGCCCCCAAACCATCTCAAAACACATTAAAATCTTCACTAAAAATGTTCCTAACCCCATCTAAGCTTCAAGGCGGGATCAAGATTTTGTTTTGAGAAACTTTTGCCATCTTGGAAATTTCTTGAGTTGCAATTTTGAGGTAAAATTCTCTCATTAATCCAAGTTCTTACTATAATTTCCTACACAACTAGAATCTAGAGCTCATATGCATGTTTTCAAAACTTGAGAATTCTAAAGTGAGTTGTAGTGAGTAAAACTTGTAGTATTAGTGTAGTATAGGGTTTAGAGAATGATTACTAGCCTAGCAGTGATAGTATTCCTGATCTAAATGAGTTTAGAAGTTCTTAAGATGAGTTTAGAATTTCGAATGTCGGTTTTCTTTGAGATATTGATGCTCAATTGGAATCTGGAGCAACTAGAGAACTCTGAAAAAAATTTAGAGAATATAGAGAGATATATGAACCGGTAGAAGACCACTGTAGAAGCCCGAGACCTCAACTTCAAATCCAAACCGCAAATAAATCCAATTTGACCGCAAATTGCGGGTCAATTTTTGAATTAGGGTCTGGGGTTTGTTCTGTAGTCCACTCACATGATAACTAAGCCTACTCTATATGCTAAAAGGTCCCAGATCACCTGAAGAAAAATCTGGAGTTGTTTTAACTTAGTTTTGGCAATATTTTGCGATATTTGAAACTTGGTTTTTGGATATTGTGTTTTGACTCGGTCATTTTGCGTTCGTACGTCGATATCGGGGGGTATTTTGTTGTTTTAACACGCGTTGACCATAAGTTCTAACTTATGTATACTTCACTCGTGATTTCAATTTCGATTCAGGTTTTTATGCGACTTTGGTTATGGATTCGATTGTAGGTATAATCGATTGGACTTCCGAGACAACGAAGAAGGACAAAGCATCCGTCGGAATACACTAGGACGAGGCGTGTTGAGGTGAGTAGATGTATATCTATGGGAGAAGTCGAATGGATGACGTATAGCACCCCCGCAATCGTAGAATTAGGATATACATATATATACTAGAAACGTATACCTAGCTAATAGGGTTTTCTAGAATACTATATGCATATATTCCTATACTTAGCAGAAGTGATACCTTAAATCCTATTTCTTGCCATTGGGTTGTTCATATATACACACACATATATATGAGGATAGGATTCGATATGATGATATGAAGCGATATAATTTGATATGATACGAGATGACATGACATGATACGATATGATATGAGATGAAATGATGTACGCGACTATAGATCCGTACTATAGATTTGATGATATCGTACGATGGATATTCCGTACGAGATATGATAAGGATAGATCGGCGATATTTATTACGACTCAAGAAGTCTTGTTTAAAATCACAGAGTAGATATTATGAGATATTTAGAGTCGTACCTACTTTCAAAACCAACGAATCGTTATGTACTTTTAAATGATAATTTCAAGGGGACGCTACGACTTTTCAAATAGTATCTTCTTCAAAAACATTGTAGCCCTATATTTTCTAAAACAATGTTTCATGCTATTTTAAACTATAACTGTGTGGCGCATACGTAGTTATACATTTTTATATTTTTTCGCATTACGATTTTTTTATTCTGCTTACACTCGCATTTCGATTTCTTACTTCTGCATACGCTCGCGCTTCGATCCCTTACGATACATAATACGTTTATACCTTTAGCTTACGTAACTTCGTTGCTAGGACACGCGCACTATTACCAATGATTTATATGTTGCACGTACACATACTCGTTAGCCCACACACATATCATCGGTAATTGTCATGTCACGTACACAGATAGAACTTGTTATATCACTGTATCACATTATAACCTGTTAGCATTTTAGATTCTGTTAGTATCTTCTTTAAATTGCTATACGACACACTTGCTATGCATTACAGTATTGTTATGTGCCTGTACATGTTAGTCCATTATTGTCATGTTTTTTTATGAAATTATGTTTTCATGAGATTTCTGGATTTGAGAAACCGCAAATATGATTTAAAAACTTGTGAATGTTTTAAAAACGCAGTTTCTCTTGATATGATATTTCGACGTCCATCATGAGATTTCTCAGTTCTGGGCTATGATTACTATCCAATTCAAGGAGTGGGGAGTCACCATCTGCGGGTACATGGTGGACCCGGTACGGTATCCAGAGGGCAAGAAGATCGTATAGAAAGGCGTTGTGTGCCTGGGAACACTACCTACCGGTGACAGTATTGGACTCAGCAGATATCCGGAGGATATCGACCGGAGTGATATGAGATAGATGGATATAAGGACCGATCTGATGAGACGGTGCCTAAGATATGAGATCTGATTCGATGAGACGGCACCTGAGATGTGACGATTTATGTGTCGATGCTGGACACGGGATTCATAATAATTTCGAGTGTCGATGCTGGTATGATGATTTCAAGTGTCGTTGATAGACACTCAGTGGATGATATATATAAACATGCTATGGATGACATGTTAGCACATATTGACAGGCACGATATTATTTTTGTATATACATATATACGCGTTCTTTTCGTTACCACACGATACAATATAATTATACAGTATGACTTAAGTAGATCGTTATGCATTCGATTTCTACCTGATGATGTATTCTACTCACGAGTTGGCAACCCACTCCGTTGTGCCATAGTTTTCTTATAGGACCGACCGCTCGGATCAGTAGCGGCTTGCCGGCACACTTCTCTTTCAGGTGATTGCTTGGTGGGTAGGTTATATTATGGATCGTAACCTGTATATTTTATATTCATTGTATCTGCAGGGTGTTTTTCGTCACCCCATTAAGATGGGAATGCACACGCGCTTGTCAGGCGTACTACAGATTCCCCCTGTCTAGGGTAGGTGGGAGTTTATTGATTGTGAGGATCCGAATCTCCGGCAGCTGCGGACAAAGCTGTCGTTAATTACCCCTCATCTTTGGGGCGAGGGAACCTCCGATTAACGGGTTAAACTGGTCGTGCGAACTCAATGTGCACTGTTGTATTTTGGAGGGGTTTTGGATATATCGGTGGCCCTGTAGAGTTTTTGTTGGATATAGTGCCCTCTAAGTCAATTATTGGATCGCAGGTACGTGATTGCAATGATTGAGGGAGGACCTATACCGACATGACTGTCTTACTCGAGATGATAGTATGCTATCTGGTTTGTCTTTATCATTGTATACATACTTTAGTTCACTATTGCATGTTGATTGAGCCCATAGGATTCTTGCTTGACTGCCAGCAGTATGATGGCGATCATATACGTGGGAGCTGGGGTCTGTAAGCACATCCATAAAAGTGTCCCTAGTCGTGGGAGTTTCGAGACAGGGCATCGATACTCCAGAATAGACTAGTGTATACAATCGAGACCCCGACGAGGGGCGGAGGCCGGTCTCACAAGCCATTGGTGTCAGTTGGTTCATCTAAGATGTATACAGGTGCTCATTGAGTACACCGGATAGGACTCACCGGGAACATGCAAGTTGGTATTATATATATCGTCAGATAGCAGTTCCCTGGTGACATGTGTACAGGTTAGTTTGTCAACCTGAGATCGTCATTTGTCTCGTATGAGTTCCCACTGTGCTTTGATTTCTACCCTACCACGGCTCAAAGGAGTCGTGCAAACTGGTCTTTTTTGGGTGCAGTCCCGAGTCACATGGAGGCAGTGAGCGGATCGTCGGGGATTCATCTCTCCCGGTATTGGGGGTTGATGTCGCACAGTGCACGGGTGGCCATCATTAGAAATCCTCGGCCGAGGTAGTGGAGAATTACTGATTTGGATCAATAGTTTCTCAGGTGGTGATGGGCTTCATGCCGACATGATTTATCGCGTTATTAGGGGTCTAACTTTATCCACCCCCTAGACTCGATATGCGATACTCTTTAGACGAACGAACCGGACTATACGGATATTGTCACTGTCAGGCTCAGTAGGGTTTCTGGATGAGTTCGCTCGTCAGCTTCCCTTCCAATCAATACATAGGCAACCGTTACGTATAGCTTGTACCTCTGACGTGCTAGTGGTTATACCCAGTGCCAGTGTGTTGATGAGTCATTAGAGTCCCCCACAGACCGTTTCCCAAGTTCGGGCGAAACGTTGTAGAGGCCGTATGATTTTATGGCAGGGTTCGGAAAATGCACGTGCGTTTACGCACGTATCATATTTCAGGCAGATAATACCAGTGGGCTTTGGTTTAAGCCGGATCCGAGTATTATACTGTGTAGATATAATATCTTTGTCTCAGTTGCATTTGTATTCGGTCATAATACAAATGCGGGTATGTTTATACTGTTATGGGGTTATCCTGAAATTCGTTTCAGGATCGCTTTTGGAAGTTGCCAGTTTTCAGTTTCCAGTTTTCTATCACCCGTCTTTATCATTCGGTTAAAGACGGATTTATCTTTTCTTGATGAGTGTGGATGGTTCTAGAAGCATCTAGATAGTGACTAGGATGGTGAGGTGGCTAGTGACTCATTTGTGCATTAATTGTGCAATTAATGTAGCATGACTAGATTACATGATTCATTAGTTCATTAATGGTTTTTGGTGACTAGGTTTATATGACTCATTCTTTCATTTATGGTTGTGGTCACCTCCTAGCTCCTACACTCACCTCCCTTGCTTCTATAAGTGGCCGGCCCTTCTTGGTGTAAGATATGGTTGCTTGAAAAAAGATTTATGATAGTTTTGGTTCATGGAAATTAGATAGCCTCATTTCTCATTTCACCCGATCCAAAAGGCAACTTAATTAACCGTTCGTCCATGACTTTGGACGAAGCGAGACAAAGTGTTCTACTCATTCTCTACTTCATCTTGGTCGTCTCTTTTAGCAAACTTGACGACCGAGTTGCCTCGGTTCAGAGGCAGGAGCCCGTTTAAAGATCCGTCGACGTGGTACCACCTGGACTGTTGGAGATAGTGCCCTCAGAGTCAATTATTGGATCACAGGCACGTGATTGCAATGATTGAGGGGAGGACCTGTCCCAATAGGACAGTCTTACTCGAGATGATAGTATGCTATCTGGTTTATCTTTATCATCGTGTACTGCTTTAGGTGACCTTTCGAGTCGCTATTACACGTTGATAAAGCCCCTAGGATTCTTGCTTGACATCCAGCAGTATGAGGGCGATCATATAAGTGGGAGCTGGGGTCTACAAGCACATCCTTAAAAGGTCCCTAGTCGTGGGAGATTCGAGACAGGGCATCGTTTCTCCAGAGTAGACTAGTGTATACAGTCGAGACCCCGACGAGGGGCGGTGGCCGGTCTCACAAGCCACTGGTGTCAGTTGGTTCACCTAAGATGTATACAGGTGCTCATTGGGTTATGAGTACACCGGACAGGACTCGCCGGGAACCTGCTAGTTGGGATATACCAGACGTCAGATAGCAGTTCCCAGGTGACATGTGTACAGGTTAGTTCATCGACCTGGGATCGTCATTTGTCTCGTGTGAGTTCCCACTGTACTTTGATTACTACCCTACCACGGCTCAAAGGAGTCGTGCAAACAGGTTTTAGTTGGGTACAGTCCCGAGCCACATGGAGGCAGTGAGCGGATCTGCAGGGGTTCGTCTCTCCCGGTATTGGGGGTGAGGTCGTGCTGTGTCTAGGAGAGCCAGAACATGAAAAGTCCTTGGCCAAGGCAGGAGATTTGCTGGTAGGTATTCCAGTAGTATCTCAGGGTGTTCTGGGCTACACTCCGACACGACTTGTACCGCTTTTGGGGGTCTGACTTTTACCAACCCCCTAGGCCCGCCATGCGATACTCATAGACGAACGGACCGGACTGTACGGATATTGTCACTGACAGGCTCAGTAGGGTGTCAGGATGAGTTCGCTCATCGACGTCCCGTTTGGTCAATAGCTGGTGGCCCGTCACGTATGGCTAATACCTCTGACGTGCTAGTGGTTAAATCCACAGCCATAGTATTGACGAGTCTTTAGAGTCCACCACACAGACAGTTACTCAAGTTTCGGGCGAAACGCTGTAGAGGCCGTATGGAGATATGGCAGGGTTCGATCTGATACGTGCGGTATTGCACGGATCGTGATCGGACGGTTTTTTACTAGCCGGCTTTGGCTTAAGCCGGATCTTAGTATTAGATGGTGTAGTTTTATCTCTTTGCATTTGTGTTCAGTGGGAATACAAATGCGGGCATGTATTTGCAGTAGCGGGGTTTTCCTGTAATTTATTACGGGATCGGTTTTCTGGGGTTGCCAGTCTGCATTCCGTTCCGGCCGGTTTTCTCTTTTTTCTTCCCGGTCGGACTTTTCGTTGGAGGGGGTTAATTGCAAGTTTGCAATTAACTTAGTTGTGAGGGGTTTTCTTGCATATGTGGCTTCATAATCATGAGATGCCTTTCTTGTCATTCCTTGCATTTATGGTGATGGTTTGTGAAAGGAAATTGTTGTGACCATTATTCTTTTTGGATTTTCCTTTTCTCCTTTGAAAATTCATTCATCCATTTTCCCACCAATTCCTTCTTGGGCCGGCCACTGTTTTTGATTGGGGTGGGGCCGGCCACTAGAGTGAGGGAGAGAGATGTTTGTGTGTGTGAATTAATTCATTCATGCTTATTTAGTGGGCCCTCCATTTGTTTTGAGTGCTGTGAGTTTTATTCCTTAGGCTTGGTATTAATTTGCCACATACACACATTCTTTACATATGAGAATATTGCTTCATTCATTTTTTTCCAGTGAGCTCTTAGTGCTTGGCCGAGCTCACCCATTCCATTGCATGCTTCTCTTTCCCCTCTTGCATCCATGAAAATTCTTGTGTAAATTTCCTCCAACCATGGCAACCTCATAACCCCAAAGAGATAACTATTCTTCACTATTCTATAGCAAGCCTTGGACGCGTCGGCTAGCCAACTTCGCGCCCGAGTTGCCTCGGTCAAGAGGCGGGAGCCCGTAAAAGATTCCGGCTACGTGGTGCCCCTTTCCGACGAGCGAGGAGGTGACGGAGATTCCGCGGGAGATCGGAGTGGAGACGAAGACCGAAGGACACGGATCGCTTGGTATAGCATCTCTACTCTTTTCCTTTTTGCTAGCTAGCTAGGTTAATGGCCCGATCCGGGTGAAAAGTCCGCGGCGGTGCCGTTTTGCAAAGTTCGCAAAGTTTTTGTTTTCCGCGTTTCCGGCGTCGGATCGACGGCCGGGGCGCCCCCGCGGGCTTACATGGACAAGAAGACTGGAGATTCAGGAGATCGGAGCAGCCGCAACAAAGCGTGGGATGATGTTTGAAGACCGAAGGACTCGGATCATTCGGTATAACATTTCTACCCACTTTGTAATTTGTTAGTTTAGCTTTAACAGCAGATCCGGGTTATAGTACGCGATAGCGCCAGTTGTAAAAAGTTTTTGTTCCGCATTTGGCGTCTGTTAGACGGCCGGGACGCTACCGTGGACTTACAGTGGTATCAGAGCCTCACCATTAAGCTATACTAACTTGTGCTAACACGTTTAAAACATCGATCGAACGGAATTTCGAAAATCACATTTTTTAAGTGCTAAACTTTCTGTCGATTTTAAATCAAGTTTAAAAAGTATTTTGCATATCACAGAAAATTAAGCAGGGTTTTTTAAGCTAACTGTAGAAATTTGGTCACGTGACCCTACAAGACCGCCGCGGATCCGCGGTCAAACCTAGGGTTTGACCGCGCATCCGCGGCCAGTCTGTGGGTTCAGTGGTCCAAATTTGTACAGTGGCTTCTTCAGTGGAAATTGTGGTTTTTGGTATATTTCTTTTGGGCCCAGATTTTGTTACTGTACACCAGATGTACGTAGGGCCCACTTCGGGAAGTTTTGTCGATCGAAATTTTAAACTTGTTAGTATGCGGTATTTACATTATATCTCCGACCGGGAATGTCATTTGAGCGGTAAATTGCGTCTAATTGCTATAGCTCTTTTAGACGGATTTGCGAACGTGACATTCGCATTGATGTTCTATATTGTGTTGTGATGTTGCGGTTTTGTCGTGGTGGATAGCAGTGTGCAATGGTAGTGCAGTTTGGATTTATTTGTACATTTGTTATTGCGGGACGAGCGTCCAACATGTGAACTGCCGTCACTGCCTGTTTGTATAATATTCTTTTGGGGCACGACCGGGCTGAGGTCGATGTACCCGTTGTACATATTGTTATTTCTGTACTAGGTTTACCCCACGACGGAGTGCACGGGTAGCCGGGTTCTTGAGGGAAACGGGTCCGTATTTCATGGATTTGAGAGGTAGAGGGACCTCACTCTAGAATTGGCAGACTATTCGCCGCACTCGTAGGAGGTACAGGTTGGCCCAAGATGGGGTGCTCAAGTTACCGGATTCCGTGAAGTACCGGGTGGTCCATTCACTTTGCTGTAGGGGGTTGCCTCGCTTCAGGTTTTGGTGGGTAACTTGCCGCACCCGTAGGGGTCTAGGTTTCATTGCACAGGCTATCCACACGACCAGGGGAACGTCGGGTTTCAGTAGCGGCTCTGTGAAACTCGGGGATCCCAGATTATCTGTATTGTTCGGTGATGCTTATTACTTTTCTGTAATGTTGCATATTATCACGCCTGGAGCGATTATTGTATATTGGTGTATATACTATTAGATGTTGTATATGTTTTATACCTGCGCTAGTCCAGTCCCCGCTCTGTCGTTAGTTAAGTAACCTAATGGGTGATGACGGGACCCAGTGGCGAATGCGGATGGCATATACGTATATTATATTTTCGTTCTTTTCTGGTGTGATTGATTGATGGGAATGCATTGATTCTTATCAATGCAAAGATAAAACAAACCTATACTTGATGTTGTTGGAACAAATTTTAAAAGGTGTTATTACAAAGATGTTTCCTTTTGTTTTGCATAGCGGTATTCAGTTAGAATATCCTGCACCTCATTCCACGAGGCAAGGGCCGAGATCCCTTCACCGGGAGTGACCCCTTGGGCAGAAGTTTACGTCAGGGTAATAACTTCACTATAGTGGATTACAAGTTGTTTTGCATAGCGGTATTCAGTTAGAATATCCTGCACCTCATTCCACGAGGAAAGAGCCGAGATCCCTTCACCGGGAGTGACCTCTTTAGCAAAGGTTTTCGTCACTATATTTTTATAAAAAGCTATCAGGTTCCTTCAGCGATATCAAGTTCATTACGTTAAAGGTTTTTCGCCAAAAACCAGCCGTAGCCCTCCGTCATGTCTTATGGATGGTCAGTAGTATTCAAGCTATGTTTGTTTGGCCAAAGTCAAGGCATAGTGTTTGGTAGTTGCTGGGTATTCATCTGTTGCGTAGATAGATGCGTTGGTTTGGGACAGTCGTATTACCTTGTTGGCCAAAGTCAAGGGTATGTACGGGTGGGTTCAAATTAACCTGGATAATGACGGGTAGAACTTGGCATGTGACTTATGATGGGTTGGCCAAAGTCACGATCATAAGAGCATGGGGCAAAAATCATATCGGGAGCTTCAAACATACAGGAAACTTGCCAGGCATGTGCATACCTTCTGGAGTGTGATAACTTGAGTGGCTTCCATCAAGTTATCATGCGATGATAGTTGGATCCCGATTCTCACTGATGAGTTGGTTTACTCTTCGAATGATCCCGACTAATTCTTCTTTCAGGTTTGGAGGAGAATTTGAGATTACAGTGGGAGGTTTCCTGATTACATAAAGTGATAACCATTCTGATCTAGGTTAGAGTGCATGCAGAGTGTTTCTTTTCTCTCTCTCTCTTTGGCAGCGACCTTTGACCGACCCTAGACTATGACTCAGTGACCAAGTTGACCGAACCTTCTTAATATACTGGCTTTTGGATTGTCTATAGTTGCATAAGTCATTGCCGCTCCTTCTTTTACCCTTTGCATTTCTCAGAACACCCTGTATTACTACGGATATCCACTTCCATTGGATAGATCTATCGTATGGTTATATACGAACTCGGAGGGACTTCTTCGAGGATGGATCCAGGTTCAGGAGAAATAGAATTTGTGTATTCAGTTGTCTTTTATTATCACATTCTCTCAGGTTGCGAGGGCTCCTTAGTTTAGGAGAGTACACCTATTACGCTTATTGGATAGTCTTCTTCCAAACCATAGGCAGATGCCGAAAGGTAGGGAATGAAGAAAACCAATTAGCCTAAGTAGGGTGTACAGAAGGTAATAACTAAAGACAAAATAAAGGGATTAGAAAGAGGGCAAAGTAAATTGCGACTGCTATCATTCACGACCAAACTGCGTACTTCATCGCCACTCCTATTTCACCTTTGCTTTTTTCCCCAGTTCGGGAGAAATAGAATAAGGTATTATTCAGTTGTCTTTTATCATCACCTTCTCTCAAGTTATGAGTACTCCTAGGTTTAGGAGGGTACACCTATTATGCTTACTGGATAGTCTTCTTCCAAACCATAGGCTGGTGCCGAACGGTAGGGAAGGAAGAAAACCATTTAGCCTAACGATGGTGTACAGAAGGTAACGACTAAAGACAAATAAAGGGATTTAGAGAGATGGCAATAAAATATACGGTTATAGTCATGAATTGGATTATGGAAGAGGCATTACTAGGAATACCAGGATACCCCTACGAAACATTTTCATGTTTCAGTGCATTGTTAAAGGAAAACTGTTTTCCCGATTAGATACTTACTCCAAGATATGTATTTACCAGGTAAGATTCTCGCATCTGTATGGTTTTACAGATGATGAGTGGAAGTAGGTTATTGGGAATAAGGTGATCATCCTCATTATATCGGAATTCGTTGTAATAGGTGATATTTGAGGAAGTCGCCTGAGTTTTTGCCGGACGGCATGTATTTGGTTTTGAATATCCGTTGTTGTGCACCAATTTCAAAATGATATATCTGTACGTTTATTTATAAAGTGAGATATAAATTTTTGAGATTATGTCCGTGACATTTTACCTATATCAGATACGATTGGGTAAGGAGCATTGAACAACGGAGTAGTTCTTAACCATAAGTACAGTTTTCAACCTACGACGCACAGGTTTTGAGTTATTCAACTCAGCGGACTTATACAGAGTATTGTATGTTGTCCAGTGTCCATCAGGACAAAGGGGTTGGTCCTCGTACTATGTTCTATACTTGTGACTTCTCTAAGTTTTTAGACAAGTGTTTCATAGAAATACAATGTCTAAGTTTTGAGAAGTTGTGGGTATAAGGGATTAAAGTAGAGAACCAGATGTCGCAAGTATCAGGATTCTTCAAAGAGATCGAAGATGTAGATTCTTGTGATTGGTATTCAGATGATAGTAGTGGTTTTGAGAAACTTGTTTCTCTTACAGGTTACTCATAATTGGATGGATTCCTAAGTTGAGTAATGCTGAGTAGCCTCTCTCCATTAAGTTGATATGCACTGGAGACAGCTGCATGATTTGAATCTGGTTCCAATTAAATTAGCGCCTCTATTTCTATATTGTATATAGAATGGTTTATATCTTAACGATGTTAAGATATGGGGAGTTGTCCAGCTTATGCTTAAAACCAGACACTGGATAACTCAAGGCACGTTTCTGTAATGGCAGTTTGTGGGTTGACCCTGACTTTGACGAGGGTTGACATTTCTACCATCTGGAAGATCAATAGTGATATTGTTCTAGACTCGCCACAGTTTTATTAAAATGGACTTTTTCAGAAAACACTAGTAGGAGTATGGTAGAACTGGAAGAGATTCCAGAACCGCAAACGATTATGGAAAATTTAATAGGACCTATATATTCAATCAGGTTTGACATTCCATTAGCTACTCCGCAGATATGGTGGGTAACCTCAGACACCCAAGAGGTACTCCGGTAGCCTCAAGGACGGTGACAGAGAGGTTCTTGTTTACCCAGACTTGACACTACGGTTGTTCCAGGCTATGAGACCCGGCAGGAGGTTATGTATAGCGTCGTTCTAAACTAGATTTAGAAGTGGACGTATATATTATTCTGCCAGAGGGTTGTCGTAGTCAGTGGGAGCAGCGGAAGCATAGTGGGAAAGTAGCTTATGTCTATTTATAGACTTGAGCGGATATAGCGGAGATAGATCATCTAATTTTGATGTGACAGTCATGGGTTTGACTTCATCATAATATAGGATGGATCTGTTAAGAAGGTAGTAGGGTGTGATGTCCTGATATTTGGATGACATACACAGAGTAGGAAGTAAAATTCCTATACTATGATCGGTTGTACTGTGGTCGTCACACAGTTGTTTCTCCGGACAGGATATGGATATAATATCAGACATTCTGGTTTCTAGATCTATGTTTTAGATCTAGAATTGGGTAGTTTCCCAATCTGGGTACTTTGACAGTAATCTAATAGTATTTTAGAATAGATGACTCATGGCATAGTGGTGTACCTGCAGGTGATGGAGTCACCCTCTCTAAAGGTGTCTTACAGACTAAAGGGGAAAAGGATGTGCATGATTGGCAGATCACTTGCTTAGGCAATTAAGTCAATCGTGAGATATCAAGTACCACACCAGATGTTGTTCTTTGCACTAGATGCAATAAGTTTGTATTAATCCAATCCTGGAGAAATATAAGGAAGCAGTTTTAGAACATGAATGGATGTTCTATGGATTTGATAATGGCAGCCTCCTTGTGGAGACGGTTATCATTCCAGGGTGACCTGGATGACAGAGTAATTGTCAGAGTTATATTTTTCCCTCTGACGAGGGACAGTATTATGGACAGGATACTGTGGGAGACATGGTGCTGGATACTGATTAGGTTCAGTGATCACTACAGTCTAAGAAGTTTGGATTTGAAGTTCATTTATGAACTAGGTCCCATCAGATATCCAGACATATTCTAAGATAGGGATTACTCGATTCGGGAGATGGCTTTCTCCGCGAACTTGAGATTAAGAGAGACATAGAAAGAAACATCAGGGCGGATCCACTTACTAAGGCTATTTCTCGAACACAAGAGTTTTACAAACTAGTTTTGTGAAACTGATTAGTAGAGGAGTTGGGTGTTCAGTATCACACAGGCTGTGAGTATGCGACATCGCAATAATTAGCCTTAAGTGCAAGTGGGAGATTGTTGGATATAGTGCCCTCTAAGTCAATTATTGGATCGCAGGTACGTGATTACAATGATTGAGGGAGGACCTGACTGTCTTACTCGAGATGATAGTATGCTATCGGGTTTGTCTTTATCATCGTATACATGCTTTAGTTCTCTATTGCATGTTGATTGAGCCCATAGGATTCTTGCTTGACTGCCAGCAGTATGATGGCGATCATATACGTGGGAGCTGGGGTCTGTAAGCACATCCTTAAAAGTGTCCCTAGTCGTGGGAGTTTCGAGACAGGGCATCGATACTCCAGAGTAGACTGGTGTCACGACCCAAAGTTTGGCCCGTGACCGGCACTTAACCACGTAACGTCTACAGGCGTAACGCGACTAAGTGAACCGAAAACCCAGAAATCAAACCAGTAAAAGTATAGAGTGTCTTAAACTTAAATGGAAGCATTTACAAAAGTGACAAGAAATCTTAAGTAAATAATCACCAAGATAGCAATATACGACGCCGTAGCAAAGATCAAGAGCAACCAGTGGGAATATCACAGATAGAATAACTACATAAGTAAAGTCGACTCACAACGAGCTCGACACCAGAGTACTAATAATATACATCATCGTCCTCACACTGTCTCTAAGTCAAGTACATATAAGGTAGATGGAGAATACTAGATACAAAAGTGTGTACAATAGAAGTAACCAGATACCACAACCCACCTAACAGCAAAACAGCTCACGCACCAACTGTAGTGGTATCTGTAGCCAAAAGATATAAGAAAGCAGCCTGTCGCGACTACTCCGAGGGACATCCTGCAAATACTGTGGCACAACGGGGGTGAGTTGCCAACTCGTGAATGGAGATAACATATAAAGGTAATCGCGAGCATGCACGTACTGCGCTACTCTATCAAATACCAGCAGATAAGTCTATATGCAATAAGCAGTATGTGCATAATCATGCAAGTGCTCTGTCAAGTAAAGTAACTACAGGATGAGATGCAAAATAATAATTGCGGAGCATGGGATGAAATAACATCTACACGGAATGCCAACGTGGAAAGATAATCGGTACCCACCAATGCACCCCAAAGCCCAACAACCCAGACGCCGGCACTCCCATCGGCCCTCAAATCCTGTATATCACTGAGAATCACGAGTGCCCAACATCGATACCCAAATATCATAAATACTCGTGTCTAGCATCGACACGCAAATCTTCCTATATCGGGCATCCGTCGGTCCGGGTCAGCCCCCTCTCTCTCATATATCGGGCATCCATCAGTCCTGGTCAGCCCTCTCTCTCTCATATATCGGGCATCCGTCTCTCTCTCATATATCGGGCATCCGTCAGTCCGGGTCAGCCCTCTCTCATATATCGGGCATCCGTCAGTCCGGGTCAGCCCTATCTCTCATATATCACGCTCTAGCACCGAGAAAACACATGGTGGACGCACTGAAATATCATATCAAGGAAAACCGGGTTTTTAAATAATTACCTATTCTCTTTTGAAATATCCACGGTTCCCAAATCCAGAATAACATAGAAACAACATATCTCAATGCGTAAATCTATGCAGGTATGAGGATATCAATATATACATGGCACATGTATGAATATGTGATGTAGATGTGTCCAAGTATGAATATAACATCTGCTGATATGCGGCAAATCATGGCAAACATCAATAATGCGGAAACAATCTGACATATGATTTATAGCAATCCTATAATATGAGTGTCATGGTAATTACTAACGGTGTGAGTGTAGCATATAAATCGTGCTCGTGCAACTTGAACCGTTAGTAATAGTGCGGTGTTCTATCAATTCTAGTTTATATACGAATAGCAGGGAATGCGGTATGCAATAAACAGTAGTCATGTAGGTGAATGCAAAACATATCGCTATAAGGTCCTATCAACCCTGACGCATAACGCCATGCGGGCGATATCCCCGTAGATGTTACATCTACTCACCGTAGTCTCTCGCTAGGTATAGCCGACGATTTGTTTCCCCTTCTTCGCAGCGTTCGTCGCACTCGCCTGCGAAACTAGAATTTCACAATATATCACACATAAGCTCAAAACCATACAAACACGACATTTAAAGTCAACTAGAAACCCGTTTCGCAAACCAAGCGCGCGTGTGCGCGATACGCTAAAACGTGTGATTACGCGTCTGAAGCTACCCCGACGCGTCGCGATACGCAGAAACCCCAAACCCACACACGTATCACGCGTGTCGCGAAGATTTAAAATACGGAAAATAGGGTATTTGACCCCAGATTTTGATACAGGAAAGATATTACAAATATATATATACCATAGGATTAACCATAGCAGCAGACTCCTGTGGTCCAAGCCCCAACCCCCAACTCATCCATCTGGCCGTAATTTGCGGCCAGAATACATTTTCCGACGGCCTGGGTAGGGAGGTGGGTCCCCCAGTTTTGTGTGTACACTCTATTCTCCATATACATGCTACAGTAATTACAGATTTAATTTAAAGCCACTCGGGTAGCAGCAGATTTTAACAGAGCCCAGTTTCAAGTTAAAACCACATTTTTGCACTAAAAAGGTACTTTAGGGTATTTTTATGCAAACTGAAAGAAAAACCTGTTTAAAGTAGCTCTAATAGCACATAATAGAGTTAACCAAGCCAACAAAATCCCAATCTAACATATGCATCACAAATATCCTTTAATATCAGTAAAAAGCACATAAAAACATGATTTTTGCTAAAGAATACTACAAGTTATGGAAAGGGATGTTAAGTGTGAGATAATTACCTCCCAAAAACCTTAGAAAACTCAAATGTTCCCACTCTAGCCTCAAGTACCCAGACTTGCTCCAAACACCTCAAAAGACCATTTTTCCCAAGGTTTTTGTGAAGGAAAGGGGTTGTTTTGGTGTAGGGTTTTGTGTAGATTCAAACAGAAGTGAAAAGAAGAAGAAGAAGTGAAGAAAATGCCATGTTTTCTACTGGAATTCTGCAGGAATTTCTGAGAATGAGGAGAAGAGAGAGAAGAGAGAAGGAAATGGTCAAAAGTCAATCTTTTTCACCTAACACCATGCTCCCATTTTCTAATTCCAATTTTAAATTTCAAAAAGGGTTTTAGCTTGATTAAAATGGTGGGAATAAAATGAACCATGCAAGAAAAGAAATGGCTAACACTTTAAACCTAGGTCACAAAATTGGCTAAGTGTGCATGTGTACACTAACACAAGGAAAAATTTCCCAATTAGGGTAAACCCGACTAGAAATAATTAATAACCCTATAATTATATATAAATATATATATAACACTTCACAACACAATTATCACTAGCCAAGAAGGAAAATAAGATATTCGGGCTTTTATGAAAAACACGCAAAATTGCTAATTGTCGCGAAAATATCCTAAACGAATTTCAAAGTGTTACAACTAGTGTATACAGTCGAGACCCCGACGAGGGGCGGTGGCCGGTCTCACAAGCCATTAGTGTCAGTTGGTTCACCTAAGATGTATACAGGTGCTCATTGAGTACACTGGATAGGACTCGCCGGGAACATGCTAGTTGGTATTATATATATCGTTAGATAGCAGTTCCCTGATGACATGTGTACAGGTTAGTTTGTCGACCTGAGATCGTCATTTGTCTCATGTGAGTTCCCACTATGCTTTGATTTCTACCCTACCATGGCTCAAAGGAGTCGTGCAAACAGGTCTTTTTTGGGTACAGTCCCGAGCCACATGGAGGCAGTGAGCGGATCGTCGGAGATTCGTCTCTCCTGGTATTGGGGGTTGATGTCGCACAGTGCACGGGTGGCCATCACTAGAAATTCTCGGCCAAGGTAGTGGAGAATTACTGATTTGGATCAGTAGTTTCTCAAGTAGTGATGGGCTTCATGCCGACACGATTTATCGCGTTATTAGGGGTCTAACTTTATCCACCCCCTAGACTCGATATACGATACTCTTTAGACGAACGGACCGGACTGTACGGATATTGTCACTGTCAGGCTCAGTAGGGTTTCTGGATGAGTTCGCTCGTCAACTTCCCTTCCAATCAATACATAGGCAACCGTTACGTACAGCTTGTACCTCTGACGTGCTAGTGGTTATACCCAGTGTCAGTGTGTTGATGAGTCATTAGAGTCCCCCACAGACCGTTTCCCAAGTTCGGGCGAAACGTTGTAGAGGCCGTATGGTTTTATGGCAGGGTTCGGAAAATGCACGTGCGTTTACGCACGTATCATATTTCGGGCAGATAATACTGGTGGGCTTTAATTTAAGCCGGATCCGAGTATTATACTGTGTAGATATAATATCTTTGTCTCAGTTGCATTTGTATTCGGTCGTAATACAAATGCGGGTATGTTTATACTGTTACGGGGTTATCCTGAAATTCATTTCAGGATCGCTTTTGGAAGTTGCCAGTTTCCAGTTTCCAGTTTTCTATCACCCGTCTTTATCATTCGGTTAAAGACAGATTTATCTTTTCTTGATGAGTGTGGATGGTTCTAGAAGCATCTAGATGGTGACTAGGATGGTGAGGTGGCTAGTGACTCATTTGTGCATTAATTGTGCAATTAATGTAGCATGACTAGATTACATGATTCATTAGTTCATTAATGGTTTTTGGTGACTAGGTATATATGACTCATTCTTTCATTTATGGTTGTGGTCACCTCCTAGCTCCTACACTCACCTCCCTTACTTCTATAAGTGGCCGGCCCCTCTTAGTGTAAGATATGGTTGCTTGAAAAAAGATTTATGATAGTTTTGGTTCATGGAAATTAGATGGTCTCATTTCTCATTTCACCCGATCCAAAAGGCAACTTAATTAACCGTTCGTCCATGGCTTTGGATGAAGCGAGACAAAGTGTTCTACTCATTCTCTACTTCATCTTGGTCGTCTTTTTTAGCAAACTTGACGACCGAGTTGCCTCGGTTCAGAGGCGGGAGCCCGTTTAAAGATCCGTCGACGTGGTGCCACCTGGACGAGAAGACTAGAGATTCAGGAGATCGGAGCAGCCGCAACAAAGCGTGGGATGATGGTTGAAGACCGAAGGACTCGGATCATTCGGTATAACATTTCTACCTACTTTGTAGTTTGTTAGTTTAGCTTTAATGGCAGATCCGGGTTATAGTACGCGATAGCGTCATTTGTAAAAAGTTTTTGTTCCACATTTGGCGTCTGTTAGACGGCCGGGGCGCTACCATGGACTTACAGTTTTTACGGGGGTCCCGCTACCTGGATAGCGGGCTAGGGGTCAAGGGGGCTAGCAGCCCCCTTACGGGGTGCGGGGTGCGGGACAGCGCCCCGTTAGAAATTTTTTTCTAACAGGGACAGTGTCATGGAGTATGTGTGTGTGTGTGTGTATGTATATATATATATACATACATAAGGAAAAAGGGCATCCAAAGGATGCGTGGGAGAAAGTGCTCGGGCGCTAGCGCCTTTGGGCGCTGGGGCCACACGTGCCAGGCACGTGGGCGCTCGGGCGCTAGCGCCCCACATGTCGGACACGTGGGCGCTCGGGCGCAAGCGCTTTGGACGCTAGCACAAGAGCGCAAGAGCGCTAGGGCGCTAGCGCTTTGGGTGCTAGTGCAAGAGCTCTAGCACTTTGAGCGCTAGAACCCCATGTGTCAGACACGTGGGCGCTCGGACGCTAGTGATTGAAAGAGTTTTAGTTACCGCAATCAAGACGGTGTCGCTTTGCAGCTAGCCGCGATGAGCACGGGTCGATCCACAAGGAGACGGAACGTTTTACGTTCTTGTTACGACGAGTTAATGCGCGAGGGTGGAAAGTTCTTTATCTACCCTATGTGTATATGCAAGTATAAAGTTGTTAGGAAACAGATAAAAAAGTGTAAGCTAAGGAAATCCGTGTTCAGAACCTTTGAGCCGAACTTAACGATTGAAGCTAGAACAATCGGCAACAACGTGGATTAGGGTGCTTAAGCACGGTATTCGTGGAATCCGGCTTATTGACCCTTGTCTGTCCGTTCTTGTCTCTTGCTTTCGCCTCCGGCCAAACCGAACGCAACCGGTCGCGGTTAGGAATCACCGTTATCTTGGTAGGGTAGGGTGCCTAACGGAGCGCTTGCGTAACGTTTGGACGGAGTTCAATGGAAAATAAGGGAAAAGGAAATGAGCAAAGAAAGCCTAACTTACAATATCGTATTTATTCCTAACAACACCATATTAACAACCATTCTCAAAACAAACCAAAAGAACAAAAGGAAAGAGAAACAAATAGAAGAAAAGAGCAATACATGTAAGTAAAGGGCATGGAATTAAAGTTGCATGAAAGTAAAGCAAGTATTAAAGTGCAAGAAAGTAAATGAGCAAAAAAAGAAAGTGCAAGGAAGAAACTACTAAGAACCATGGAACAAAACACAAGACATGGATTCAATAACCTACACTTAAACTTGCAAGCTCAATGAAGAGATTGCAAGATCAAGTGATGGCAAAGAACTCATGGTGAAAATGAAGCACAAAAGAGAGAACTTTATTAATCTTCAAGATAATGATACAACCCCTTGAGATCAATGACCAAAGCTTAAACTTGCAAGCTCAATGAAGAGCTTGCAAGATCAAGTTAAGGTAGAGAGCTCAAGGGGGAAGCTAAGCTATTTACAAGAGGGAGAAAACAAAAAGAATGATACAATGTATGGCAAAATTGGACCCCTTCTCCTTTGCCCCATGGTCTGCTTTTATAGGAAAAGAAAGAGATTAAATAAACAATTAAATCAAGACCAAGTGGCGGCATGGAAGGTCCGGTGAGAAGGTGGGACCCACAGGAGGTGGTGAGGCCGGCCACACCGGATTTTCTGGGCATGTGGCCGGCCCAAATCCAATGGCAAGGTCTCGTACTGAGGTGGTGGTCTTGTCTTCTCCCAAACATCACATTGGTGTAGTTTGATTTGTCTATTTTGATCTTGTGGTGCACCAGGAATTAGAGGGAAACTAGTAGCTTTGCATCACATCATCACCTTTTGCATTAAATGCACATCACACTCATGCCACTTGCTCTAGCCATGCCTAGCCATCATGAGTGTGTGCCATGGCAGCCACCCTAGGTTCTAGTGCTCACTTGTATACACACTTGTATTGTGTTGGTCCATTTAGATAAAAAAAAATAGTGTGTACACAAGCATGTTGCACAAAGAAACCCAAGAATTATCGGTCGGTTTGCGGTTCTGGTTGCAGTGTCAGCTCACAAATGTAATATCCATGATTCTGGATATATTTCTAGTGTTTTGTCCCGGATACTTGTAATCTATATTACTGAGCAAACACCGGTTAATAGTACCGATATATATAAAAAAAATAGATAATGAATGGACGATATTAAAATGCAATATTCTGGTCTGAACAAATACCCCCAAACTTATCTTTTGCTCGTCCTAAGCAAAACAAAATCCTAGCCTCACTTTCGCACGGAACGCGATTGTACTGAGCGCGTGCAACAAGCCGTTAAACCTATAGGTGTCCCTAGTAGGACTAGTGTTGTCTCCTGAGGGTTTTCAGTGGATTACACCCACAAAATCCCGTCATCTTGACTTAACTCAAGAACTGAACTCAAGATTACCTATTTCTCAAAAAAACTGTAAGGACGTATACTTTCCAAAGTTAAACAGAATGAGGGTTATTTTTAGGGTTTTCAATTCCTAAGCCTAGAATTTAGTTATTTCTAACGTATCAACTAAACATTTGGAATAAAAATCTAAGTTACCCTATTAGCTAACTTGACGATAAAGATTTTATATTTTTGAGAAAAATTTTGATTTTTGTAGGGTTTTTTTTTTAAATATGTATGCAAATGCAGAATATACAAATGAATGCGAAGGAAGAAACCTTACCGAGCACACCCCCAAACTTAAACTTGACAGTGCCCTCACTGTCAGGCAACACCAAGAGGGTCAAAATTATAGGGTTCTTAGGCACCCTAATGAGGTCTCACAAGGCATCAACCATGCCAATTTCAAAAATTCTAGGTGCCGAGAGACCCGACTACGGATCGTTGGCTAGATATTTAGGCGAAACAATAAACTAGTTAACACTTAACTAAGAGATACGGAAATACAACCTTTGTAGATCCGGTTCTCCACCTCCATAGCTCCGCAATGAAGTCTCCTCGCTGTCCATAACAAGTCCCGGGCTCTAGCGTCGGCTTCATCGGAGAATGGACGGGCTAGGTCATCGATGTCCATGCCGAAGATGATCTACGTCGAGGCATCGCTAAATCAAGCTCCGACTTCACCAAGTCAAGAAACTTGTGAAGAAAACACACTCTACTACTTGGCAAGAGGTAGAGGATGAAGAAATAGGAAGTGGGTAGACTTTAGAATTGGATTTCTCACTTGTTTCATCAATCCACCATTGATGAAGAAAGATTTTCTTCTTTGAAGAAGATGAAGAAGAAGAAGCTAATTGTTATGATAAGTTAATTAAAATTAGAAAATAAATGAATACTTATCATATTAGAACCATGGTAAAGTGTAGAGAATTAACTTTAGTTAGGTGGAATGGTTAGGGTTAGAGAAGAAGACAAGAATGGTTGCTTTGGTCAAAGTAGCATGAAGCTTGAAGAAGCTTCTAAGAAAGCAACCATTTGTTTTTCTTTTCTCATTCTTTTCATCCAAAAAGAAATAGATAAAAGAATGAATAAATAAATAAAACCCTAACCATTTACTTAACCAAAGATTAATTCTTTACACTTAACCAAACTATCATGTATCATCAAACATGATACAAACAAGTGCACAAAAGTATATCGCATATACAATGCGCACATCCGAGTGAGAAAATCCATTTAAAGTGAACCGATACTAGTTAATGCAAAGTAATATATCAAATATATAATTATGCATTAAATCATTAAATCAACACTTGATTTAACGATCCGGTCATATCGCATATAACCGACTAATATCAACAGTAACAACTTATCGAATCAACACTTGATCCGATAACCCGGCTATATCGCATATAACCGATCGATGTCACATATCGCGAGAATCAAATACAGTATCACATACTGGTATCATTCTCGGTCCCGCACATATCTCATATGCGCTCCTATTTCGTTTCGCTTGAGCCAGGAAACCTCTGTGTAGGACTCTAAAGACTCGTCAATACGCCGGCAGCAGGTGATGATCATATCAAACACCCACAAGCCGCAAACGGTCTGCTAAACGTAACGGCCACCCGGGTATTGAGCGATCTGAAGATCGACGAGCAAGCCCGCTCACACTCCAGTGAATCCAACCAGCAACACTACCGTACAGTCCGGTCTGATCGTCTGATATGTCGCATATCTCGCCTAGTGGTGGTAAACGTCAGACCCCAATAGCTCGATAAGTCGTGTCGATATGAGGTCTATAACTGTTCGAGAAACTACTGGTAACACTTACCAGTAAATCTCTGCAACCCTGGCCAGGGATTTCCTGTTATAGCCAATCGAACACAGCGCAACATCAACTCCCTATACCGGGAGAGACGAATCCCCTCCTATCGCTCATTGCCTCCATGTGACTCGGGACTGTACCCAAAAACCACCGTTTTGCACGCCCTCTTGGACGTGGTAAGATGGAAATCAAAGCACAGTGGGAACCACACAAGACTCTATGACGATCTCGGGTCAACAGACTACTCTGTACCAGTGTCACCAGAGAACTGCCATCTGACGTGAGGTATAATACCATCTGGGAGTTCTCGGCGAGTCCGTCCAGTGTACCCAGTCTCTACTGAGCACCCGTATATCATCTCTGATGTCAAATACCGATGGATATGGGATCATCCATCGCCCATCTGTATGGATCGAGAAGGTATACGCTAGTCTACACTGGTATATCGATGCCCCGTCTCGATACACCCACGACTAGGGACTTTGAAGGATGTACTTACGGACTACCATGTCCCCACTAGTATGATCCGCATCATAGTCCAGGTAGTCAAGTACACATCCTAAGGGCTTTACCAACATGTAATAGAGAGACAATCAGTATACACGTTAAGGCAAAGAGCAACCAGATAGCATACTATCATGTCGAGCAAGAAAGTCCTCCCTATATATGTCCCAGCATCCACTACAATATACATCCTATGTACAGTAATGGCCTCTAGGGCATACATATAACTAACAATCTCCCACTTGCACTAGGGCCATCTGTAGCAGTGGTTGCAGTATCCCATACTCAACCATCTCATAAAAGTCTCTCTCTAGGAAAAGGCCTTTCGTGAGTGGATCCGCTGTGTTTGTCCTCTGAGTCTACTCTCCAAACCTCGATCACCCTGGAGATCAACCATCTCCATGATCAGGTGATACTGCCTTAGAATATGTCCGGATCACTGATGGGACGGGTGTTCCTTGGCATAAGCCACAACTCCATTGTCTCACAATGGTAGGAACAAAGTTCATCTTATGAACTATTATACACCCAGACTGCCTCTTTGGTAGCACCTTAAGTAGCGATGTATCCTGCCTTTATCGTCTAGTATGCCACGGTATCTAGCTTGGAACTCTTCCAACATACCGTCCCTTTACTTAGGGTAAAGACAATGCCTGTGACTGACATTCAGTCGTCTTTATCACCCTGGAACACTTCCAGTGATTCTCCCCAGGATCAATTGATACTATCTCACTACAACTAGTGAGAAGCCTAACATCCATTTAGATCTATCTCATAGATCCAAATTCCAGGATTTAGTAGGTATCACTTTGATCCTATGTGGAGAGTCATTGTGATAAGCGGAGATTGATCGAACGTAGCATAGGAAACTCCTTCCCTATCAAGAGTATGTCATCCACGTACTCTACGAGGATCATCACCATACTCCCTACTACCTTTTTGTTTATACAAGGTTCATCTACCATTTTGATGATGTCAAACTCTTTGACTAATCCATCAAAACAGATGTTCCAACTCCGCGATGCCTGCTTTAATCCTATAAAGCATCTTGTACACGTTTCCGCTGCTCCCACTGTCTACGAGGCCCTCTGGCTGTGTACTTATAAACGCATTCTTCTAAAACATCATTTAGAAAAGCAGTCATGACACCCAACCACCAGATATCATAGTCATGGTATGCAGCCGTGGCAAGTAGGATCTGGATGGACTTAAGCTTGGTTACTTGAAAAAGGTTTCATCATAATCCACGCCTGGTAAATGATGCAAACTTTTGACAAGTCTAGCTTTGAAAGTCTCAACTTTTCGATGTACACCAAGTAATCTTCTCAAGATATACTTGCTCCTGATGGGGATTTAACCCTTCAGATATAGCAGCCAAAGTCCATACTTTGCTGGAGTACATGGATTCCATCTCAGATCGCTAAACATCCAGCCATTCTTACAGAGTCTTACTCTCGATGGCCAGCTCGAAGCTAGTTGGGTCATCATCTCATGACGCAATCCTCGCTCCCACTGTCATAGAGAAACCGAAGTATCTCTCAGGTGGGCGAGGAACCCTACTAGATCGGCGGAGAGGCTGAGGTTCATTGGAATCTACTGAATCCTTTGGTTCTATCAAATCATCAGCTGTAGTTTGTATAGCTGGAACCTTTCCAGTTGTACATAACTGACCTTGCCTCGAGCTTGTCCGGATTATGCTTTTAGAGAAAGCCCGGACAATCCCCAAATCTTAACTAACTTAAGATATGGGCTCTTCCCCTTCCATATCACATATGAAGTGGTAGGCAATTGATTTGATTCGAACCCTATTCAATAGGTATGCAGCTTCTCAAGTGCATAACACCCAAAAAGGAAATAGGTAACTCAGTAATACTCATCATAGAGCACACCTTATCATATAGGGTGTGATTGCTCCACCCCGATATACCATCGTGCTATGGTGTATTCGGAGGAGTAATGCCGAGAGAGAATCTCATTCTCCTTTAGAATAGTCCAGGATTTCCGTGCTCAAGTATTCTCCTCCTTGATCACATCAAAGGACATAATACTTATACCCGTATATTGGTTCTCTACTTCAAACTTATATTCCGTGAATATCTCAAAAGGTTCGGACTTTTGTTTCAACAAGAACATATGTCTGAATCTAAAGAGATCATCAGAGAACGTAATGAAGTATAAAGAACCAGTCTTGGCATGTGTAGACAGGGGACCTACATACATCAACATGTATCATCCCAAGAGTTTACTAACTCTTTCTCTGTTTCCAGTAAACGGAGCTATGGTCATCATATCTTTGTGACATGACTGGCGAGTTTCACAAGATGTAAATTCAAACTAATTTAAATATGCATCTTTATGTAACTCTAGCTAGTCGGGTCACATTGATCTGACCTAGTCTACAATACCTCAAGAAGGAATCGTTCAATTGTGAACTCTTCCTCTTGTGTGTGATCCGTATACTTAGAACTGTGGTTTGATTTAGAACGTCAATGCTTTTAGATAACGTGCCTGAACCGATCAACTTTTGATATAGGAAATGTTCAAAACATTATCCAACAATACAAAATTTTATCATTTCTTTACTAACAAAGAGACTGATATGATTTTGTATATCAGGTTCGGTATCTAATAACATTCGTTCAGAATCAATGTATTGGTAATACAGGGTGACAGTGACCAACAGACTTGGCTGCAACTCTTGCCCCGTTTTCTGCCTCATGAAACTTATCACCCGTTCTCAGTTCTCTACCTTTCTGTAGCCCTATGTAACAGATTACATATCTGGGATCCTGATCTGGTATCACATACCCAGGACGTAAAGGACACAGAGAAACAGTTCTATATAATGAACACACCCGAAGATGATGCATCATCATGCACTCTCCTCGTTTGGACGGCACGGGAAATCTGGTATTCCCCAATTTCCTGCTCTGTCTTATAACAATTATAAGTTGGAGCGGGACCAACGTTCCCCAGCTCAGTATAACAAGCGGGTTCGGTCAATAATCCGTATTATTATCTTGATTAAGGTGTGATATGGTCGCTACCTGGAGAGAGAGAGAAGAAAACACTCAGCGTGCGCTCTGTCAAGAATAGATTGGTTATTATTTTATCTAATCAGGATGGCTCCCACTGCTTTTTATCAAATCTTCCTTCAAACCCTAAAAGGAAAGACTAGCCGGGATTAATTACACACTACAAGTTCGCCAATCTTTCAGCCAGGCCAGTGTCAGTACTTTGAGGGAGGTCCCCCGTGCTTTCGCACGAACCTAATTAATGTAAACCTCGTTTTCCCAGAGGCGTAACCCCGTTGACACCTTTCTAGACACCTACTTGATCGGCTAATTGTAATGTATAAAACTCTCCCAGGAGTAACACTTACTCGCAGCGGGTATCGGGATCCAACTATCTCATAGAAGGTATGCAATCTCATTGCAAATTTCAACACTTGAAATTCCCGATAATGTTTTGCCCCGAACGATCTATGACCTTGACAAGGTCAACAAACCATAGACCGCAAGTCAAGTTCAACCCGTCATTTCTTGATTGAATCAAACCCACCCGCACGACCCTTGACAAGGTCAACAAGGCCGCATGACTACCCTAACCCAATCTGCATCATATGCATAAGCAGATAAATACTGGTTAGCTACCGCACACTGCGCCTTGACAAGGTCAACAAACGCAGCACGAATACTAAACAGGACTTATCTGAAATGACGGAGGGCTACGACAGGTTTTTCTGAAAACCTATTGCGTAATGAACTTGATATCGTTGTAGGATCGAATGAATTTTGAAATGGAGTGTTTTTGAGGCTTTTCTAGTTTTGCTAAAGGAGTCACTCCCGGTGAAGGGACCGTCGGTCCTTTCCTCGTCGAATGAGGTGCGGGATATATCATATATATCACTGTGCAAAGCAAAAACTCTTAAAAGCAATCAAAGCCAAACCGAGTGTGTAGCATCTGCCAGTTATTGCTAAAGGAGTCACTCCCGGTGAAGGGATCTCGGTCCTTTCCTTATCGAATAAGGTGCAGGATATATCACATATACCGCTGTGCAAAGCAAGAACTGTAGCTACCTGTTTTATTTTGAAATTCGATTCTACAACATCTTAGGTTTGTTTTACTTTCATTAATCACATTAATGAAGTCTCATCATTTAAGTACCTAAACATCACAGATAAATACGACGTACACTTATGCCATCCGCATTCGCCTCGATGTCCCCTCGTGCACCGTTAGGTTAGGTAACTAACGGCAGAGCGGGGCAGGGCTAGCGCGGGTGTAAAACATAAGTAACGTCTATATAATATATCATATATACTATATACTGTATCTATCACAGAACATCACATGATCACATCACAGATATCGCAGCAGAAGAAACATATGAAATATTGGATATACTAGGACGTCCGTGTTTTCAATACGAGCCAGTATAAAACACGGATTCCACGGTCGTGATGAATAGCCAAACCCACACCCCTAGACCCCTACGAGAGCGGCAAGCAGCCCTACCAACTCTGGAGTTAGGAGACCCGGACTCGACTCCTCGAGTTGGTCTCCCACTGGACTCCAGAACCCGGTTACTTGTGCTCCCCTCCTTGGGTCTATCCTAGTGCGGAAAAGTAAATAATATACAAAGGGTGACAACTTCCGCAACCTGGAAGCGCCCCAATAAAAGAATATTACATACAAGTTTTTACATGAATGAAAATGAAAAACACTCATCTCACATAAAAAACCCCCGGCTATTCAAACACGACGATCCAATATAACATATCCAGCAACACATAACATCACATGTCATCAACGTAAGTAAATATGCGCATCCCAATTGTCGTTGGCATATAGCAACGAAACCGGCGATATCACATATTACACTTACGGTCACAGAAAAGAAAGTGTAAAACTACAACAGTTGGAATCCGCAACCACCTCAGACATCGCATGCCTGACCAAATGAATTACTTAGACATCGCATGCCTAACAATTATAAACCCCGCATTTTAGTCTCATTATCGAAAACACTTTTCAATATCAAGTCGGGCAATTCAACAGGATTCCCGACATTCTGATCGAATGCTCGTCGCAAACTTCAATAGACGGCTGCACCCCCGATACCGTCGACGAAGTGCACCAAGGCGGAACACCGCTACCGCGAGCACCCGAACGGATGCTTTCGGCGACGGGGTTCTCCTACAGTCACTTGGTCGGGGCTATGGAGTGAGGCTGTCTATTAAGTTTACCCGGCGAGTATCCGCGTACGCTATGTGATTGCGACGGACTTTTGATCACATCAAAATTCCGTGGCAACCGATCAAGTGAGACTAAAGTGCTATGTTTATAACATTCATTCAGTTATCTCATAACTTCTTGTGAATTCCAATTATTGTATCCCATTCCAGATAATTAGAAAATGTTAAACTTTCCGATTGAACATTCGAACACCCAAGTTTTCCCGATACAGATCAACACATGAAATAAGTCTAACAACATTCAGTTCGTGCCTCAGTACCGACGGTCCAGCCGTAGAAGGGTCAAGCCAACGCCTCACATGTGGCACGCCGTACTGTCCCAAACCCGAAGGTTCAAAGGGCAGTTCAAGACGGTCACATAATCGAGTTAAGGTTTGTTGTCTTCTAGAGGGACCATCGCGTTACTTGCACTACTTAGAACGTCGTTAAACTACGGAAAAATCCAACACTTGGAAATTTCCCGACAGGGGAAAAATTGGGTATTTATATCCGGTCGAACCTTTTAACATATTCTAAAATCTATCCGGAAAGCCACATAGACAAAATCTGATACTCCGATCGAAACACCGAATCCCCAAATCAACCCAGAAAATTCAACTCTGGAAAAAATATTAAAAATTCCCAGGAAAACCAGCACACAAAACTAAGAATTACTGAGCATAATTAGACGCACAAAACGACAAACCTGCCGCGGATCCGCCGCACGAGCCATGCTCGTGCCGCGGAACCGCGGCGGAATGATGGAATTGTGGACTCGTGTTGCACAGTTATTCTTAGGATTCCCTGCTGATTTTTCTGCATATTTTTATTTTCGAAAAATCCCAGATTTTAGAAAAAGGACAGAGAGCATGTTCCGGGTTGGGTTTTCGGTTCGTTCGGACTTCAAATTCCGTCTAGACTTCGCCTAAGGCTCTAGCTAGGCTCTGATACCACTGTAGGGTTCCTAGGCACCCTAATGAGGTCTCACAAGGAATCAACCATGCCAATTTCAAAAATTCTAGGTGCCGAGAGACCCGACTACGGATCGTTGGCTAGATATTTAGGCGAAACAATAAACTAGTTAACACTTAACTAAGAGATACGGAAATACAACCTTTGTAGATCTGGTTCTCCACCTCCATAGCTCCGCAATGAAGTCTCCTCGCTGTCCATAACAAGTCCCGGGCTTTAGCGTCGGCTTCATCGGAGAATGGACGGGCTAGGTCATCGATGTCCATGCCGAAGATGATCTACGTCGAGGCATCGCTAAATCAAGCTCCGACTTCACCAAGTCAAGAAACTTGTGAAGAAAACACACTCTACTACTTGACAAGAGGTAGAGGATGAAGAAATAGGAAGTGGGTAGACTTTAGAATTGGATTTCTCACTTGTTTCATCAATCCACCATTGATGAAGAAAGCTTTTCTTCTTTGAAGAAGATGAAGAAGAAGAAGCTAATTGTTATGATAAGTTAATTAAAATTAGAAAATAAATGAATACTTATCATATTAGAACCATGGTAAAGTGTAGAGAATTAACTTTAGTTAGGTGGAATGGTTAGGGTTAGAGAAGAAGACAAGAATGGTTGCTTTGGTCAAAGTAGCATGAAGCTTGAAGAAGCTTCTAAGAAAGCAACCATTTGTTTTTCTTTTCTTATTCTTTTCATCCAAAAAGAAATAGATAAAAGAATGAATAAATAAATAAAACCCTAACCATTTACTTAACCAAAGATTAATTCTTTACACTTAACCAAACTATCATGTATCATCAAACATGATACAAACAAGTGCACAAAAGTATATCGCATATACAATGCGCACATCCGAGTGAGAAAATCCATTTAAAGTGAACCGATACTAGTTAATGCAAAGTAATATATCAAATATATAATTATGCATTAAATCAATAAATCAACACTTGATTTAACGATCCGGTCATATCGCATATAACCGACTAATATCAACAGTAACAACTTATCGAATCAACACTTGATCCGATAACCCGGTTATATCGCATATAACCGATCGATGTCACATATCGCGAGAATCAAATACAGTATCACATACTGGTATCATTCTCGGTCCCGCACATATCTCATATGCGCTCCTATTTCGTTTCGCTTGAGCCAGGAAACCTCTGTGTAGGACTCTAAAGACTCGTCAATACGCCGGCAGCAGGTGATGATCATATCAAACACCCATAAGCCGCAAGCGGTCTGCTAAACGTAACGGCCACCCGGGTATTGAGCGATCTGAAGATCGACGAGCAAGCCCGCTCACACTCCAGTGAATCCAACCAGCAACACTACCATACAGTCCGGTCTGATCGTCTGATATGTCGCATATCTCGCCTAGGGGTGGTAAACGTCAGACCCCAATAGCTCGATAAGTCGTGTCGATATGAGGTCTATAACTGTTCGAGAAACTACTGGTAACACTTACCAGTAAATCTCTGCAACCCTGACCAGGGATTTTCTGTTATAGCCAATCGAACACAGCGCAACATCAACTCCCTATACCGGGAGAGACGAATCCCCTCCTATCGCTCATTGCCTCCATGTGACTCGGGACTGTACCCAAAAACCACCATTTTGCACGCCCTCTTGGACGTGGTAAGATGGAAATCAAAGCACAGTGGGAACCACACAAGACTCTATGACGATCTCGGGTCAATAGACTACTCTGTACCAGTGTCACCAGAGAACTGCCATCTGACGTGAGGTATAATACCATCTGGGAGTTCTCGGCGAGTCCGTCCAGTGTACCCAGTCTCTACTGAGCACCCGTATATCATCTCTGATGTCAAACACCGATGGATATGGGATCATCCATCGCCCATCTGTATGGATCGAGAAGGTATACGCTAGTCTACACTGGTATATCGATGCCCCGTCTCGATACACCCACGACTAGGGACTTTGAAGGATGTACTTATGGACTACCATGTCCCCACTAGTATGATCCGCATCATAGTCCAGGTAGTCAAGTACACATCCTAAGGGCTTTACCAACATGTAATAGAGAGACAATCAGTATACACGTTAAGGCAAAGAGCAACCAGATAGCATACTATCATGTCGAGCAAGAAAGTCCTCCCTATATATGTCCCAGCATCCACTACAATATACATCCTATGTACAGTAATGGCCTCTAGGGCATACATATAACTAACAAAAATTGTCGGCGCTCCCCAAAAGATTTATACAAAAGAAAAACAAAAACAAAAAATATATATACACAAAAAGGTTCCCCCCAAACTTAAGTAAAACAGTGTTTCCACTGTTTTAAGCGGTGAAGTTCAGGATTAGGGGGAAAGAGAACAGTTTCAATCTATACAAGGTCTTACACAGGCCAAAAGTTAACACCAACCATTCAAAAAATTTATCGTTATAATGTTCAGGTTGGTGAAAGAATACGGTGAGAAAAGAAATGGCGAATACACGAGACCGTAAGTTAATGGAAGCGGAATACGGTCTCGGTATATGAGAAGAAGAATGGCGGAGGGGAAAAAGAAACGGAGTACAAACTTGAGGGTGAAAATGGAGTGAATAGATTAGCACAATTTGTGATGACCTATGTGTAGGAAGCGTTTGTGCTAATCTATTAACCCATCGAGAAATGAGGTCAAATCCCTCAAGATTCGCAAGAAAACATGGGTACGCCGAACTTGGTAAATCAGACAAATGAAATGAAAGTGATACAGTTTCTTGCAAGGTTGGAACGACGCAAAGGATGTGGGAAAGTGATTGAGGAAGGGTATCGGTTAAGGGTTCTGGAGGGTGTACACAGTCAATAAAAGGGATAGGATGAATTGGAAAATCCGACTCATCAAGTAAAACTGTTTCATCCTCAAAAATATCCTCAAAATTCTCCTCAAAGTTCAGCTTATCCATGCAAATTTCATTAAAATCAAGACGCATATGAAGTTCGGGAAAAACAGTTAAAGACTCGGGATGATGAATTGGAGAGAAAAACTCATCCAAAACTATGGGTTCATCATCCAAAATATTCCCGGCGTCAATATCCTTAATCAAGTGAAAATCAATTTTCTCAGACACCTCATCAAAAGCATGGATTTTAATCAATTCTGGTTCTAAGATGGAGGTGTATAGGTCAAAAGGATTGGGTGTGGTTTCACTGAAAAGGGACCCTTCACAATCGGGTAAATCAAACACTACAAAGTCGCACAACTCATTATCTGTTCTATCTTCAATCGATGAATCGTTTGGAACAATAGATAGACATTCAAAACCGGAGTTGTGGGATTCAAGTTGAAATGGGTAGGTTTGACTTGGAAGGGTATACAGCTCACTCTCTCCACTCAAATTCTCAACCTGTCCAACCGCCTCATCATACATTGAAAAATGTGGAGCTAGTTGGAAACTAGCTACCGGGTCACTGGGTTGTATGAGGGAGGCTATGGACGCATTCAAATCCATCATTTGTTGGTACGACGCTACCCTAAAGTCTTCCAATGACTGTTCCAGACTAGACATGGGTTGTGAAGGGGTTTCAGTAAAAAATTCGAAGTTGTTTGGATACTGAAAATTCCCAAATGGTGGTTCAGAAGCAATGTCTAGGGAAGGTGCAAAAGTCGGGTAGGACTGGTAGGAATTGAATGGCTGGACAGGGGTAGGATCAACATTATGATAAGAAGGTGGTTGGAACTGTTGATCAAAAGAATTGGCAGTGGTGAAAGGAGTGAAAGATCGATTACGGGATTGTTCAATATGTTCTGCGATGGACAAAGGACGACTTGCAAAAGGGGTATCAACATAAGAGGGTGGGGGAGGTTGAAAAGGTTGATACAAAGTGGATTACGGAGTGCAAGTGTTTATCCTAGACGCGTCTATGCGATCTTTCAATAAAATTTTGGGCATGGAGGGGTCGTTCGAAATTCGACCAAAGCAAGAACCGTAAGAAGTAATGTCTGGTTGTGGGTACCAAAGTTCGGCAAGAGTTTTGCAAGGTGGGGTACCCATGATATGAAGAGAGAAAGAAAGAAAGGAAGAGAAAAGGAGGGGAAAAAGAATGTGATTTTTATTTTTAGTTTTAGTTTTTTAGTTAGTTATTAACAAAAGAATGAAATATACACACAAAAAGAATCTGGACAAAATAATCACGACACAAAAATACCACACACCTAATCGGTCTAGGTTCACCTAGGTCAACTAGACCTGCTCCAGAACTTGATTGTTGAAGTAAAACTGTGTCGAGAAGCGGGCTCAAGATACACTGATCATGAGGCCAGGTAAGTGCAGAGATAAGGGGAGGTTTTCCAACGCTTTCGCGAAGGTCCTTAATTAAATAACTCTTTCTCTTTTGGCGGTTTCGCCGTTAACACTTTCATAGACATCCCGTAAACAATATACCGTTAAGCGGTGTTCTAAACACAATTAACCTCTCCTAGTGAGCGCGAAGTCCTTAAGGTTTAAAGTCTAGTTTCTTTTAAAATTTGTGCGGGTAATCGTTATGCTCAAGTTCGTGATTTGTGGGCCATGGAAAAGGTGATGAAATCCTTTATCGTATGTTGAGGGGTTCGCTTGCCCTTAAGTCCGTATTAATGAATGCAATGCGCAATTCAATAAAAATTCTATAAAGAATCAAACAATTGTTTTTTAGTTTAAGCTCGGCACTGCAACAAATACGGGTTAGTCAAGTTTTAGCGTTTGCTAGCGAACTTGCAAAGAATCCTGTAAAGAATAGTATATTGGATGCGTCGGATTTGAGAAGAAGGTGTTAGTAAAGCATGTACCGTTAAGTTTTTGGGTTAGGAAACCCCCGTTGAAGTTTAAATCCGAATATCTTGAAATGTTCTCTTGCGCGGGTCAAACTACCCGGATCTTTGGCACTGTACTTCGTAATCACCTTAACGTTGAATGTACACTTTTCTCCCCACGATCGCAGTTCGCAAATCCGCAAAAATCTATAAATGTCGGAAAAAACAGATATTAGTGTAGAAAAACGATACGAATGCCCAAATACCTGCACACTAAAATTTAAAACAAGCAAACAATACAAATGGGACAAAACCAGAACAATGGAGCACAGAGGGAAGTTTGGAGGCAGAACGAAGTGGTACGGCCGGCGACGCCGGATTCAAGGGGTGTGTCGTCGAATTTCTTATGGAGAATGGGCTCCAAATTTCAACAGTAGTCTAAGTGTTCCAGTAATGCCACACTGGTATTGTTTGGTGTTTTAGTTGAGATCCAGAGTGCTAGCAGGTATGAAATCCAAAGAACAAAATGAGTTAGCAAGTTAGTTTTTTTTTTTGTTTTGGTTTTTGGTTTTTGAAATTTTTTGTTTGTTTTTAAAAAATAGGGTTAGTTGTATAGATGAATATTAACAAGATTAACCCGAAATAACAAAAACTAAAAATGTTACCGTTTCACTGGCAACGGCGCCATTTGATTGAAAGAGTTTTAGTTACCGCAATCAAGACGGTGTCGCTTTGCAGCTAGCCGCGATGAGCACGGGTCGATCCACAGGGAGATGGAGCGTTTTACGTTCTTGTTACGATGAGTTAATGCGTGAGGGCGGAAAGTTCTTTATCTACCCTATGTGTATATGCAAGTATAAAGTTGTTAAGAAAAAGATACAAAAGTGTAAGCTAAGGAAATCCGTGTTCAAAACCTTTAAGCCGAACTTAACGATTGAAGCTAGAACAATCGGCAACAACGTGGATTAGGGTGCTTAAGCACGGTATTCGTGGAATCCGGCTTATTGACCCTTGTCTGTCCGTTCTTGTCTCCTGCTTTCGCCTCCGGCCAAACCGAACGCAACCGGTCGCGGTTAGGAATCACCGTTATCTTGGTACGGTAGGGTGCCTAACGGAGCGCTTGCGTAACGTTTGGACGGAGTTCAATGGAAAATACGGGAAAAGGAAATGAGCAAAGAAAGATTAACTTACAATATCGTATTTATTCCTAACAACACCATATTAACAACCATTCTCAAAACAAACCAAAAGAACAAAAGGAAAGAGAAACAAATAGAAGAAAAGAGCAATACATGTAAGTAAAGGGCATGGAATTAAAGTTGCATGAAAGTAAAGCAAGTATTAAAGTGCAAGAAAGTAAATGAGCAAAAAAAGAAAGTGCAAGGAAGAAACTACTAAGAACCATGGAACAAAACACAAGACATGGATTCAATAACCTACACTTAAACTTGCAAGCTCAATGAAGAGGTTGCAAGATCAAGTGACGGCAAAGAACTCATGGTGGAAATGAAGCACAAAAGAGAGAACTTTATTAATCTTCAAGATAATGATACAACCCCTTGAGATCAATGACCAAAGATTAAACTTGCAAACTCAATGAAGAGGTTGCAAGATCAAGTTAAGGTAGAGAGCTCAAGAAGGAAGCTAAGCTATTTACAAGAGGGAGAAAACAAAAAGAATGATACAATGTATGGAAAAATTAGACCCCTTCTCCTTTGCCCCATGGTCTGCTTTTATAGGCAAAGAAAGAGATTAAATAAACAATTAAATCAAGACCAAGTGGCAGCATGGAAGGTCCAGTGAGAAGGTGGGACCCACAGGAGGTGGTGGGGCCGGCCACACCGGATTTTCTGGGCATGTGGCCGGCCCAAATCCGATGGCAAGGTCTCGTATTGAGTTGGTGGTCTTGTCTGCTCCCAAACATCACATTGGTGTAGTTTGATTTGTCTATTTTGATCTTGTGGTGCACCAGGAATTGGAGGGAAACTAGTAGCTTTGCATCACATCATCACCTTTTGCACTAAATGCACATCACACTCATGCCACTTGCTCTAGCCATGCCTAGCCATCATGAGTGTGTGCCATGGCAGCCCCCTAGGTTCTAGTGCTCACTTGTGTACACACTTGTATTGTGTTGGTCCATTTAGATTAAAAAAAAAAAGTGTGTACACAAGCATGTTGCACAAAGAAACCCAAGAATTATCGGTCGGTTTGCGGTTCTGGTTGCAGTGTCAGCTCACAAATGTAATATCCATGATTCTGGATATATTTCTAGTGTTTTGTCCCGGATACCTATAATCTGTATTACTGAGCAAACACCAGTTAATAGTACCGATATATACAAAAAATAGATAATGAATGGACGGTATTAAAATGCAATATTCTGGTCTGAACAGCTAGCGCTTTAGGCGCTAGCGCCCCACGTGTCGGGCACGTGGGCGCTCGGGCGCTAGGGCTCTGAGCGCTAGGGAGGCAAAAGGGACTTGGTCCCTGCAATGGAAGTTGTACTCCCAGAAAGGAACACTTATTATTTTGTATGTATATATATATATATGAGGAGTTAAACTCCTAGGATAATTTGAAGCTGATGAAGGGGCTTCTCCCCTTGAGCCCTGGATCTTCCTCAAAGTGGGGTTTCTGGAGATGGGTCTCCTTCATCTTCCTTTGTTGGCCGGATCTTGAAGATCAAGAAATATGAGATTTTAAAAATCTCTCCTTTCTGAGATCTGATGGAAGATCTGACCCCTTTGTGGGTTTTGTGGTGAAAAACTATTTATTTTTTATAAAAGGAAGAGTAAAACTCTTGACTTAGTTCCAAAGAAAGAAAAAGGTTTAGAACCTTCAGAAAGGGGGAAAGAGGCACAAACCCTAGATTTTTGGGGGGAATGAAAAGTTTTAATAGATATTTTCATCATGTTGCCTTAAATAGGCTTACATATTTACATATAGCCCCTTGGGCTTTACAAAATGGCATTTTGCCCATCCCATGGCTTATGTGCCATTTCTTTTTTGCACATAAGCCATGGGCTTTACAAAAATTTGGCTTTATGCCCATTCATGCATAAAAAAATTACATAAAAATTATTTATTACATGATTTCATTTTGGCATGGAGGGATGTTGGCCGCTTCATGTTCGGACTCGACCTGGGCATGGGCCCACTTGGTTTGGGGTTGACTTTGACTTTGACTTGGTCAACCGGGTGCAATTTTCGACTTCAACAAAGTGCCCCCCATCAATAAATGCACACCACATATGTGAGTCGTATGCATGAAATTGATGGATCTTCTTTTGCGTGGAGGCGACTTACTTTGGTTCCCACTTTTTGGGATGCACTGCCCTTTTTACGACATGGACGGTCGACACTTGACGCGTCTCCGAGACGGAGTGTCTGTGGTAGACGTTTCCCTGGCCCGGAGTGATTTGGTCCCCGCTTTGTAGGAATCCTGCACTGCCTTTTTTGCGACATGGACGGTCGACGCTCTGATCCGGAGCGATTTGGTTCCCGATTTGTAGGAAGCCTGCACTACCCTTTTTGCGACATGGACATTCGACGCTCTGATCCGGAGCGATTTGGTTCCCGATTTGTGGGAAGCCTGCACTGCCCTTTTTGCGACATGGACAGTCGACGCTCTGATCCGGAGCGATTTGGTTTCCGATTTGTGGGAAGCCTGCACTGCCCTTTTTGCGACATGGACGGTCGACGCTCTGATCCGGAGCGATTTGGTTCCTGATTTGTGGGAAGCCTGCACTGCCCTTTTTGCGACATGGACGGTCGACGCTGGACGCTTCTCCGAGACGGAGTGTCCGTGGTAGACTTTTCCCTGGCCCGGAGTGATCTGGTTCCTGCTTTGTAGGAAGCCTGCACTGCCCTTTTTACGACATGGATGGTCGACGCTCTGATCCGGAGCGATTTGGTTCCCGATGTGTGGGAAGCTTGCACTGCCCTTTTTGAGACATAGACGGTCGACGCTCTGATCCGGAGCGATTTGGTTCCCGATTTATAGGAAGCCTGCACTACCCTTTTTGCGACATGGACGGTCGACGCTTTGATCCGGAGCGATTTAGTTCCTAATTTGTGGGAAACCTGCACTGCCCTTTTTGCGACATGGACGGTCGACGCTCTGATTCGGAGCGATTTGGTTCCCGATTTGTGGGAAGCCTGCACTGCCCTTTTTGCGACATGGACGGTCGACGCTTGACGCGTCTCCGAGACAGAGTGTCCGTGGTAGACTTTTCCCTAGCCCGGAGTGATCTAGTTCCTGGTTTGTAGGAAGCCTGCACTGCCCTTTTTGCGACATGGACAGTCGACGCTCTGATCCGGAGCGATTTGGTTCCCGATTTATGGGAAGCCTGCACTGCCCTTTTTGCGACATGAACGGTCGACGCTCTGATCCGGAGTGATTTGGTTCCCGATTTGTGGGAAGCCTGCACTGCCCTTTTTGCAACATGGACGGTCGACGCTTGACGCGTCTCCGAGACGGAGTGTCCGTGGTAGACTTTTCCCTGGCCCGGAGTGATCTGGTTCCTGCTTTGTAGGAAGCCTGCACTGCCCTTTTTGCGACATGGATGGTCAACGCTCAATTTGACTTGCTCTGCCTCTTGCAGTGTCAGGAGTGATCTTGACTTGCTCCGCTTCTTGCGGTGTCGAGATTGGATTCTGACTTGCTCCTCTTTCTACGGTGTCGGAGTTGAAGTTGACTTATTGATTATGATTTGGGTTGACATCAGCATCGCTATACTGGAATACGGTACCAGAAGCGAATCATCATTTGCCATAAGAGGATTTGGAGATTTTGGTTTTGGTCGGCATCTGCATTGCTGCACTGGAATAATGCCAGGAGCAACTCATCATTTGCCCCGGGAGGATTTGGGAATTGGTTTTTGCTTAGCATCAGTATCGCTACACTGGAATATGGTACCAGGAGCGAATCATCATTTGCGCTTGCTTATTAGAAAGCGATGGCTTAGGAGACAGGTTTTAGGTCCCTATCACCTAAGACTTTTCAATTTTGTGAGCCGTAAGGGTCTCACAAAGCATTTTCTCCCTACGGTACGTAAGGATCCCGTAGGTGTATTTTCTCCTTAGGAGTCGTGGGGACCCCTAAGTGTGTTGCTCCTTTGTGAGTCGTAAGGATCTCACGCGGGAATTTTCTCCTCACAAAATCGAGAGGACTTTGTGAGTGCATTTCATCTCTTTTTCACGAGTTTGCGCCCTTTCGGGTTTTCACAAACTCGCCGATAGTCCTACTGTTTTTACTCACGGAGCCCTTTTGGGTTTTCATCCGTGCCCATTTTGCTTTTGGACATACCTTTTTTTTTGAATCTTCACCGCCGGTAGGACTTTGAATGTGGTCTCACCGGCAGGACTTGGGAGGGATTGGGATCGTTTTACGTCCGTGGATTGTATACGGATTTGCAGGATGTATGATCCAGACCGTAGGGCCGGAAAAATTTTGGGACTTTGTTGGCGTCTGCATCGCTGCACTGGAATATGGTCCCAGGAGCGGCTCATCATTCGCCGTTGGGGTATGGGATTTGGAATTTGGTTGGCGTCTGCATCGCTGCACTGGAATATGGTACCAGGAGCGACTCATCATTCGCCGTTTAGGGATTTGAGTTTTGGACGGCGTCTGCATCGCTGCACTGGAATATGGTACCAGGAGCGACTCATCATTCGCCGTTGGGATTTGAGAAATTTGGAATTTTGGTTGGCGTCTGCATCGCTGCACTGGAATATGGTACCAGGAGCGACTCATCATTCGTCGTTGCTTATTGGGAAGCGGTGGCTTAGGAGACAGTTTTAGATCCCTATCACCTAAGACTTTTCAATTTTATAGGCCGTAGGAGTCCCATAAAAGCATTTTCTCCCTATGAATCGTAAGGATCATGTAGGTGTATTTTCTCCTTAGGAGTCGTGAGGTCTCCCAAGTGTGTTTTTCCTCTGTGAGTCGTAAGGATCCCATGAAGGTTTGTTCTCCTCATGCATCGTGAGGACACATGAGTGGGTCTTTCCCAATAGACCATAATTCCAAGGGCGGAGACCAGCCGCGTAACCGGTGGTTGCGGTGGGGCATGGGTATGACGAGAATTATTTGAGCCCGTGGATTGTATACGGCAGTCAATTTGGGGACTGGCCGTAGGGCTGGGAGAATTTTGGAAATTTGAATTTTTGTTGGCGTCTGCATCGCTGCACTGGAATATAGTACCAGGAGCGACTCATCATTCGCCTTTGTTTTGTTTGTTTGTTTGTTTGTTTTTGTTTTTGTTTTTGTTTTACCGCGATTGCTCTATCATTTCAGCTCTTCTTATCGTGAAGGTCGCGATTGCCCTATCATTTCAGCTTTTATTCGCGGGTGCCCTATCATTTCGGCTTTATTTTTCATCTTTATTTTACTCGCTGATTTTTATTGCGAGTTGACCCATCATTTCGGCTTTTCTTTTTATTTATTTATTTACACAATCCTTTTTTTTATTTACAAATTTTTTTTTACATTCCCAATTTAACGACTTAGTATTCCCAGTTTAATGACGTGATGGTCGACTGTTTCTAGTTTAACGACGTGGTGGTCACTGTTTCCAGTTTAACGACGTGGTGGTCACCTTTGCTTATCCCAGCTCCTTGGATTTTGATCTTGGCGGATCTATGTTGATGACCGTAGCTCTGTGGCTTGCCGATACATCCGAGGACTGTGAGGTTTTTGCAAGCTTGTATTGGTCCTCTGCCCAATCTTTAAAAACATAGCAGTCTTCAATGGCATGACTCACTACCCTATGGTATGGGCAGTATACGGGATTTCCGGTCATAATCATTTCATGTGGCCTCTTCGGAATAGGCAATTGCAGACCGTTGTTCAAGGCTTTCTCGAATATATTGCGGACCTCATCCCTCCTGAAGGAGTACACCTTCTTCTTTCTCTCCATTAGAGTAGGTGCCCTTACTGATGCTGGTCCTTGAGGCCGATCAGTCTTTGGTTCACCCTTTTCAGATAATGGCACATGTCTGGAAGGATTAGGTTCCCGAAAGGCTTCGGTCTACATTTGTATGAAATCGGCGGTCGTAGCTTGACTGTTTGCTGGCACGCCTTTAGACAGTTCTATCGTTCCCGTCTTGTATTTCCTTTCGACCCAATCTTTGAAGACGAAGCAGTCCTCAATGGCATGACCTATCACCCTGTGATATGGGCAATATTTTGGGTCGTCGGTCATATTCGCTTCTTGCGGTCTCTTTGATTCTGGCAGTTGTAGACCGTTTCTTAGGGCGTCCCTAAATATCTTGTGGACTTTTTCCCTTTTGAAGGAATAGACTTTTTCCAGTTTCTCTTTCAGAGGCGATTCCCCTCCGGCGTATGTATCGGAGGGACTGGAGGCTGATCGCGGCCGTTTTTCGCGAAGGCGCTCCGCTCTTAGGTTGAAAGGGGTATCAGTTGGCTGCCTCCGGGTATCAATCCCTGGCTCATGAACCAAAATTTGATTCTGCTGTAATTGCAATCGGGCAACCTGGGTCACGAGATCTGCCATGACGTTTGCCAATTCGTCGACCTTGGACTGTACCTTAGCTAACTTCTCATCCCTGTCCTGAAGCTGCCTCTGTAGCCATCGGAATAATGCTCGTTCTGTAGTTCCGGATATGACAACCGGGTCATCCGTATTACCTGAGCTCAATTCCGTAGGAACCCCGGGCTCCTTTGGCTTATCGGCCTGAACGATCTCCTCATCATTTAGACCGAGCCGATGCTGGGTATCGTCCACCGTATCATCACCTTGGCTGTGAAGCATAGGAGAGTTCGTTTCTTCATGTCCGACCATGTAGACAGTATGGACCACATACCCAGCCATCTCTTTATCTTTGGCGGCTGATTTCGCGGAGCGGTCCGGGCTTTGAAAATTCATAAATTTTAGCATGGCCAGAGCCCTAGCCCTTTTGTTGGCTCTGTATCTGAGCCGCTTCTGCCTTGGCTTCTCTACCTTGAGCGCTTGGCAGGGTTCTACTCTTCGGGAAGCCGCCATAGGCTGAGTGATGGGGAGGCTTGAGAAGACACCCAATCGAGCAGTTGTCGGAGGCGCCGCTGGAGCTTGCCCGAGATGCCTTGTTGCTTTGCTGGTGTTGATGGCCTTGCCCTCGGCTGGTGCCAAGGAAAGTCGTTCAGACACCGACTTGCGTTTGGGTTGGGGCGCCCTCGAGATCACCACCTTTAGTCTCCTGCCTTTCGAGACCGGTCTGTCTGTTGCTGGAGCTTGAGGAGCTGGAATGGCGTCAGCTGGCACGAACAGAATAGAGCCGAACTGTAGCAGCGGCTCCTCCCACTGTCGCCCAAGACTGGCCGGGAGGACCGTCCTGGAGTCCATCTTCATCGTGTATGAGATGGGAGATGAGTTCATCTTTGGAGACATCGTTAAGAAGTGATTGCTTGAAAACCTGCATGAAAGGACATTATTTTAGTATAAATATCATATATATATTGATTGAGTTCGCATGAATGCTTAACCCGAAATATGGGAAGAGAGATAGGTCCACCGGGCGTGCCAGAATCTGTAAGGTGTTTTTCGTCACCCCATCGAGATGGGAATACGCACGCGCTTGTTAGGCGTACTACAGATTCCCCCTGCCTAGGTTAGGCGGGGGTTTATTGATTGTGGGGATCCGAATCTCCGGCAGCCGCGGACTAAGCTGCCGTTAATTACCCCTCACCTTTGGGGTGAGAGAACCTCCGACTAACGGGTTAAACTGGTCATGCGAACTCAATGTGCAGTGTTGTGTTTTGGAGGGGTTTTGGATATATCAGGGGCCCTGCAGAGTTTTTACGGGGGCCCCGCTACCCGGAAAGCGGGCTGGGGGTCAAGGGGGCAGCTGCCCCCTTGTGGGGCAGCGCCCCGTTAGAAATTTTTTTCTAACAGGGACAGTGTCGTGGAGTATGTGTGTGTGTGTGTATATGTATATATACATATACATACGCACACATACACACACACACACACACATAAGGGAAAAGGGCATCCAAAGGATGCGTGGGAGAAAGCGCTGGGGCGCAGCGCTTTGAGCGCTGGGGCGCTAGCGCTTTGGGCGCTGCTAGTGCCACACGTGCCAGGCACGTGGGCGCTCGAGCGCTAGCACTTTGAGTGCTAGCGCCCCACGTGTCAGACACGTGGGCGCTCGATCGCTAGCACTTTGGGCGCTAGCACAAGAGCGCTAGGACGCTAGCGCTTTGGGTGCTAACACTAGCGCCCCACGTGTCGGATACGTGGGCGCTCGGGCGCTATCGCTTTGGGCGCTCGGGCGCTAACGCTATGGGCGCTAGCACTCTGAGCGTAAGAGCGCTAGCGCTTTGAGCGCTAGGGAGGCAAAAGGGACTTGGTCCCTGCAATGAGAGTTGTACTCCTAAAAAAGAACACTTATTATTTTTTTTTTGTGTGTGTGTAGTTAAATTCCTAAGATAATTTGAAGCTGATGAAGGGGATTCTCCCCTTGAGCCCTGGATCTTCCCCAAAGTGGGGTTTCTGGAGATTGGTCTCCTTCTTCTTCCTTTATTGGCCGGATCTTGAAGATCAAGAAATATAAGATTTTAAAAATCTCTCCTTTCTGAGATCTGATGGAAGATCTGAGTTCCCCTTTGTGGGTTTTGTGGTGAAAAACTATTTAGTTTTTATAAAAGGAAGAGTAAAACTCTTGATTTAGTTCAAAAGAAAGAAGAAGTTTTAGAACTTTCAGAAAGGGGGAAAGAGGCACAAACCCTAGATTTTGGGGGGGAATGAAAAGTTCTAATAGATATTTTCATCATGTTGCCTTATATAGGCTTACATATTTACATATAGCCCCTTGGGTTTTACAAAATGGCATTTTGCCCATCCCATGGCTCATGTGTCATTTCTTTTTTGCACATAAGCCATGGGCTTTACAAAAATTTGGCTTTATGCCCATTCATGCATAAAAAATTACATAAAAATTATTTATTACATGATTTCATTTTGGAATGGGGGAGGCCGACCGCTTCATGTTCGGAATCGACCTGGGCATTGGCCCACTTGGTTTGGGGTTGACCTTGACTTTGACTTGGTCAACCGGGATGCAATTTTCGACTTCAACAGTATCTAGTTAAAAACTCCATCAACCAGACTAAGTATATTTTGTAGACTTAGAAACCAATTGTATATTTTTTGGACTTAGTAACGAAACTTGTATTATTCTTTATATTTAAGTTGATGATATTTTGGTATTTCTTTTATTCTCTTCTTGTGTTCATCTTCATTTTGGACGTCGTATATATGTTGTGTGGTTGTGATTCTGTCGATTGGCAATAAGCTAGCTCTCATTTGGGGATGCCAATATTATTATTGTTTATGTACTGATTTTGATCAAAATTTACAAACGAGATGCTGCCCAAATTTCAAATGACGAAAACGTTTTCAAAACTTCAGTATATATTTTTCAACACACTTGTTATGCATTACAGTACTGTTCTGTGCCTGTACATATTATTCCATTATTGCCATATTTTTATGAAATTCTGTTTTCATGAGATTTCTGGATTTGAGAAACCGCAAATATGATTTAAAAATTTGTGAATATTTTAAAAACGCGGTTTCTCTTGATATAATATTTCGACGTCCACCATGAGATATCTCAGTTTTGAGCGATGATTACTACCCGATTCGAAGAGTGGAGAGTCACCGCGGGTACATGGTGAACCCGGTACGGTACCCAAAGGGCAAGAAGATCGTATAGAAAGGCATTGAGTCTATTTGGGAACACTACCTACCGGTGACAGTATTGGACTCAGCGGATATCCAGAGAATGCCGACCGGAGTGATATGAGATAGATGGATATAAGGACCGATCTGATGGGATGGTGCCTGAGATATGAGAGCCGATCCGATGAGACGGCGCCTGAGATATGACAATTTATGTGTCGATGCTGGACACAGGATTCATGATAATTTCGAGTATCGATGCTGGTATGATGATTTCGAGTGTCGTTGATGGACACTCAGTGGATGATATATATAAACATGCTATGAATGACATGTTACTACATATTGACAGGCACGATATTATTTTTGTATATACATATATACGTGTTCTTTTCGTTACTACACGATACGATATTATTATACAGTATGACTTAGGTGGATCGTTATGCATTCGATTTCTATCTGATGATGTTTTCTACTCACGAATTGGCAACCCACCCCCGTTATACCATAGTTTTCTTGCAGGACCGACCGCTCGGATCAGTGGCAGCTTGCCGGCACACTTCTCTTTCAGATGATTGCTTGGTAGATGGGTTATATTATGGATCGTAACCACCGCTTGTATATTTTATATTCATTGTATCTAGTTAAAAACTCCATCAACCAGACTATTTATATTTGGTAGACTTAGATACCAATTGTATATTCTTTGGACTTAGTGACGAAACTTGTATTATTCTTTATATCTGAGTCGATGATGTTTTGGTATTTATTTTATTCTCTTCTTGCATTGATTTTCATCTTGGGCGTCGTATATATGTTGCGTGCTTGTGATTCCGCCGATTGGCGATAAGCTAGCTCCCGTTTGGGGATACCAATATTATTATTGTTTATGTACTGGTTTTGATCAAAATTTACAAAGGAAGTATTGCCCAAATTTCAAATGACGAAAACGTTTTCAAAACTTTAGTATACATTTCACTTGTATTTTTCAACGAACCTTATTTATATTTTAAAATGGGAACTTGATTTTATTTATACCCCTTTCTTCCAAACTCTACCTCCATTATTTTCTAAAAATGTTTAGACTCCTGATTTTCGGCTTATTTGGTTTACAGTGGGGTCCTATAAACTTCACGTAATTCAAATGCCGGTCGTGCCATTTCCGGATACATTTAACCTTTTATTAAACTAGAAAGGGCATCGTGTTTCACACACAGGTCTTTTTTTCTTTTTTGCCAAATTTACACAAGGTCTTGAATGAAAGAAATATGCAAGTGCAGTTACTTCAGGGGCACTATGGCCTCGAAAACAAGCAAAAGCAAATCCAAATATAAGATCCCTTATTATGCCGAATTAAATAGAAAAATAGAATTTTGAAAGGAAAAATATATTATAAAACAATGGGTAAATAAATAAACAAAAGAGAGCGAAAAAACTAATTATTTATTACTATAATGATGGGATAAATAAATCAAACTCCTGTTTGATTAAGAATTCAAGGCAAGATATTTTATAACCTTCAATAATCTCAAATTAAATCCAGTCCTCAAATATATATACCTCAATGTCCTCAATTATGTGTACGTCAATTTTCCTTTGAATTTGATATTGTTCGTCCTTGCATCGGATGATTGCAAAGTTAACATTTTTCCGACAATACAACATGAACGGACAAAGAGTATCAAAACGACATGAAATATGGTATACTCATACTTCTTAACAATGTTAGTAGCCGTTTTGGGGCGAGGGGGCGGGTGACAGGGTTAGGAACTCACAAAATGATGCCCTCAGCCCATCATTCGTCTTCTACATCTAGATATATGGCTGAATTAACAATGAAAATTAAAGTTTTTCTATTAGGTAAAGATTTAGGGATTTTGCGTTCTTAAAATTTATGGTTTGGAGAAAAATCGGTTAGGAGGGGTGTATTTTTTTGTTTTTTTTCCTTTTTTTGTAAATTATGGCCATTTCCTTTCTTCACTGAAGATCGAACCATGTACTCTTCCTAGAGAGGGAAGTACCATACCAACTGAGCTATTGCTCGTTGGTATTAGGCTGGTGTTTTATTTGAATAAAACCACAGCCTTAGCAAACCTAACCCAAGTTGGGTTGAGATTTTAATGTTTGAAGCAAAAAGGGTTATTTTATGGATAACAGCTAAATTTTGGAGGTGATATTTGCAAAGATTTGAGGATGATATTACGAAATACCTAAGTTTTAGTTTTAGGGGTGACATATTGAAAAAGAAACCCTAGATACTAACATATGTATACAAAATTTTCCAATGTCATATGTTGAAAACAAACAACTACCAGTATAACTAGTTCAGAATTCAAATGTCGTATTTCTTCAAATCCTCCTCCTCTTGCATATCCTTGATCAACTTCCTTGTCCTGTCCCTGCACTGCTGAACCACCAGCACCGAAACCGTGGCACCAAAGTCGACAGATGCAAGAAGATCCCCAACAGGCCCCAGCTCCGGGCACTCGGTCCAGTCGGTCAGTCCAGCTGTCAGCGGAGACTCTATTTCACTCCCTCTCCCTACAATGTACAAATCGTTCACACCATCCAGCGTCGCTCTTATCGCCTCCATGGTCTCCTCTCCATTGCTAACTACTCTTTCTAAAAACGTCACCGATTTGTGGCTCGCGTACCGTAGCCGAAAATCGCCAATGCAATCATCATCTACCTGTTGGATTTGTTAAGATTGAATTTAATACAGAAAGTACTTGTGAAATAAAAACTATATTTAGATCATGGGTTAAAACAACATGTAGATCATGTGTTTAAATCTAACTCCACTAAACTAACAGATATTGTTTTGAACTAAAAAAAAGATAAAGATGAAGAACAAGGAAGAGGAATAGATGATGGAGCCAAATAGACCCTTCACAAAAAAAAATCCCACTCTCATATATTGTTTTATGATCGAGGTAGAAAACGATGAATGCTATTTTCTAATTGATCTTTTTTTTTCTTTTCAAGATTTTATGTTTAGATGATAACTCTGATTCCAATTATAAACTTTTTTTTCGTTTTTTCCTCGAGTTCTTTTATTTGCGGAATTATGATAATATGGTAAGAGATGGTGATCTCATATGTTGTTACAGATTGATTTATATCGATATCGATTGAGGTATGTTCTTTTCCCATTTATATTTGAATATTTTTAAGGCTTATTTACTAAAAACTCTCCATGGGTTTAGGCTCGTGACGCTAAACTACCATTTCCTTTTAATATTACAAAAAACTGCCTTACTTAACGGTGACACATAAACCATAACAGTGCTACATCAGCTAAGTTGTCATGTCACTAAAAAAAATTAAAAAACCCAAATTACTCTTCTTCTGGTCCTAACCCTAATTCCTTAAACAAATAATAAATAAAAAGTAACAAACTCTAACCCTAACCCTCCTTTACCCCCACCGCCGCCAGCGACTCCGGAGCCGGCTCCTGTAAGGATGTCATGCTCTCCTAGTTTGGTTTTAAAGCGCAGCATAGCGTATAATTTTAAAAAAACTAGAGAGCTAAATATCTAGAATCCTAGAATCAACCCAAAAGATTAACTTGAACAAAACTAGAGAGCAATACAAAAAGGTTTTAAAAGATTTAAATCTTTGTAACGCGTTAATCACCTCTTCTTGAACTCCGGCTAGACTCCATTTTGTCCGGAACAAGCTTGCACGGAGATCTCCTTACCATAGATGATCCACCTTGAAGTAACTCCAACACAAGCTCCAAATCCATAAGCAAGATGAATATGGATTAACTAATAACGCTAGTTTGCTAAAAAAATGTTAAAAGAAGATGCAGGAATTTTTCCTCATGAAAATATATCTCTCAAGTGTTCTATCTTTTTTTCCCTTCATCAAAAAAATAAGAGAGAGGAAGAAGCAAGAAGAAAAGAAAATAGAATTAAGAAAAAGAAGATCAAGAAAAAGAAAGAAAATGAAGAGATAAGATGAGAAAAGAAGTTTCTCATCTTCTTTCTCCTTTTCTTTTCTTTTCTTTTCTCTTCTCTTCTTTTCTTTTATTCTCTTTTTTCTTTATGACTCGTTTCATATCTTTAAGCATTTTAAAGAAAATGATATGTCATCTGGAACACTATATGTATATCATACAACAAATATGTATTAAATACATAAGCAAGTATTTGTATCAAATACAAATACAAATACAAATGAGAGGATAATAAAATGAGCATAATACTATACATATATATATATATATATATATATATATATATAATCATTAAATCAACACTTGATTTAATAATCCGGTTTCAACAAGAGTCGGCTGGTATTATAAAAACGTCTGATTAAAATACATGTATAAAATACACGTGTTTAATCGAACTCATACGCGTATCGTTATACGCACTCTACACCGTTTCGCCTGAGCCAGAAACCTCTGTATAGGATTCTGAAAACTCGATAATACACTGGCAGTAGGTTAGAATTATATCCATAACCAACAAGCACATCAGCGGTATTAGCTGCACGTAACGGCTACCCAGGTATTGATCGAAAGATGGTCAACGAACAAGCTTATCCGAACTCTGCAAAGTCTATCAGTGACAGTCACCGTACAGTCCAGTCTCTTCGTCTGAGAGTGACTCATATCGAGTTTAGGGATGGAAACCATCGGACCCCTAATAACCCGATAAGTCGTGCTGAAGTCAAGCTCGTAACCATGTGAGAAACTATTGATAACACTTATCGGTAAATCTCGACTGCCTTAACCAAGGACTTATGGTTATAGCCAGTCACGCACAGTGCGACATCAACTCCCTATACTGGGAAAGACGAATCTCTTTGTTCGCTCACTGCCTCCATGTGCTTCGGGACTGTACCCAACTAAAACATGTTTGCACGGCTCTTTAATGCCGTCGTAGGATAGTAATCAAAGTACAGTAGGAAAACACACAAGACACTATAACGATTTTAGGTCTATAGACTACCATGTACTCATGTCACTAGAGAACTGCTATCTGACGATAGGTATAATCTCATTTAGGAGTTCTCTGGTGAGTCCATCCATTGAAATTCATCTAATGAGCACCTGTATACAATCTTTGGTCTCAAACACCAATAACTATAGGATCAACCATCGCCCTGATCAGGCTCAAGAAACGTATACACTAGTCTATTCTGAAGTATCGATACTCAGTCTCGATACTCTCTCGACTAGGGACATTTAAGGATGTGCTTATGGACTACTCAGGCCCCACTAGTATGATCCCTATCATAATCCTGGTAGTCAAGCAAAGATCCTACAAATTTTATCATTATGTATCAGCGATAAGTGATAACGAGTAAAACGTATTCACATGAATAATAAAGACAAACCAGGTAACATAATATCATATGGAGTAAGATTGTTCTCTCGTATAGGTCCTCCTTCAATTATAATAATTGCCCTGAGGGCAATTATATCCAACAATATCCCACATGCACTTAAGGACAATTATTGCGGTATCGCATACCCAACTTCTCTACTAACAGTTTCACAAACCGTGTTCGAGAAACAGTCTCAGTGAGTGGATCCGCTCCAATGAATCTATCTTTATCTATCTATATCTCAATTTCGCGGAGATCGGCTATCTCCCGAATTGAGCGATACCTGCCCTAGAATTTTCCTGGATAGACGATGGGACAAAGTTCATAAATGAACAATTTTATTCAGCAACTTCTTGGGGTGTATTCAAAGCTGATTCATAATCAGCACCCAGCGCCACGACTACCCCAGCATCCTGCTTGGAACTTTTTCCAATATACTACCCCCACTAAAGAGAGTAAACTAATAACCCGTGATGGGTACTTTGTCTTTCATGTCACCTTGGAGACTGGAACCGGTAATCGCCTTTGGATGGAGGCTGTCATTTCCATACACTAAGAACGTTCTTTTTTGTTCTTCATTGGTTTTTATTTGTTTCTTCAAAATTGGACTAATATTTGCTTAATACATCAAATACAAAAGCAACATCTGGTCTGGTACATGACATCTCATTAGAGAGAGTGACTCTTCCACATGAAGGTACACTACCACGCTTTGAGTCGTCCATTCTAAACCCCTTTAGAATGGTGTCATTTTACCTAAGTTGGGACAGTCCCAAATACTCCTAAATCTATCTCTATAGACCTAGTCACCAGAATCAGCTGATATATTATTCAAATCCTAAATGGAGAAACATTTATGGCTACCATAGTTTGACCGAACTGTAGTATAGGAACTTCACTTCTTATCGGGAGTTTTTCATCTACATACAATATGAGTAACAAGACAGTACTCCCTACATCCTTATTACAAATATTATGTTCATCTATCATTTTGATGAAGTCAACCACTTTAACCGTAATATCAAAAACAAATGATCCTTTCTCCGCTATGCCTGCTTTAGTTTACAAATAGACGTAAGCAACTTGCACACCTTTCGCTGCTCCCACTGACCATGATAACTCTCTAGCAGAGTCATATACACGTACACTTCTAAATCTCTATTTAGAAAGACGATATATTCATCCACCTTCTAGATATCATAGTTATGGAAAACAGTAATAGCAAGTTATATCTGTATGGACTTTAACACAGACGCTGAAGTAAAGTTTCATCACAATCCACACCAATTATTTGATGAGAACCTTTTTACTGCAAGTCTAGCCTTATTAGATTACTACATTTCTATCTGCACTGATCTCGAAAGATCTACTTACTCCTTATGTGTTTTACCCTTTCAGAAGCATCCAACAAAATCAATAATTTGCTGAAGTGAGTGAAGTCCAACTTGGATATCATGCATCTAGCCATCAGTCAGAAGTCACTACTTCCTATAGCCTGCTGATATAGTAGGGTCATCATCACATGATGCAAGTCTCCTTATCACCGTCTACGTGGAAATTGAAGTATCTCTCGAGTGGCTGAGATTACCTATTAAATCTACGGAGTGGCTAAGGTTTGCCTGGGTCAATTGAATCTCTAGATTCTACTAAATTTTCAGTAACCGTTTGTGGTTCTGGAATCAATTTCATTTCTACCATACTCCTACTAATTTCTTTTGCAGGAAACTCCTTTTTCTAAAAAGGTAGTGAGTCAAGAACAAGGCAACTTTTGATCCTGAAAATGGTAGAAGTTAAACCCTTGTTAAAGCTTAGGATAACCCATAAACTGCCTATTACTGAAATGTGCCTTGAGTTTATCCAGATTGTTTTTTTAAGTATAAACCGGATAACTCCATATCTTAACAACCTTAAGATATGTTCTCAATCTATATCACATATAGAATCATAGGCACTTATTTAGATGGAACCATATTCAATTGGTATGCAACTATTTCCAGTGCATATCCTTAAATGAAAAAAGCCACTCAGCATTACCCATCAAGGAGCGCACCCACGGATGAGTAATCTGAGAAAGAATCTAATTCTCAATTACGGAATACCTAGCATAAGTATCCACGTCTTTCAACACTTCTAAGAATCTTGATACTTCCAACGTTTGGTTCTCTACTTTATTCTTATATAATATGAACTTCTCAAAATCTTTGGATTTTGAATTTCAACAAGAATGTGTCTAAAACTAGAAAACTCATAGAAAAACGGAACAAAATATGAGTATCATCCCCTTGTTCGTGTAGAAATTGGACAATATACATCACTATGTATAAGTCCTATGAGTTCACTAACTCATACTACGTGTATTGTAATTTTAAAACCATATTTTGTTAAGAATGTAAATCCCGTTATTCAATACACCTTATCCAATCATCAAATGATAAAGAAAAATGTTCATAACATATTTTTCAAAATTTATATCCCGCTTTATCAAATAAAAATAAGGATATATCAGTTTTAAAAGTTGGTGCATTATAACGGATATTCAAAACCAAAAGTTTGCTGATAGGCAAAACCAGATGATTTCACCAATAGCAACAATTGCTCCGATTTCCAACATTGAGGATTAAATCATATTTCTCAATACTCTACTCCTTCTCAGTATCTTTAATAACTTACAGATACGGGATATTAATACGGTATCTATATACCCAAGAGTCAGAGTTAATTGAGAAAAGAGTTTCAATTACAATCACACATGAAACATCAAAATGTTTTAAGGGGTTAGTCGGGTATTCCTTGTAATGCCTCTTTCACTGCCCAGGGTTATAACAGTAGTATTTTCCTTTCCGCTCATTTCGATGCCTTATTTATGTCTCTCCATCTTACCTTCTGTATACTGAACTTAGGCTAGTTGGTTTTCTTCCTAACCTTTCAGCACCAGCCTAAGTTTTGGAGGAAAACTATCCAACAAGCATAACTAGTTTATTCTCCTTATTTAAGGAGCTCTCAAACTTGAGATAAGGTAAAATGGAGAGACAAATGAACAGTTCATTTTTTCCAAAACCAGTGGCCATGTTTGGACTGAAACAATTTCTTCAAATTCATATATAACTATACGATGGCCTTTCAAGCAATATGGATCTCTGTACCGGATACAGAAAGTTCTGGAGCAACAAAGTGGAAGTAGGAGCAGCAAGGACATATTCAACTTTGTCGTGAGTTAAGGCAATCATGACATTCTGAAGCCATTGATTGTAAAAGGTTCGGTTAATTTGGTTTATGAGTTTTAGTTTAAGGTCAGTCATGGTGTAAGTATGTCTTAGTATCTCTACTAGGGTTTTAACAAAAGCAAGTAAGCAATTTTAAAAATTCTAGAGGGCTAAGTATACTAAATAAGAATCGAACTAGAGATTAGGGTTTCATAGCATAGCAAACTAGAGATTATAACTAAGTGAATAGAAACTACAACCTTTGTGGTCTAGTCCTTCACTTCGATTGCTCTGAGTAGTAGTTCTAGAACTCTTCTTTGACTCCACTTGAAAGATGGAACGAGCTTGTTCGAAATCTTCATCGTCGAAAATGATCCACCACGAAGTTTCTCACACTTCTCTAATTTATGAATTAGTGAAAGGAACAATCCATACTAATTTGCTAGAATAGTGTAAGTTGATGAAGTAGGGATTTTTCTCATAAAAATTCTTTCTTTTCCTTTCTCTTTCTCAACTTAGAAAAAACTAGAGAAGTAAAATGAAGAAGATGAATTTGGAGATGAGAACAAACCTTGAAGATAAGATGAGCTCAAGAAAAGATAAACTTGGATGAATAAAATAAAAGAAAACAATGAGTCATAATTCTTAGCATCTTAGAGAACATTTTAGAAGCCATGACTCATTTCTTTCTTTTATTTTATTCATCTAAGTAAATCATTTTTCTTCTTATCTTTTTCTCTAATGTGATTCTCATATTGTGATGTTCTATGTATCATCTATTGGAGATAGTGCCCTCAAAGTCAATTATTGGATCGCAGGTACGTGATTGCAATGATTGAGGCAGGACCTATACCGATATGACAGTCTTGCTCGAGATGATAGTATGCTATCTGGTTTGTCTTTATCATCGTATACATGCTTTAGTTCACTATTGCATGATGATAGAGCCTATAGGATTCTTGCTTGACTACCAGCAGTATGATGGCGATCATATACGTAAGCACATCCTTAAAAGTGTCCCTAGTCGTGGGAGTTTCGAGACAGGGCATCGATACTCCAGAGTAGACTAGTGTATACAGTCGAGACCCCGACGAGGGGAGATGGCCGGTCTCACAAGCCATTGGTGTCAGTTGGATCACCTAAGATGTATACAGGTGCTCATTGAGTTATGAGTACACCGGACAGGACTCGCCGGGAATCTGCTAGTTGGTATTATACATATCGTCAGATAGCAATTCCCTGGTGACATGTGTACAGGTTAGTTCATCGACCTGAGATCGTCGTTTGTCTCATGTGAGTTCCCACTGTACTTAGATTACTACCCTACCACGCTCAAAGGAGTTGTGCAAACAGGTTTTAGTTGGGTACAGTCCCGAGCCACATTGGAGGCAAGTGAGCGGATCGTCGGGGATTCGTCTCTCCCGGTATTGGGGGTTGATGTCGCGCAGTGTACGGGTGGCCATCACTAGGAATCCTCGGCCGAGGTAGTGGAGAATTACTGATTTGGATCAGTAGTTTCTCAGGTGGTGATGGGCTTCATGCCGACACGATTTATCGCGTTATTAGGGGTCTGACTTTATCTACCCCCTAGACTCGATATGCGATACTCTTTAGACGAATGGACCGGACTGTATATACATTGTCACTGTAAAGCTCAGTAGGGTTTATAGATGAGTTCGCTCGTCAGCTTCCCTTCCAATCAATACATAGGCAAAACGTTACGTGCAGCTTGTACCTCTGATGTGCTAGGGGTTATACCCAGTGCCAGTGTATTGATGAGTCATTAGAGTCCCCCACAGACACTTTCCCAAGTTCGGGCGAAACGTTGTAGAGGTCGTATGGTGATATGGCAAGGTTCGGAAAATGCACGTGCATTTTCGCACGTGTCGTTTTTCGGGCAGATAATACTGGTAGGCTTTGGTTTAAGCCGGAACCCAGTATTATACTGTGTAGATATAATATCTTTATCTCAGTTGCATTTGTATTCGGTCGTAATACAAATGCGGGTATGTTTATACTGATACCGCGTTATCCTGAAATTCGTTTCAGGATCACTTTTGGAAGTTGCCAGTTTCCAGTTTTCTATCAGCCGTATTTGACAGTCGGTTAAATACGGATTTATCTTTTCTTTGGATGAGTGTAGAAGTTTCTAGAAGCTTCTAGAAGGTGGTGACAAGGCTTGATGATTCATTGTTAGCATTAATTGTTCATTTAATGCTTGATGAGGTGTTTTAAATGAATCACCATTTTCCTTTAATGTGTTTTGTTCTTGCTAGGATATTTTGTGTTATGATAAGCATTACTTATTATCACCACTTGCTCCTACACTCACCTCCCTCCCCTTTATAAGTGGCCGGCCATTCTTTGAAGGTAAGAATGGTTGTTGATTGATTTCATTTGAGAAAAGATTATAGTTTATGTGTATGGAAATTTCATAGCTCCATTTTTCCATCACCCGATTCAAATGGCAACTTCATTAACCGTTCGTCCATAGCCTTGGACGTAACGAGACAAAGTGTTCTACTCATTCTCTACTTCATCTTGGTCGTCTCTTTTAGCAAACTTGACGACCGAGTTACGTCGGTTCAGAGGCGGGAGCCCGTTTAAAGATCCGTCAACGTGGTGCCACCTGGACGACGAGACTGGAGATTCAGGAGATCGGAGCAGCCGCAACAAGCGTGGGATGATGGTTGAAGACCGAAGGACTCGGATCATTCGGTATAACGTTTCTACCCATTTGTAGTTTGTTAGTTTAGCTTTAATGGCAGATCCGGGTTACGGTACGCGATAGCGCCAGTTGTAAAAAGTTTTTGTTCCGCATTTGGCGTCTGTTAGACGGCCGGGGCGCTACCGTGGACTTACATCATCAACCATGATACAATTTGTATATATCAAATATATAATGAGAAAAAAGAATTAAAATGAGTATTATATATGTAACACCCGAGCCCAATAGTACTATGTATATTACTAGTTGAGGGTTGTGGTTTGCTTATTTCCAATTTTCCTGATTTTCTGGTGTTTATTGCTAAATTTTACCCGGTTAAGTCATTTTGGCACATAACAAATTTTAACTCCGAAAATGAAATTTAAGATGTCCATGTTGGCCTACTCGTCGCCACTAGTCGCGTGGTAGCGTCCGCGTGTCGAGATTCCGTTCCGTTTGGCTAAACAGGCAAGTTTGGACGACTACGCGCGCGTACAAGTGTCCGACTTGGAGGCATGCATTTTAATCATTAAACACCTCTTTTCAAAATTTGGAACCTGCTTAAAATCATATAATTTGAATTTGGAACGTTTAGGCGCAACCCGGGCGCGATTTGGAAATGTTTCATTTTGCGCCAAAATGGCCCATTTAAATTTAATATCGAATATATATTTATTTACATTCTAATCTTCCTAACAGAAAATCTACGCAAATTTCTGCCTCAAATCCTTCTCAAATATTTCTCCCTTACCTCCTGCAGCCAATCGCGTGGCTCCATTTGCTCGTGGGCCCCCCTCCTTTCCATCTCTTTCTCTATCTCTCTCTTTCCCTCAATCTCTCTCAATCTCTCTCTCTCTTTCCTCTATTAATATTCCTCATGCACGCAGCCGCCCCTCACCATTCCCTTTCTTCACGAGAACTCGACGTGAACCCTAACCCTAGCTCACGCAGATCTCACCGCCGGCCTCCTCGCGACCTCGCCGTCGCCGCCCTCACCATCACGACCTCCACCGCACCCACCTACCCTCTTCCTCCCGTTCGCCCGCTCCTTCCCGCGCCTGCAACCCATCTCCCCGACGCCTCCATCCCCTCGCGAACTCGCCGTCGACGCCACCCATCGTCGTCGACGACCCCACGACTCCCTCTCACCCTCCTCATCGAGACCTCGTCGTCGTTTCCCTCCTCCCCTCACCAGAACAGCAAACCCGAGCCCTAACCCATCGCCTACCCCGCTGTTCGCCGGAGAAACGCGCCGGCGACCTCGTCGACGCCACCTCCGACCACCTCCCTCTCTCCCACGATCACCAGAGCCGACCACACTCTTCCCCACTCGCCGCATCCCCCTTTTCCAGCGACCCCGAGCCCTTTCAGCCGTCCAGCACCCTCGCCGCACCTCCTGTTCACCGCCGGTGGGTCCATCGCCGTCGGGCCCGTCATAGTTACCCCTGTTCCTCTTCTGTAAGCGTCACTTTACTCCCTTTGGTGCAAACCCCGCTGATCTTGTATGTTTATCCTATTGCTAACTTGTTGCCGATAACTTTTGCCGGGATCCGACCGTGCCGTCTGACGAACCCGACGCTCCAGCGAAGCCCTCTGGTCCGTGTGATCCCGTTGACCTCTGTTGGGACTCGATCCGTGGCCCGTGCTTCCGTACCGTGGTTTCTACCGACATCGCATCCGTGTTTCGGTTCGCGGAACCGCCGAGGCAAGTATCCGAATACTTGCTTAACATGCTACAACTTAATCATCATGTTATAACCACACAACTAATATAACATCGATACCTTTTATAACTTAGAATTGCCAGCCACGATTATCCGTAACTTTAAACCAATGAAATCATTGCTCGTATTAACCGGTCTGTTATTAATTCATACTTAACTAATCAAACCAAGTAGATCATCCCCACTTCATTTGTTAAAATCACTCATGAGACAATTACTGTGCTTAGTTCAGATTCATGTAACTCCATTACGTATATTATCGATATTGTTCGTCTTGTGGCTTTTGCACCTCAAAGGTGCGTAAACCGGATTAATATGAAAATACAAACATCACTGTGTTCACATAGAATAATATTTGTTATTTACTGTTTCCTGCTACCGTTCATTATTTGTTACTATACCTGTTATCATCATATACCTGATTGCATTACATATTGACCGATCTTGATACACATGACACATGTATTGATACACCGGACATGACACCCTGTACATATCGACTCTACCTGTTGAAAGTAACCTGACCTGTTACCTGATCTCAGGCCTAATGCCGACAAACCTAACCATTCCTGCTGTCGACCCAGACAGACCTACCTTTACTTGACTTGTGTTGGCATTAGTCCTTGACTACTGAATACCTGACCTGACATACATAGCTTGGGGATATGGGGAAATCAAAGGTGAAACCGACTTGTAACTCAACAGTTCGACACATTGTTCTGATCAGTCTTACGGGCTTGGCCAGCTCCGGAGTGTTGATGCTGACATCACTCATCTATCCTACTACCTTTTACTGCTTAGCGGCACGTCTCGGATTCAGCCCCGAGAATCATGACCGTGGTCCCGGGCACGCACGGGATACTATTGAGTTACATCGACGATTCATCAATTGGTTTCAAAGACTATAGAATAGAAAACCTGATAGGACAGTTTAGTCACTACTGCACATTACCCTGTTTATTACTTCTTATTGCTGCTTTATTCATGTTCATGCTTGCATTGTTTATTACCATGTTTATGTTATATACTTGATATCATGACGCGCTGACGTCTGGGTTTTGCATGGCCCAGATTCCGTGCCCTTGACGTCGACCGAGCAGGAGTACTTCAGCCAGCAGGCTGAACTGTGAGTTCTTGAGAGTTTAGTTTATTTATGTCATTTCATTTCCAGATGTGAGCCCGCATTATGGGACATACTGTTTATTCATTGTATTGGATCATTAGCTTCCGCACTTATTGTTTATTGATTCTTGTTATTATGGATTTGGACATGTATTAGTTTAGTTTATTTTACTGTTCTTGATATCTTTACAACCGTAATGCGACTGTGGATGGATACTTCCTACCCACAGGTAGCATGGTTGGCTATGTCACGTGCCCAAATCTTGCGTACTCTGGGAAGCGGGGCGTGACATGGTTTTATGGTATCAGAGCCATAGGTTTATTGGGTTGATTCTTTGTAGTTGGGTATTGCACCCGATACACGAATTATAATACCCGTGATTAGGAAACATGTCCTGCCACCTTGACCGTTTTACCGTCCTTGAATCATTCTTCCGGATCATGTCGACATGCAAACTTACTTTGCATTGTCAATTCGAAAACCTAATTTCTTGTTATCTCTAGGACTTAGGCGACTTGGGTAGAGTTAAGTAATTGCGGCTATGATACCGCGGCATAGCTACAATGCAGTACTCTATTTAAGTATCTTGGAGTTCTAGCCTTGATTTATATATTGAATCTATCATCATGCTAATGTTGTTTGTTTTGATTTCAGGACCATGGCAGATAAGAATTTCAAGACGTATCAGAGGCGTGTGGATGAAGCCGCCATGTTAGGAGTGATACGTGGGATGTTGGAAAATCAGAAGAGGCAAACTGAGCTGATCCAGCAGCAAGCAGATTCATTTCAGGAGGGTTTGCAGGCTATGCAGCAGTCTGTAAACACCGCCGTAGCGAAGCCAGTCGACCGAGTAGGGACCGTGGCAGATTTCAGACGGTTGGGTCCTACTACTTTTACTGGCTTGGAGGAGCCGTTGCCAGCCGAGCAGTGGCTTGTGGACACAGAGAATTTATTGATTGCGGCACAGATCCCAGAAGACAAGAGAGTTGATGTGGTGCGCATTCAGCTGGTGGATTACGCTCGAGAGTGGTGGCTTGTGGAGGAGACCCGCCTGTCCAAGCCAATCAGTTGGGCGGATTTCTCCAAAAGTTTCTTGGAAAAGTTCTTCCCGCGGACTGCACGGGAGGAAATGGAGGAGAGATTTATTGGGCTGAAACAAAATGGAGCAGCTGTAGATGTGCATGCAGCGGAGTGGACGAGACTTAGCCGTTTCGCTGGACCCTTAGTCGCCAAGGAGGCAGACAGGGCGCGAAGGTTCTTGCGCAGTTTGGATGTGGACATCCAGAGGCAGATTGTCTCCCTGGGTTTGACCACTTTCTCGCAGGTTCTTACGGCAGCCAGAGAGCAACAGAGTTTATCAGGATCGAAAGGGAACCTTCACCAGACAGCAGTTGCGGCCAGGAAACCTGCATTTGTACCTAACCGAGATCATGGGCGCAGAGGTATTCCAGTGGACCGTCGAGGTGTAGCGCCAATGAAGAAGCCTGTGATCGTTGATCGAAGGAAGAGCGTGATTTGTGATTACTGCCGATTACCTGGGCACGTGCAGAAGGATTGTCGAAGGAGACTGGGACTTTGTCTGGTTTGTGGGGCAGCCGATCACGCAGTTGGTACTTGTCCGTCGAAGCTTCGCGCGAGAGATGATATACGGAAGCCTCCGCAGAGACCATTCCAAGGGCAGAAGCAGCTGACACAAGGACCTAACCAGGGCCGAGCTTTCACTTTGACAGCTGAGGAAGCCAAGGCATCAGGAGAAGTGGTTTCAGGTACTGTACTCGTTCGTGGTTTTCCCGCTTTGGCATTATTTGATTCCGGAGCATCCCACTGTTTTATGTCATCAAAGTTTATAACTACACACTCGATCACCTGCACGACCCTGTCTAGTTTTTGGGACATACACACTGGGAATGGGAAAATCATAGCTAGTAAGGAGTGTAGAGATTGTACTGTTGTTGTTTGTGGACGGGAGCTTTTTGCGGATTTCTTGGTGATTGATACGGGCAGTTATGAAGTAGTCTTGGGAATGGATTTTCTTGGCACTTTCCACGCACACATTGATTGTAGGGCAAGGAAAGTAATTTTCCAGATTCCCGGACACCCTGAGTTTACTTTCATCGGAGGAAGCAGTTCTGTCGGGCCAGTCGAGTTTAGGGCTAGGCCGACGAACAATGTTCTTGCGGCTATGGTTGCGGATAGGAATGAAGAGCCGGCAGTTGTCCGCGACTTTATGGATGTATTTGAAGATATTTCGGGCTTACCGCCGAAGCGAGATGTGGAGTTTGCGATTGACCTCATTCCTGGTGCAGCGCCAGTATCAAAATCTTATTATCCGATGGCACAGGTGGAATTGGAAGAAGTTAAGAAACAAGTGGGTGAATTACTCGAGAAGGGATGGATTCGAAGCAGCAACTCACCTTGGGGAGCTCCAATTCTTTTAGTGAAGAAGAAGGATGGCACGAGAAGGATGTGCATCGACTACCGAGAATTAAACCGGGTGACTATTAAGAACAAGTACCCGATCCCTCGCATTGGAGAACTTTTTGAGCAGCTTAGTGGCGCGAGGGTATTCTCGAAACTGGACTTGCGATCAGGATATCATCAGGTCCGAGTGAAGGCAGAAGACATTTGCAAGACGGCGTTTCGGACTCGGTATGGGCATTTCGAGTATTTAGTGATGCCCTTCGGAGTGACTAACGCACCGGCAATATTTATGGACTTGATGAACAGGATCTTTTCACCGTTCTTGGACCAGTTTATTGTGGTATTCATTGACGACATTCTGGTATATTCGAAGAGTCCGGAGGAGCATGCTGAGCACTTAAGGATCGCACTGCAAAGGCTGAGACAGGAGAAATTATTCGCGAAGATGAGTAAGTGCGAATTCTGGTTGGAGGAAGTGAAGTTTCTGGGGCATGTCGTGTCGGGCGATGGAATCGCCGTTGATCCCGAGAAGATTGCAGCAGTTCGAGATTGGCCTGTTCCAAAGAATGTTGCAGAGATAAGAAGTTTTCTTGGACTCGCCGGTTACTACAGAAGATTTGTGGAGAACTTCGCTCGTTTAGCCGAGCCGTTAACCAAGCTTACGCGTAAGGAGGTACCGTTTGTTTGGACAGATGGATGTGCATTGGCCTTCGAGACGTTGAAGCAGAAGTTGATAACCGCCCCTATCCTAACCGTACCGGATGATTCAGGAGGACTGGTGATTCACAGCGACGCATCTGGAAAAGGATTGGGATGTGTTTTGATGCAGAATGGGAAAGTCGTCGCTTACGCATCGAGACAGCTGAAGACACATGAGCAGAACTACCCGACTCACGACTTGGAGCTTGCAGCCGTGATCTTCGCCCTGAAGATTTGGAGACACTACCTTCTGGGCGAGAGAGTTGAAGTCTTTACGGATCACAAGAGTTTGAAATATGTGTTCACTCAGAAGGAGTTGAACATGAGGCAACGCAGATGGTTGGAGCTGATGGCCGACTACGACCTCGATCTTAAGTACCACCCGGGAAAAGTTAACGTCGTGCCAGATGCGCTAAGTCGGTTACCGGCAATTCAGTTATTGACGGCACAGAGAGAGATCATTGAGGAGTTTCGGAGATTTGACTTGGAGGTTGTGCTACCACGTGCTACAGGACAGTTGATGCAGTTGCAAGTACAATCGTCCTTAGTTGAAAAGATTAAAGTGGCGCAATCGCAGGATCCTAGACTGCAAAAGTTTCGAGAGCAGGTTGGAGCCGGACTACGAACCGATCTACTGATCCATGAAGATGGTTCGTTGAGATATGGTAGCCGTGTGTGTGTGCCAAAAGGAGATGTGCGTGAAGAGCTTATGAAGGAGGCACACAGTTCAGCTTACTCTGTACATCCAGGAGGGACAAAGATGTACCGAGATATTCGACAGCACTTCTGGTGGGAAGGTATGAAACGGGAAATTGCTCGCTTCGTGGCTAAGTGCTTGGTGTGTCAGCAAGTCAAGGCTGAACACCAAAGGGTTGCTGGTTTGTTGCAACCACTTCCGATTCCTCAATGGAAGTGGGAACATATAACCATGGATTTCGTGACGGCTCTACCGCGGAGTCCAAAGGGTAACAATGCTGTATGGGTGATTGTCGATCGGTTGACCAAGGCAGCTCACTTTATTCCTTTTCGGGTTGGTCAATCGACAGAGACTTTGGCAGAGCGATATATGCAGGAGATTGTCAGATTGCATGGAGTACCGGTAAGCATCGTGTCCGATCGGGACACTCGGTTCTTGTCGCACTTTTGGAGGAGTTTACAAGAAAGTTTGGGGACTCGATTGAAATTCAGCACAGCTTATCATCCCCAGACTGATGGACAATCAGAGAGAACGATCCAGACCCTTGAAGATATGTTGAGGGCTTGCATGTTAGACTTCAAAGGTTCTTGGGAGGATCATCTACACCTGGTGGAGTTTTCGTACAACAACAGCTTCCAAGCAACTATTCAGATGGCCCCGTTTGAAGCACTGTATGGTCGTAAGTGCCGTTCACCGGTTTGTTGGGATGATGTTGGTGAACGAAGGTTACTAGGACCAGATTTGGTGGTGCAGACAGTCGAGAAGGTGAATACAATCAGAAAGCATATGAAGGCAGCTCAAGACAGACAGAAGAGTTGGGCCGACACGTCAAGAAGACCTCTAGAGTTCGCCGTGGGCGATTTGGTATTCCTGAAGATATCACCGACTAGAGGGGTGATTCGCTTTGGAAGTCGGGGAAAACTTAGTCCCCGATTCGTTGGACCCTTCGAGATATTGGAGCGTGTCGGAGAGGTATCGTACCGGTTGGCGTTACCATCGTCATTAGCAGGAGTTCATGATGTATTTCATGTGTCTCAACTACGGAGGTATGTTCGTGATGAGACCCATGTTTTGGATCACTCGGAGTTGACCGTTCGGGAAGACCTGACTTTTGAGGAGCGACCAGTCGAGATCAAGGATCGAAGAGAAAAGGTTCTTAAGAACAAGGTTATCCCTCTTGTGCTAGTTTCTTGGGGTAACCGATCGCATGGAGAATCTACTTGGGAGCGAGAAGACGAGATCCGGCAGAAATTCCCTCACCTTTTCCAGTAGTTAGCTATCTTGTATTCTTGGAATTTCGAGGACGAAATTCTTTTGTAGTTGGGTATGATGTAACACCCGAGCCCAATAGTACTATGTATATTACTAGTTGAGGGTTGTGGTTTGCTTATTTCCAATTTTCCTGATTTTCTGGTGTTTATTGCTAAATTTTACCCGGTTAAGTCATTTTGGCACATAACAAATTTTAACTCCGAAAATGAAATTTAAGATGTCCATGTTGGCCTACTCGTCGCCACTAGTCGCGTGGTAGCGTCCGCGTGTCGAGATTCCGTTCCGTTTGGCTAAACAGGCAAGTTTGGACGACTACGCGCGCGTACAAGTGTCCGACTTGGGGGCATGCATTTTAATCATTAAACACCTCTTTTCAAAATTTGGAACCTGCTTAAAATCATATAATTTGAATTTGGAACGTTTGGGCGCAACCCGGGCGCGATTTGGAAATGTTTCATTTTGCGCCAAAATGGCCCATTTAAATTTAATATCGAATATATATTTATTTACATTCTAATCTTCCTAACAGAAAATCTACGCAAATTTCTGCCTCAAATCCTTCTCAAATATTTCTCCCTTACCTCCTGCAGCCAATCGCGTGGCTCCATTTGCTCGTGGGCCCCCCTCCTTTCCATCTCTTTCTCTATCTCTCTCTTTCCCTCAATCTCTCTCAATCTCTCTCTCTCTTTCCTCTATTAATATTCCTCATGCACGCAGCCGTCCCTCACCATTCCCTTTCTTCACGAGAACTCGACGTGAACCCTAACCCTAGCTCACGCAGATCTCACCGCCGGCCTCCTCGCGACCTCGCCGTCGCCGCCCTCACCATCACGACCTCCACCGCACCCACCTACCCTCTTCCTCCCGTTCGCCCGCTCCTTCCCGCGCCTGCAACCCATCTCCCCGACGCCTCCATCCCCTCGCGAACTCGCCGTCGACGCCACCCATCATCGTCGACGACCCCACGACTCCCTCTCACCCTCCTCATCGAGACCTCGTCGTCGTTTCCCTCCTCCCCTCACCAGAACAGCAAACCCGAGCCCTAACCCATCGCCTACCCCGCTGTTCGCCGGAGAAACGCGCCGGCGACCTCGTCGACGCCACCTCCGACCACCTCCCTCTCTCCCACGATCACCAGAGCCGACCACACTCTTCCCCACTCGCCGCAGCCCCCTTTTCCAGCGACCCCGAGCCCTTTCAGCCGTCCAGCACCCTCGCCGCACCTCCTGTTCACCGCCGGTGGGTCCATCGCCGTCGGGCCCGTCATAGTTACCCCTGTTCCTCTTCTGTAAGCGTCACTTTACTCCCTTTGGTGCAAACCCCGCTGATCTTGTATGTTTATCCTATTGCTAACTTGTTGCCGATAACTTTTGCCGGGATCCGACCGTGCCGTCTGACGAACCCGACGCTCCAGCGAAGCCCCCTGGTCCGTGTGATCCCGTTGACCTCTGTTGGGACTCGATCCGTGGCCCGTGCTTCCGTACCGTGGTTTCTACCGACATCGCATCCGTGTTTCGGTTCGCGGAACCGCCGAGGCAAGTATCCGAATACTTGCTTAACATGCTACAACTTAATCATCATGTTATAACCACACAACTAATATAACATCGATACCTTTTATAACTTAGAATTGCCAGCCACGATTATCCGTAACTTTAAACTAATGAAATCATTGCTCGTATTAACCGGTCTGTTATTAATTCATACTTAACTAATCAAACCAAGTAGATCATCCCCACTTCATTTGTTAAAATCACTCATGAGACAATTACTGTGCTTAGTTCAGATTCATGTAACTCCATTACGTATATTATCGATATTGTTCGTCTTGTGGCTTTTGCACCTCAAAGGTGCGTAAACCGGATTAATATGAAAATACAAACATCACTGTGTTCACATAGAATAATATTTGTTATTTACTGCTTCCTGCTACCGTTCATTATTTGTTACTATACCTGTTATCATCATATACCTGATTGCATTACATATTGACCGATCTTGATACACATGACACATGTATTGATACACCGGACATGACACCCTGTACATATCGACTCTACCTGTTGAAAGTAACCTGACCTGTTACCTGATCTCAGGCCTAATGCCGACAAACCTAACCATTCCTGCTGTCGACCCAGACAGACCTACCTTTACTTGACTTGTGTTGGCATTAGTCCTTGACTACTGAATACCTGACCTGACATACATAGCTTGGCGATATGGGGAAATCAAAGGTGAAACCGACTTGTAACTCAACAGTTCGACACATTGTTCTGATCAGTCTTACGGGCTTGGCCAGCTCCGGAGTGTTGATGCTGACATCACTCATCTATCCTACTACCTTTTACTGCTTAGCGGCACGTCTCGGATTCAGCCCCGAGAATCATGACCGTGGTCCCGGGCACGCACGGGATACTATTGAGTTACATCGACGATTCATCAATTGGTTTCAAAGACTATAGAATAGAAAACCTGATAGGACAGTTTAGTCACTACTGCATATTACCCTGTTTATTACTTCTTATTGCTGCTTTATTCATGTTCATGCTTGCATTGTTTATTACCATGTTTATGTTATATACTTGATATCATGACGCGCTGACGTCTGGGTTTTGCATGGCCCAGATTCCGTGCCCTTGACGTCGACCGAGCAGGAGTACTTCAGCCAGCAGGCTGAACTGTGAGTTCTTGAGAGTTTAGTTTATTTATGTCATTTCATTTCCAGATGTGAGCCCGCATTATGGGACATACTGTTTATTCATTGTATTGGATCATTAGCTTCCGCACTTATTGTTTATTGATTCTTGTTATTATGGATTTGGACATGTATTAGTTTAGTTTATTTTACTGTTCTTGATATCTTTACAACCGTAATGCGACTGTGGATGGATACTTCCTACCCACAGGTAGCATGGTTGGCTATGTCACGTGCCCAAATCTTGCGTACTCTGGGAAGCGGGGCGTGACAATATATATACACACACACACATACATACATATATATCAAATTATTAAATCAACACTTGATTTAATAATCCGGTTATATCATATATAACCCGGCTAATATCAAAAACACTAGATTAGAATACAGTATCATATACTTGTATTTAATCAAGCTCCCGCATATATCTCCATACGTGCCCTACTTCGTTTCGCTTGAGCTAGGAAATCTCTGTGTGGGACTCAAAACACTCATCAATATGCTAGTAGTAGATAATGATCACATCAGATACCCACAAGCCGTCAGCGGTACTAGCTGGACGTAACGGCTACTCAGGTATTGAACGAATAAAAGATCAACAAATAAACTTGTCCAAACTCCCGTAGAACTTATAAGCAACACTTACCGTACAGTCCGGTCTCTTTGTCTGATATGTCGCATATCGAGTCTGGGGGGTTGGAATCGTCAGACCCCAATAACTCGATAAGTCATACCGATGTGTGGCCTATAACCAATCGAGAAACTACTAATAACACTTATCAGTAAATCTCATCAGCCCTGGCCAGGGATTTGCGGTTATAGCCAATCGTGTATAGCACAACATCAACTCCCAATACCGGGAGAGACGAAACCCCTCCTATCGCTCACTGCCTCCATGTGACTCAGGACTGTACCCAAAAACCACCTATTTGCACAACTTAGTAAAGCCGCGGTAGGGAGGAAATCAAAGCACAGTGGGAACCACACAAGATACTATGACGATATCGGGTCTACAGACTAACATGTATAAGTGTCACAAGAGAACTGCTATCTGACGATAGGTATGGTACCATCTAGGAGTTCTCGGCGAGTCCGTTTCAGTGTACTCAGTCTTTAATAAGCACATGTATACAATCTTTGATATTAAACACCAATGGATATGCGATTATCCATCGCCCCAATACAGGGTCAAGAAACGTATACACTAGTTTACTCTGGGACATCGATGCCCTATCTCGATATCCTCCCGACTAGGAACATTTAAGGGTATGCTTATAGACTACCTAGAGCTCATTAGTATGATCTGCATCACAATCCTGGCAGTTAAGCAAAGATCCTAGAGGCTTTATCAACATATATTAGCGATGGTAATAACAAGTAGAACCCTACACATGAGTGATAAAGTCAAACCAAATAGCATACTATCATATTGAGAAAGATTATTCTATAGATATATACATGTCCAACAATTACAATAATTGCCTCTAGAGCATACATATCTAACACATGGGTCGCTGCCAGAGAGAAAAAAGAAACAATGAACATGCACTTTAACCTAAATTAGATCGGTTAATTAATTTATTTAATCAAGTCTCCCATTATTTGTCAAATTCTCCTTCAAACTCTAAAAAGAGAACTAGTCGGGATCATTTGAAATCTTCCGAGAGTAACTATTACTCACAGTGGGAATCGAGACCCAGACTATCATAGTGTGGTAACCTTGACAAGGTCAACAAGGCACCCCACTCCATAGAAGGTATGCAATCACATTGCAAGTTTCAATGCTTGAAACTCCCGATATCGGTTTTTTATCCTTAGCGGCTTATGACCTTTACAAGGTCAACAAACCATAACCTGCTAGTCAAGTTTACCCCATCATTTCATGATTAATTTAGATCCACAAGCAAAAGCCCATGACAAGCTCAACAACGCTATGTGACTGTCCTATCTAATCGCATCGTATGCATGCAGGAAGACATAACTTAGGTACCATACACTACGCCTTGACAAGGACAACAAACGCAGCACGAATACTAAGTACTCTAGTTCTTGAAATGATATAGGGCTACAGCTAGTTTTGAAGAAAATCTTTAACGTGATAAACTTGATATCATTGAAGGAACCGAGTGGTTTTACAAATTTATAGTTACACAGACTTTTACTTAAGAGCGAACTCCCGATGAAGAGATCTAGGCTCTTTTCTCATCGAATGAGGTGCAGGATATTCCTAACCGAATACCTTTATGCAAAGAAAAAATATATAGCTATAATCTCTTTTTGGAAAAAAATTTGGTTCCAACAACGAATTTTGGGTTTATTTTCCTTTACATTAATCTGAATTAATGCAATCCTATCAATTAGATAATCACATATTATTTAGTATCTTCTCACATCATTATAGAAAAACATGATATGAAATGAAAAATAGAATGCTATATATACCATCCGCATTCGCCATGGGGTCTCGGGTCTTCACCATAAGATTACTTAATTTACGGCATGGCCGGAACAGGGCTAGCGCGGATGCAAAACATATAACAATATTTATTTATATATCATATATATCACTATATATATCATCGCAGGCAGATAATCAACATTATAGGTAAGCGATAAATATCATCACATGCAGGTAATCACATTACATGCATGCAATGAACATCACAGAATATGGAGAAGTGGATATATTAGGAATCCCGTGTTTCGATTGAGCCGATCACGAAACACAAAATTCCACGGTTGTATGAATAGCCCGTATGTAGCGTCTTGAAAAGTCGTTTTGGTGTTTTCCTGAAAATCGGTGAAAATTCGGTATTTTTCCGAAAACCGTCTTTCTCGTTATTTTGCAGTTTAGGGCTAATTATACCTAAAATGGATAGGTAATTGCTTGTTTTTAGTAGCTAATGAGTTAATTATGAAATTCTGGTCGTTTAAAAATTTTCCCTAATTTTTCAATTTTTTAATATTATTTTAAGCCGGTAAGAAAATACATTAATTTAGCGATAAATACAAATTTTTCTGGGCTAATTTTAATCTTTAAAATTATGTTAATTAAGATCTAGTTGTAACATAAATTTTCAGTATTTTATTTTAAGTTTTTACTAATTTTTATTATGGAAAACAAAAATATAATTATTTAAACTTAAGCTTGCAAATATGAATTTGTGGGGGGCCTTTTTGCTTGTTTTCTTTTTACAACCTCTCACATTTTTCCTTTTCTCCCATGGGCCGAGCCCACCTGCAGGTTTCCCCCCCCCCCCTCCATTTCTCCATTTCATTTCATGTGATGTATGTCATGGCTTGAGTTGTAATTAGGGTTTAGAAAATCCATTATTAGGTTAATTAATTTACTTTGCTATCTAGTTCCTACACAACCTAATTTAAGAGGTTACCTTGTTATGTGGTCTTTAACTATGCTAATTTACTAAATTTTGAAAGTGTGATTTTAGTTGTAAATTGTTGTTTTAGGAAATTCAAGAAAGGGTTTATGTATGGAAAATGGGTTTTGAAGCATGATAAATGAGTTGAATTTATGTGATTGTGGCTAACTAGTTGTGTGGTTGGATATTTGTGTTGGATTGTGATAACCTTATCGCTAATTTTCGATATTTGCACCAAAATTGCAAGTTTTGTGCTTACTAGGTTTTTATTAAAATTAAATGGTGAATTATTTGTGATACCTTGGGGATATTTTTAGCATCCCCTATGACGTTTAGGATGCGTGAGTGCGGATTTTTGAGTAGTCGGGTTTTAGTTTTGCCGGGCGACCAAATCGGCGATTTTTGGCGGTTTTTGCGATTTTCGCGTATGTTCCGCGCACCCTGCGCACGTTGTACCTAGCTAGTGAACATTAGTAGTTTCGTTTGGGTTTTGCGTCGTTCTTGATATGTAACCTTATGTTTGGTATTGATGTAAATTCCAGGTTCGGTCGCGGAGACGTCAGACGCGGCACGAAAGGGGAAAGCGGTGATTGGACACAGCTAGCCAGGGATTTCGGTGAGTAGATGTAACATCTACGGGGGACTATCGTTGGATGGCACAAGCCGCCCGATAGTTTTAGTAACTTACAAGATTCTTAGTGATGTTAGTAATTAGGGGTGAAATACTTATATGATTATTTGCTGCATCCATGCATTATATTGACATACATATGCGAAACCATTTTATAAGACACATGCACCATTGCCAGGTTTTTCTTTATGCAGCACGAGCACTATTCATGCTTACACACACACCCTGGTAATTGCCATGCCACCACACTAGATAACCTATAATTTGAAACCTTTTACTAATTGATGCTTAAACCTGTGCTATTGTCTTTAATTCCTTAAAATGAAACCGTAGGATTGCTATTCATATGCATGTACCTCATCATATTATTTGTTCATGCCTAGTCTATTAATCATACATCGTAGCTTAATTATTGATATCATATCCATTCATCACCATTGATATATGCACTTATGAGGATTTCTTGAGATTTTATGATATTTCTGGATTTCGGGGGAAAGCCGCAAAATTTCTAAACTTATTATGTTTTTAAAATATGTAATTGCGGTTTTCTAGTGATGTAAAGTGTCGTCCACCATGAGTTTGCTGTGGTTTTCGAGATCCGTGTCGAGGAGTGGAGGAACCGTCACGGGTACATGGTGGGCCCGGTAAGGTACCCCGGGGCAAGAGGAATGTGGTGTTGACGTTGAGCCCGGCAGGGGACGGATTACCTACCGGTGACTGTTTGGCACGGCGGATATCCAGAGGATACCGACCGTGGCCGCGAGATGATGAGATTTTGATATTGAGCTGGGTCAGCCGGATGGCTGAGGCCAGAGACACTATGACATGGATTTATGAGATTTGAGACAGCTTTTGGGTGTCGTTGCTGGACACCGGTTCTCGTCGATTCTTTGAGTATTATGCTGGCATTCTAAAAGAGTTTCAAAAACAAAAAGAGATAAAATGTTTCTTATATATACCTATTGAGACCTCAGATATTCATGTTGCATACATATTCGTACACTGATGTTGTATACACACCTGCTAGTGCATCCAGTCATACCTGTATTCAGATGCTAGGATGCTTGTGTGCATGCATACGATAGCCTTTGTAGATGTTATTTATTACTCACGAGTTGGCAACTCACCCCCGTTGTGCCACAGCCTTTTGCAGGTCCGCTCCGTCAGTACAGTAGCGGCGGGCGCACTTGTTCTTTTGCCTCCTTTGCCTGGACTCGAGGTTTTGGTCCTAGGTGAGTTATATCATTATTTTTGTACCACCTTGTATATTCTTTGTATCTAGTACACTCCATCTACTGTATCTACCAGTATTATTGTATATTGACCTAGAGATGAGACTGTGAGATTTGTGGCTTTTATGTTGTATTTTGGGGTCGAGCTCACTTGAGTCGACATGCTGTTTTCTTATGCTTCTTTATGATTATTTTGCATGCTGTCGTTTTATATTGCGTGGGATTTGTGACCGCCTTGTGGCGAAGAGCTAGCTCCCGCTTGGGGATGCCCTATTTTGTTGGATTCATATATATTTTTTGTTGTACCCATTTTGGGGGCCAGTATTTACAAAGGAGACTCTGCCGAAATTTTCGGAAAAATTGATATTGTTTTCAAAAAGGGTTCTACATGACTTATTTGATAAACTCGCTTTCAACTGATTGAGTTTTCTTCACTCTTTTGCTTAATTGGTTTTGTTTTCTGGGCTTTGGCTTACTTATTTTACGGACGCCTTGAGACGTTTCGTAAACTTAAGTGCCAGTCACGTCCGTACCCTGCGGGTCGTGACACCGTACATCATCGATTCACAACCTCTACGAATGCAGCAAGCCACCCGCCAATCTTAGTAATGAGGCAACCCACACTCAGTATCATGAGTAGGCCACCCATCGCCATCTAGAACCCGATAACTTGGGCACTCCTTCGTGGGTCAAACCTAACCCTCTACAAACGCGGCGAGACACCCGCCAAAACTAGAATGAGGTGACCCGAGCCTCAACTCCTTGAGATGGCCACCCTCTGCATTCTAGAATCCGGTGACTCAAGCGCTTCACCGTGGGGTATCCTAGTATATGAATCGAAATAAATATACATCAAGTGGCGGTATCAAGCTCAACCTGAAAGTGTCCTAATGAAATAATATACAACATGTGGCAACGACGACCACAATTCGACCGCTCGTCCGGAATAAATGAATCACATATATAACATTGCAAGTACAAGCTTCATTAGATATTAGATTCATGGAAATTTCATATGCCCATTTCTCATTTCCACGATCCAAAAGGCAATTTCATTAACCGTTCGTCCATGGCTTTGGACGTAACGAGACAAAGTGTTCTACTCATTCTCTACATCAATCTTGGTCATCTCTTTTAGCAAACTTGATGATCGAGTTGCCTTGGTTCAGAGGCGGGAGCCCGTTTAAAGATCCGTCGACGTGGTGCCACCTAGACTAGAAGACTGGAGATTCAGGAGATCGGAGCAGCCGCAACAAAGCGTGGGATGATGGTTGAAGACCGAAGGACTCGGATCGTTCGGTATAACATTTCAACCCACTTTGTAGTTTGTTAGTTTAGCTTTAATGGCAGATCCGGATTATAGTACGTGATACCGCCAGTTGTAAAAGTTTTTGTTCCGCATTTGGCGTCTGTTAGACGGCCGGGGCGCTACCGTGGACTTACATGTCGCGAGGGACACGTGTTGATTTATATTGTAACGTTTTGAAAATCGTTTCGGTGAAATTTCGAAAAAATCGGTCAAATAAGGGGGTTTTCGGTAAAAAGTCAAAATACAAATATCTTTATTATAAAATTAAATATACATATTCTAGCTATGTAATTGCTAGTATTTGGTGTTTATTGACCCACTGGTGAAATTTTAAATTTTCTGAAAAATTTTCCGAAATTAATTATTTTAATATTATTTTAAGCCGTCCCTAATACATTTAATTAGGGAAAATTACAAATTGGAATGAGTTGAAACAAATTTTGTGCATCATAACACATTAAATAAAATTTTATCATGTGGTTTTTGAAATGAAATGGTTTGCCAAAACGGTTTAGAAAATATCGAAGAAAAAGGCTTTTTTCGGTGAAATTAGTGTTAATGGAAGTGGGGTATAACATTTATCTTTTTTTTTCGCACCCAAACAAAACCCACACCCACTCCCCCATAGCTCTGGCCAGCCCCTTGACAGCCCACCATTCTTGGGCCTCTCATCTCACAAGAAAAAAAATAAAACAAAGAAAAGAAAAGAAAAAGAAGTGTAGAAGTAAGGTAGACTTTGACTTTTCAACACTTTCTCCACCTCACTCTCTCTCCTCCCTCACCCCCCTCCAATTTCTGGCCGAGCCTCCCATTTCATGCACCAACAACAGCCCCTCTTTCTCCCTCTCTCATTTTGCATCAAAATTTCATCAAAATACCTCAAAAATCAAGCGAAAATCCAAATCCGACTCCTACCCATTTTCTCTCATCTCCTTTAGCATGGATCTTGGTGCAAGGATTTCAAATTGGAGGTCTAGATCTCAAGTTTCATCCATGGTTCATGAGGTATAAATCTTGGTCTTTTGTTTAAATTGTTGCTAAATACTTTAGTCTAGCCTAATTATACGTTTAATTATGGTTTAATTTAAAGATGTGGGTTTTCAAGAGAAGGTTTAGATTAGGGTTTTGTTGTGGATTTGTGTTGTGATATATTGTGCATGGTTTAGTGATGTGGATTAACATCTTAAGTTTTGTAGAAAGCTAATCTAGTTGTTAATTACAAACCATTACTTATAAAATGTCCTAATTAAGTTATTTTGCTAACTAGGGTTTTTGGAAAATTGTTAAATGCTCTAGATTAAAATATAATTATGGTTTCATGTCATTATTAATATTATAATGAGTGGTTTATTGACTTTGGATCATGCAAAACCAAGCTTAATTGATGAATTGTGAATTTTGCTTTAAAAGGTGTTAAAAATTGATATTTTTACAAACTAGGATTTTGGAAATTATGCAAATTTATGAGATAAAATTATGGAAATGGTTTTTATGACTTATTTAAGATGTTTAATAAGTATTATGGCCATTAGATTTGTTTAAACGTCGAGTTTTGTACTAAAACGGGTAATTTGTGCTTGCTAGATTTTCGGAAAAGTGGCTTTTAAAGTGAATTTAGGGTTTTTGTGAATTTTAAGCTATTTTATATTATAATTAGTGCTTGTGATTGTACAAATGAGTGTGTTTAGGTTTTTCTCGATGGTTTGGCGTTTGTACGCCGACGTCGAGGGTTTTTGGGTTGATTTGTGAAAGCAACCATAGGTTTTGACCTATGTGGGTTTCGTGTATCGTTTTGGTCATGAGTCGGATTATAATGCGATACGGTGCGTTATGATATGTAGGTACCCATGTGGACTTCGAGAAGACAAGCAAGCGCGTGGCGACGTCGGCACCGGCGAGCGAGGATCAGGTGAGTAGATTTATATCTACGGGGAGAAGTCGGGTGGATGGCGTATAGCACCCCCGCAGTTCGTGGTGATGTATACGAATACGTATACACGCATATATATATTGTTTGAGTTATTGATGATAAATATGGATATTTGGTGTTCTTGGATGATTGAGTGTCGCGAAACCCTAGAGTAGCGGTCGCACCACACTTGCACACACCCACTCATACTTGCATACTTTCTTTTTTCTTTTGTGCTCATGCGGGAATATATAGTTATGTGTTCACATAGGTATGGGACTATGTGTTCACATACGGATTTGAGAATGATACTTGGGATTGAGATGAGTCGATGAGATTTGTGTTGAGATTGTGATATCGGTGATATGGCAGGATTCGTACTTGAGGTACGTCCTGGTGTTATAGCGGATCTTGGGGCGACGATACGGGTGAATAGTGTTATAAATAAAGTGGTCGACATGTGATCGTGATATGAGATATGATATGCTAGGATATTGATCCTAGGTTGTATTGGGCGATGTATACCCCTTGATGATGATATGTGCTGATGATATCAGTTTGTACGAGACTGTCGATCGGTAGTCAGATCATGACTATATTGATGATATCAATATTGTAATAGACCTAGGTCAGTACCTTAGACTATGATCTTTGATAAAGAGGATACCGGATGAATAGTGTGATGAATATGATATTGACCCGTACCCAGATTTGGGGATGCCGTACGACGGATTTACGTACGAGCTATATTTTGATGATTGATCCGCACTCTTGACTTGGGATGTCCGATTTTAAATATGGTATCGGATATGATATTATTGAGGCGGGATCACCGACTAATATATATACAGGTATGTATATATATCGACTCAGATGTTAAGCGGTTTCCTTACCTATAGTCCAGCTTGTTAGCTTAGCCCTTTAGTTTAGTTTAGTTGTTAGATTAGATTCGATTCTTACCTATTTCAAAAAAAAACTAACGAATCGGGGGCATTTTAAAAGAGAGCCCAAGGGATCCTACGGATATTTCAAAAGACGTATCTTTTCATAAAAACACCGTAGCCCCTATTTTCAAAACCCCACGATTCGTGTTATTTTCAAAAGGCACCATTGTAGGACTTATATTAGGTTAATGCAGATTAGTTATCGTTGCGTCTAGTGTTCAGCTCCCGCTCATTATTGTGGTTCGCTCCGCATCGCATGCTTATATTATGCTTCATATTCTACTGTTGATATCTTGTGGTTAGGACACCAGCACCATTACCGATGATGCGTATGTACCACGTACACTTACTTGCCGGCTCACACACATCTTCATCGGTAATTGCCATGTCACGTACACCTTAGAAAATATTATTGTTTGACATAGCCTGTTAGCTAATAGTTTAGACATGATATTAGTGTACTTGCCTTATATGTTAGTTTAGACATTGTAGATATTACCTGCTACTTCATGCATACTGTTATTCATTGTTATGCCGCATTCATGGATTCTCATGCATATATTCACTTTTTACGTGCTATTGAGGTTTTGGATTCGGATTTCCATGAGATTTTCTGGATTTGGGGAAAACCGCAAAACATATACAAACTTCTTCTTTCTCTTTTTAAATGAAAAGCGCGGTTTTTCCCATGATGTATGAGTCGTCCACCATGAGTTTGCTGATGGATTTCGAGACCCGATTCGAGGAGTTGGATGAACCGTTTCGGGTACATGGTGGGCCCGGTACGGTACCCCGGGGCGACAAGGCCGTGTTGTTGACGTTGAGCCTGGCAGGGGAGCACTACCGACCGGTGATATTACCCGACGCGTCGGATATCCGGAGGATACCGTTGTGGTCTTGAGATGGATAGTAGGGGCCGGTCTGGACTGACGGCGCCGTAGATATTGAGATTGAGACATTGAGATTTCGAGATATTGAGGTACTGAGATTTGATGATACAGGCCAGTCCGGATAGCTGGAGCCTGAGGTTTTGAGACATTGAGATTTATGTTTGTATCGATACTAGACACTGTTGATAATGATTTCATTTATGATACCTCATTTTAAAAATACAAAGAAAATCTCACTAATTTATGAAAACAGTTTCTTCATTTACATGTATTCTGTTTTCATGCATTCATACCTCATTCATATGATATATTGCTACCTGAGGCACTGACACAGGCACATGAGATCACACTCGGGTTAGATATTACCCTAGCCATTGTTATAGGCTGCATGTTATATATATATATATATATATATATATATATATATATATATATATATATTGTTATATATATTGTTATATATATATATATATATATATATTTGAGGATATATTATGATCATTGACCTAGGATTGCGTTATTTATGCGATTTCTGTGCGTAGATGTTTTTCTACTCACGAGTTGGCAACTCACCCCGTTGTGCCACAGTTCTTGCAGGTTTCACCGTACAGGTTCCATTACGGCTTTGCTGGCACTATTTCCATTTCCGGGTGACTTGCTAGTAGGTGGGTTTATTTGTATCGTACCCATCATTACATCTTGTATGTTATTATTCAGTTGTATCTAGAAGTTCCATCAACCAAACATGTATTTATTTTTGAGATAGAGACCAGTGATGTTATTCTTTCGACCTTAGAGTCGCACTTTTTTTTTCTTGTGGTTTTGAGTTTCCTTTTGAGTTTTTGATCCACGCCGTTGGCGTTGTATATTGTATTGCTTGTGTGGTTGTGACCGTCGATTGACGAAGAGCTAGCTCCCGCTTGGGGATGCCTTTTATTGATTTCGTATACTATTCATGTTGTATCCCGTTTGGGGGCCAGTATTTACAAAGGAGACTCTGCCGAAATTTTCAGGAAATATTTGATATTTTTAAAAACTCATAATTCGGCTTATGCTATTAAAACTACTTGTTTTAAATTGGTTTTCCTTCACTCTACTACTTTTCTTGGTTTGGATTTCTGGGTTTTCGGCTTACTTAGATTACGTACGCCTCGAGACGTTCGTAGTTTAAGTGCGGGTCATGTTCCGTACTTTCGGGACGTGACATATATCCTCATACTTCCATGCATATGCTTTATGATATTTACATGCATGATCTTTTTGTGTTATTGGTTGACACGTGGACGGGATCCACATGCATACAGACATTGATTACATAGTCGGATGATATCCACATACTTATAGACTTCATGATACAGTTGACATTGATTCATGTTGATTACATTGATTACACCTCATATTTATGATATGTTGCTATCTGAGGCACTGGCACGAGCACTCAGTACTACACTTATGTAAAGATGTTTACCCTTGGCACATTATCATGCTTCAGACCCATTCATATTGAGGATATATTATTACTGATCGTTTGACCTAGGATTGAGTCATACATACGATTTCTGCTCTGTGATGTTTACTCACGAGTTGGCAACTCACCCCCGTTGTGCCACAGTTCTTGCAGGTTTTTGCCGTACAGCTTTCATTGCGGCTTTCTGGTATACTGCTTCCTTTCTGGGTGATTGCTTTGGTAGGTGGGTTCACTCGAATCATGACCACCATTGTACTTATTTATTTTCAGTTGTATCTAGTAAAAATTCCATCAACCAGACTTGTATATTTATTTCAGACTTAGAAAACCAGTTGTGTATTATTTCAACCTTAGAGTCGCGTGTTGTAGTATTATGGTTTTCTTAATGATTTTGAGTTTCCTTTTGAGTTTTGATCCTCACCCTTCGGCGTTGTATATTATATTGCTTGCGTGGTTGTGACCGTCGATTGACGAAGAGCTAGCTCCCGCTTGGGGATGTCATTTATCATTGATGTATATATTATTCATGTTGTACCCCGTTCGGGACCAGTATTTACAAAGGAAACTCTGTTGAAATTTTCAGAAAAGACTTAGGATTTTTTTTAAAATGCATATTCGGCTTATGTTATTTAAAAACACTTGTTTTAAAACTAGTTTTCTTTACTTCTTCCTTAAAATGGTTTTAGATTTCTGGGCTTTTGGCTTACTCGAATTAGATGGGGTCCTATAGACTTTATATGATTCAATGGCCAGTCACGTGCTATTTCGGGTCATGACAAGATCCTACGAGTTTTATCATTATGTATTAGCGATACATGATAACGAGTAAAACGTATTCACATGAATGATAAAATCGAATCAGATAGCATACTATCATCTCGAATAAGACTGTTCTCTCATATAGGTCCTCCTTCAATTACAATAATTGCCTTGAGAGTACCTATATCCAACGGCTCCGACTATTGTCATCCTCTTCCCCTCCTCTCTATTCATCTTCTTCCTCCTCCACTCGAAACCCGGCATTATCTTCTTCCTCCTCTATCCTAACCCGAACCTAATTTAATCTTCTTTCTCCTTCTCCTCCACCTCTATCCACCTTAGCCTACTCCTACCGTCGGAACCCGTCACCTCCACCTTCGACCCCACCCCCTCGCCTCTTAAGTTCCCCCGTGCCATGAACCCACCCCTACCCCCCTCAACCACCCCCTCAGCTATGACCCCCCCTCCCCTCTCTGAAACCCCCCCTTACAACGACTCCCACCCTCTCAACGACCTTCCACACCCCTTCCGAGACCCTCCACCCCCTGACCTCCCCTACCCTTCTACCGAGACCCTCCACCCCGACCTCCTCTATCCATCTCCAACCATGCCCCTACCTCTCCACCCTATTCCCCGTCTCGCCTTACCACCGGCGACTTCTTCCACACGTTGCCACAGCCGCCGACCTCCTCCTCCATCCCACTATTATTAATTATCTAATTCATATTTAATAATTATTTAGAATAATATAAATGATGATTAATTAATTTTATAATGATAAGGACGAAAAGATAAGGACAAAAATTCATATTTATAATTTTAATTTTGTCCTTATCACATGATAAAGGACAAAAAGATCATTTTTGAAATAGAAATTTAACACCATTATATTTGATTTTAAGATAGAATAGTTTTCTGTAGTTTAGAAAGGAAAGAATAGTTTAGTGTCACGGGTCCAAACCTAAAGAAAAGTTTATGATAAATAAGCATATTTTGTATTTGAGAATTTGATTTTATTTTGTAGGAGAACTTTGTGCCAATGACACATTTTGTGCCCTGGGTATTGAAATCAAATAAAGTCCAATCATCTCTTACCATAATTATTAAAAGTATCCGTGTCTTTTTAATTTGAGTTATATATGCTTTTACTTCAATTTGGTGGATATCTATTTTTGTCTTAAATCTAAAAAACTATCAAAAACTTGCAACCATTTTCAATCAACTACCAAAAACTTGCAAAACCATAAACAAATACTATCAAAACTACAAAAAAATCTATCATGAATAACGGTGTCATATCAACACCGTCAGTGCCACGTAACCGCCAATTCACCAAAATTGTCACGTCATAAAAAATTAAAAAATTCTGAAAATGCCTCTTTCTTCATTCTTTGTGCTTGTTGCTATCTCTAACCTTAGACCTCTCCCCCCTTCCATCCCCGCCCCCATCTCATCCTCCTCTTCTCTCTTCACCTCCCTGTCGCAGCCGCCATCCCTGACCCTAACACAGCCTTACTTAGCACCACCCCATCTTCCTCCACCATCCCCGATCTCGATCACGACCTCGACCCTGACCACCACCCCGACCTTTACAACCATCCCCTCCACCACCCTGACCCTAACCTCCACTCACAACCATCCCATCCATCTCCATCATCCTAACCCCGAACCCATCCATAGAGACCACCAACCCGACCTCCTCCACTCTCTCACCCCTCCTACTGACCAGCACTTAGGGATCGGAGTAAAAATGTCATTTTTAACACCATTAAGTGCTGCCCGTTATTATGACCGTTATTATGACAGTTTGCTGCAGTTTTAAGAGAATTTGATAGTTTTTTTAAACCGGGAAAGCGTGTATGGCAGTGCTTTTTGGAATTAAGCCTTCATGCAAGATGCAAAGGGTCCCTTGCTACCAAACAACCACCAAATTTCTTTTAGTTATGATAATCTTTATTTCAAAATATACCTCAATAGAAATAATAAATATGCAATGTCACTGGAAAGGTAGCAGAATAAAATAGCAATTAAACCGTTTCATGGTCACCCTAAAAATGAATAAATTGAAAAAAAAAATAATGGGAAGAACTTTTTTGCAGTTTGTAGAAGAGACGGTGGTACTAGCTTTGTGAGCATAAACAAGAAGGTTTCATCCACTGCAGCCTTAATTTATTTACGGAGATTGAGAAAATATGTTATATAGAATCCTAAATGCCAGAAATACCTGTTTCTCCTGCTCTTCATCGTCATATATCACCACCCTCTGCGCTTTTGGAGAATCCTCCGCCGCCACAAGCCTAACGACCGTAAGATTTATACCGGGGTGTTCAACCATTCGAGATGCAAAAACAAGCGCCTCACGATCATCGGGTCCACCAAGAAACAAGACCGTCACATGATGCCGGGCCTTTGCGCCAGGCAATCGGCCAGCCGTTCGAAGCCCGCGATCGATCAAAATCCCAACAGAGCATGGTGCACAGTTGATCACCATCTGGTTCAACGTCCGCATAGCCGGATTGGTCGCCTCCATCCCCCCATCCACCGTCTGTTGCTTATGAAACGGCAGCAGAACGAGCGCCGCATAGTTATCCTCCGCGACACCGCAAATGTCTTGGTGCATCGTAGAGTAAGGTGAGACTGCTGTGAGAGGCTGCACCGAGACGCCAGCGGTGTGCTGCTCGTACGCATCGAACGCGTGCATAATATGTTCAGAAGGCGTTCTTGAGTTGGTGCTACCAATGCTGGGAGTACGCCCGAAAGGGTTGGAGGCGTAGGACTCCTTGGTGGTGGCAGAGCTGAGGATGATCATGGCGGAGGCACGAGAGGTGAGCTCGATGAGGTGAAGGGCAAATACGGTGATGGGGGAGAGCTTGCTGGGGTTGGCGGCGTCCAGGAGGGCAATGGAGGAGGGGACGTGGCGGATGGAGTGCACGCACAGGATGACGCGCAGCTCATCGTCAGGCTTTGGCCAGGCGACGGTGCGACGGTTGTAGGACACGGGGTGGCAGGAAGGCCGAATGACACGTCGGAGGAGGGGGATGGTGAGGCTGGTTATGATGATTGATAGGCAGACCAGGATGGAGAAGGACCCTTCACTTAGCAGCTGCATGAATCAATTCATGGCAAATGAGTTAGCTAGCTTGCTATTAACAGTTCTACTGCAGGCAAAATAGTATTTTTGATGTGAATAAAACTGAGTTACTCATCTTGATATTAATGTAAGCTATGAGTTATGTATTAAAAAAAGGATTAATTCCAAAAAACAAAACTATCAATTTATATGCCTCGATTGCGAGAAATTACCATGCCTTGAAAGTTTCGTGGTAGTTTCTTGCAATTATTGCGGACGTGACATCTTATTTATGGTAGTTTTTTGAAAGTTTTATGGTAATTTTATATAGTTTTTTTTATAAAGTTTTGTGGTATTTTCTTGTATATTGAATAAGAATTTGGTCTTTTCTCTCCTAATTAAACCAAAGTATTTGGTATTTTTTTGGAATTAAATCTTAAAAAATTAATTTGATAAAGAAAATAAGAGAAAAGGTTTTATCCTGATGTTCTCATTACTTTGACAGGATAACTTTTCAATATGTATGTTATGATTTAAGAGGATGAGAGGCCTGCTGCAGTGGCCACTGCCGATCCCAAACGGTTAATTGCAGCCAAAAAAACTAGGGCCCGCAAGGCAAGCTATTACAATCTGGGTCCTGCAAGTGCCACCGCAGGCTTAGGACAGTCAAAATTACCCGAACCCAATTAGCCGATCCGAACCCAACCCGAAAACAGCGATCCGAACCCATTTATTTTTTAACTGGTGGACCCAATTAGCCGACCCGGACCCATTTAATAAACGGGTCGGGTACGGTCAGGCTCTCTGACCCGCTTGAGGTCGACCGGTTTAGTCCATATTGGTTTTTATAATTTGTGAGTCTGCTTTGGATTTTGGAGTTAAGAACGCTAATTTTTATAGGTTTTAAACATGAAGAATTAGAAATCCAATTTGACACTCTCATGTTGCATTAGATTTATGTTGGGAAGATATGTAGATATAGTGATATACTATGCTCTATGGATAATGATTTTATATTTCATATTTATATTTTAATTATAAATCTTCATTTTTACTTAATACTAAATGAAGGTATACCACTTATTAAAATGACCTTTAACATATATTTTTTAATATGAGCTGGTCTATTGTTTACAATTATTTAACTAATAGTTTAACTAGAAATATTATTTTTAATTAAATGTCCAATTTTTAAGACAAGTTTTACTAAGAATTAAGAAAAGATATGCAATGATATTTCAAGCACTATACAAACGATACAATATATTATTTATTATACATAACAGGATCATAAGATTGTAACAAAAATGTTAATAACCCATTCATATATCAAATCACTCAAAAAAGAAAAATTATGAGTGGATCGGTTCGGGACTTGACCCGACCCGACCAGACTAATAAACAGGTCATAACGGGTCAGCCAGGTTGACCCGTTTATTGTCGGATCGGGTACGGGTCTACGTTTTGTAAGTGTACGGTAGCGTCCCGGCCGTCATTCCGAGGCCAAAATGCGGAAACAAAAACTTTTTTCAAACTTGAAACCGGCGCTATCGTATGCTTAAAACCCGGATCGAACCATTAACCTACAACTAGCTATCTAGAGAAGAGATAGAAGGGCTATACCGATCAATCCGTGTCCTTCGGTCTTCGGCCACCATCCCAAGCTCCTCGCGGCATCTCCGGTCTCGATCTCCTCGTCGGAAAGGGCACCACATCGAGAAGTCTTTTTACGGACTCCCGTTTCGTCCGAAGCAACTCGGGCACGAAGTGTGCTAGCCGACGTGTCCAAAGTGTTGTAGAGAATGTTTGTGATCACTTTGCCTCTTGCATCCATTGCTTGGATGGAGGTTAGAGATATTGCCATTAATGGAAAATGCAAGCTAGAGGAAGAAGAAGAAGAGAAGGCTTTTTCTTCTTTTCCTTTTTTGTGATTGAATGAGAGTGAGAGAGTGTTATGAAAATAATACAAGACCAAAAACTTAACTCATGGCAGCCCCCCTCTCTCTCCTCCTCTCATATCAACCCAAAAACATCACATAATATGACATTAACACATAAAAAGAGACCATGAGTCACTAATGTGTCCATGTCACATTTAATGTATGTCATGATGAAATCTAGCTTACAATTTCCATTATCCAAATGTTTGGTCCAACAAAAAGATCCGGCAACATCTAAAGTAAACTCGTGACGGATCACAAGGATACCCCTCACCTGTATATACATACCTGCATCCGCATTCCGACCGAATGCGAATGCGATGAGACTAAAGTAATCCAATAAATCTAATACTACGATCCGGCTTAAACCAAAGCCCACTAGTATGATCCGTCCGATCATGATCCGTGCAATACCGCACGTATATGATCGAACCCTGCCATATATCATACGGCCTCTACAACGTTTCGCCCGAAACTTGAGAAACTGTCTGTGGGGGACTCTAAAGACTCGTCAATACTTTGGCTATGGATTTAACCACTAGCACGTCAGAGGTACTAGCTATACATAACGGGCTACCAGGTATTGACCAAAAGGGAGGTCGATGAGGAACTCATCCTGACACCCTACTAAGCCTGTCAGTGACAATATCCGTACAGTCCGGTCCGTTCGTCTATGAGCATCGTATGTCGGGCCTAGGGGGTTGGTAAAAGTCAGACCCCCAAAAGCGGTACAAGTCGTGTCGGAGTGTAGCCCAGAACACCCTGAGATATTACAGGAATACCTACCAGTAAATCTCCTGCCTTGGCCAAGGACTTCGTGTAATGGCTCTCCTAGACACAGCGCGACCTCACCCCCAATACCGGGAGAGACGAAACCCCTGCCGATCCGCTCACTGCCTCCATGTGGCTCGGGACTGTACCCAACTAAAACCTATTTGCACGACTCCTTTGAGCCATGGTAGGGTAGTAATCAAAGTACAGTGGGAACTCACACGAGACAAATGACGATCTCAGGTCGATGAACTAACCTGTACACATGTCACCAGGGAACTGCTATCTGACGTCAGGTATAATACCAACTAGCACGTTCCCGGCGAGTCCTGTCCGGTGTACTCATAACCCAATGAGCACCTGTATACATCTTAGGTGAACCAACTGACATCAATGGCTTGTGATACCGGCCACCGCCCCTCGTCGGGGTCTCGACTGTATACACTAGTCTACTCCGGAGTATCGATGCCCTGTCTCGAAAACCCCCACGACTAGGGACCTTTTAAGGATGTGCTTATAGACCCCAGCTCCAACGTATATGATCGCCATCATACTGCTGGCCGTCAAGCAAGAATCCTATGGGCTCTATCAATGTGTAATAGCGACCTATAAAGTCACCTAAAGCCGTACACGATGATAAAGACAAACCATGGTAGCATACTATTCTCCATCAACGTGTAATAGTGAACCACAATGTCACCTAAAACATGTACACGATGATAAAGACAAACCAGATAGTATACAATCATCCTGAGTAAGATTGTCCTACCGGCATAGGTCCTCCCTCAATCATTGCAATCACGTGCCTGCGATCCAATAATTGACTATGAGGGTACTATATCCAACAATCTCCCACTTGCACTCATGGCTAATTATTGTGATGTCGCATACTCACAGCCTGTGTGATACCGAACACCCAACTCCTCTACTAATCAGTCTCACAAAGCTCGTTTGCGAAACTATTGCATTCGAGGAATAGTCTCAGTGAGTGGATCCGCCCTGATGTTTCTTTCTATGTCTCTCTTTATCTCAAGTTCGCGGAGAAAGCCATCTCCCGAAATGAGCAATACCTGTCTTAGAATATGTCTGGATATCTGATGGGACCTAGTTCATAAATGAACTCCAAATCCAAACTTCTTAGACTGTATCGTCAACTAAAACCAATCAGTATCCTGCGCCATGCCTCCCTCAGTATCCGCTTGGACCACCTGTCCAAAATACTGTCCCTCGTCAGAGGGAAAACTATAACTCTGACAACCACTCTGTCATCCAAGTCACCTTGGAAGCCTAGAATGATAACTGTCTCCTAAAAGAGGCTGTTGTTATCATATCCCTAGAACATCAACTTATGTTCTAAAACCGCTTCCGAACGTTTCTCCATGATAGGATTAATATCAACTTATTGCATCTAGTGCAAAAACAGCATCTGGTGCAAAAACAACATCTAGTGTGGTACTTGACATCTCATGATCAACTCAATTGCCTAAGCAAGTGATCTGCTAATCATGCACATCCCTCTCTCCTTTAGTCTGTAAGACACCTTTAGAGAGGGTGACTCCATCACCTGCAGGTACACTACCGTGCCAGGAGTCGTCCATTCTAAAACACCTTTAGAATGCTGTAGAGTACCCAGATTAGGAAACTACCCAAATCTAGATCTAAAACCACGGATCTAGTAACCAGAATATCCGATACAATATCCATATCCTATGTGGAGAAACCATTGTGTGACAACCAAACTATAACCGATCGTAGTATAGGAATTTTACTTCCTACTCTGTGTATGTCATCCAAATACCAGGACATCACACCCTATTACCTTCTTAACAGATCCATCCCCTATTCTGATGAAGTCAAACCTATGACTGTCACATCAGAAATAGATGATCTATCTCCGCTATATCTTCTTTAGTCTATAAATAGACAAAAGCTACTTGTCCACTATGCTTCCGCTACTCCCACTGACTACGATAACTCTCTAGCAGAGTCATATACACGTACACTTCTAAAGCTAGTTTAGAACGACGCTATACTCATCCTCCTGCCGGGTCTCACAGTCTGTAACAACAGCAATGGCAAGTCTGGGTAAACAAGAACCTCCCTGTCACCGTCCTTGAGGCTACCGGAGTACCTCTCGAGTGCCTGAGGTTACCCACCATATCTGCGGAGTGGCCAATGCAATGTCAAACCAGATTGAATCTTTAGGTTCTTATCAAATTTTCAGTAATCGTTTGCGGTTCTGAAATCACTTCCAGTTCTACCATACTCCCACTACTGTTTTCTGAAAAAAAAAATCCATTTTACTAAAACTGTGGCGAGTCAAGAACAATATCACTATTGATCTTCCAGGTGGTAGAAAATCAACTCTCGTCATAGCCCGGGTCAACCCACAAACAGCCATTACAGAAACGTGCCTTGAGTTATCCAGAGTCTGGTTTTAAGCATAAGCCGGACAACTCCCCGTACCTTAACAATGTTAAGATATGAACTATTCTATATCCAATATAGAAACAGAGGCACTGATTTAATTGGAACTAGATTCAAATCATGCAGCTGTCTCCAGTGCATGTAAACTAAATGGAGACAGGCCGATCAGCATTACTCAACTTAGGAGTGTTTCCAATTATGAGTAACCTGAAAGAGAAGCAAGTTCTCATAATCATTACTATCAACTGAATACCATACACAAGAATCTACATCTTCGATCACCTTGAAGAATCCCGATACTTGCAACACCTGGTTCTCTGCTTTATTCTTATACCTATAACTTCTCAAAACTTGGACCTTGTGTTTCTACGAAACACATATCTAAGAACTAGAGAAGTCATAAGTAAACAGAATATAGTATGAGTACCAACCCCTCTGTCCTCATGGACACTGGACAACATACAATACTCTGTATAAGTCCCCTGAGTCTAACAACTCATTCCCCGTGTGTCGTAGGTTGAAAACTGCACTTATGGTTAAGAAGAATTACACCGCTATTTAATGCTCCTTACCTAACCATCCACTGATATAAGTAAATGTCATAGACACAATTTCAAAAAGTTATATCTCACTTTATAAAAATAAACGTACAGATATATCAATTTGAAATTGGTGCATAACAACGGATATTCAAAACCAAAATATTTGTCGTCCGGCAAACAACCCAGGCGATTTCCTCAAATATCACCAATTACAACGAATCCCGATATAATGAGGATGATCACCCAATTCCCAATAACTTACTCCAACTCATCATCTGTAAAACCATACAGATGTGAGAATCAAACCTGGTAAATACGTACCCTGGAGTAAGAACTAATTGGGAAATCAGTTTTCTTTTAACAACACACAGTGAAACTGAAACATGTAAATGTTTCGAAAGGGTATCTGGGTATTCCTAGTAATGCCTCTTTTCCATTATCAGATTCACAACTGTAACCATACATTTCTTTGTCATCTCTCCAAATCCTTTTATATGTCTTTAGTCATTACCTTCTGTACACCACCATTAGGCCAAATGGTTTTCTTCCTTCCCTACCGTTCGGCACCAGCCTAAGGTTTGGAAGAAGACTATCCAAAAAGCATAATGGGTGTACTCTCCTAATTCTAGGAGCACTCGCAACCTGAGAGAAAGTGAAGATTAAAGTCAACTGAATAAATCTTATTCCTATTTCTCCTGAACCAGAATCCATCCCCGAACTGGAACAAGTTCCTTCGAGTTCATATATAACCATACGATGGAGTATCCAAAAAACTGTGGATCTTCGTAGTGATACGGAGTGTCCAGGAAAAATATAAAGGTGAAGTAGGAGTGACGATGAAATACTTGGTTTGGTCGTGAATAGCAGTCGCAGTTTACTTTGCTCTCTTTCTAATCCCTTTTATTTGTCTTTACTTAATACCTTCTGTACACCTTCGTTAGGCTAATTGGTTTTCTTCATTCCCCACCGTTCCGCACCTGCCTATGGTTTGAAAGAAAACTATCCAATTAGCGTAATAGGTGTACTGTCCTGATCCAAGGAGCACTCGCAACCTGAGAGAAGGTAAAAGGAAAAGACAACTGAATAGTCCTATTCGTTTTCTCCAGAACCGAAAACCATCCTCGAATAAGTTCCTTCGAGTTCGTATATAACCATACGATAGTTTTATCCAATGTAAGTGGATGTTCGTAGTAATACGGGGTGTTCTGGAGAAAAAGGGTAAAAGTAGGAGTGGCAATGAGGTATGCAACTCTGACAATCCAAAAGCCAGTGTTTTAGAAGGTTCGGTCAACTTGGTCACTGAGTCATAGTCAAGGGTCGGGTCATGGTCGCTGCCAAAGAGAGAGAGAGAAAATAAATACTCAGCGTGCACTCCAACCTAGATCAAAATGGTTATCAATTTATCTAATCAGGAAACCTCCCACTGTAACCTCAAATTCTCCTCCAAACCTGAAAGAAGAATTAGTCGGGATCACCCGAGGAGCAAACCAACTCATCAGTGGAAATCGGGATCCAACTATCATCGCATGATAACGTGATGGAATCCACTCACGTTTTCACACTCCAGAAGATATGCGCATATCTGGCAAGTTTCAGTTTCTTTAGAAACTCCCGATATGATTTTTACCCCATGCTCTTATGACCTTGACGTAGGCCAACATATCATAAGTCACATGTCAAGTTCTACCCATCATTATCCAGGTTAATTTGAACCCACCCGTACATACCCTTGACGTAGGCCAAAATAGTAGTACGACTGTCCCAAACTAACGCATCTATCTATGCAACAGAAAAGTAACAAATAGCTACCATACACTATGCCTTGACGTAGGCCAACATACATAGTATGAATACTAAGTGCTACCTTTCTGAAATGACGGAGGGCTACGAATGGTTTTTGGCGAAAAACCTTTAACGTAATGAACTTGATATCGTTGAAGGAACCGGATAGCTTTTTATAAAATTATAGTGACGAAAACCTTTGCTAAAGAGGTCACTCTCGGTGAAGGGGTCTCGGCTCTTTCCACGTAGAATGAGGTGCAGGATATTTCAACTGAATACCACGATACAAAGCAAAAAGTAATCGACTATAGAGAAGTTATTACCCTGACGTAAATTTCTGTCCAAGGGGTCGCTCCCGGTGAAGGGATCTCGGCCCTTGTCTCGTCGACTGAGGTGCAGGATATTCCAACTGAATACCACTGTGCAAAACAAAAGAGAACGTCCTTGCAATAACAGCCTTTTGAAAAATGTTCCAACAACATCAGAATATGTTTGTTTAGCTTGCATTGATCCGAATCAATGCAGTCCCATTAATTAATCACACCACAAAAAAACGAAAATACAATGTACGTATATGCCATCCGCATTGGCCACTAGGTCCCGTCATCACCCGTTAGGTTACTTAACTAACGACAGAGCGGGGACTGGACTAGCGCGGGTGTAAACATATACAACATCTACTAGTATATATATCAATATATAATAATCGCTCAAGGCGTAATAAAATGCAACATCACAGAAATGTAATAAGCATCACAGAACAATACAGATAATCTGGGATCCCTGAGTTTCATAGAGCCGCTATTGAAACCCGACGTTCCCCTGGTCGTGTGGATAGCCTGTGCAATGAAATCCTAAACCCCTACGGGCGCGGCAAGTTACCCGTCAAAACCTGAAGCGAGGCAGCCCCCATCAACAACATGAATGGACCACCCAGCACTTCACGGAATCCGGTAACTTGAGCATCCCTCCTTGGGTCAACCTGTACCCCCTACGAGTGCGGCGAATAGCCTGCCAATTCTAGAGTAAAACCCCCTCCGTCTCAAAGCCATGAGATGCGGGCCCGTTGCCCTCTAGAACCCGGCTACCCGTGCACCCCTCCGCGGGGTAATCCTAATACAGAAAGTAAAATATACAACGAGTACATCGATCTCAGCCCGGTCGTGCCCCAAAAGAATAATATACAAAAAGGCAGTGACGGCAGTCCACATGTCGGACGCTCGTCCCGCAATATCGAATGTACAAATAATACCAAACTGTACTAACATTGCATCCAGGCTATCCACCACGACAAATCCGTAACAATACAGCACAACACAGAACATCAACGTGAATGTCACGTTCGCAAATCCGTCTAAAAGGGCTATAGCAATTAGACAGGATTTACCGATCAAATGACATTCACGGTCGTAGATATAATGTAAATACTGTGAACTAACATGTTTAAAATTTCCGATCGACAAAACTTCCCGAAGTGGGCCCCAAGTATAATTCCAGCACTCAAAATAATCTGGGCCAAAAATATATATCACAAAAATCATATTTCCATGAAATAAAGCCCAAGAAAAAATTTGGGTTACTGTAGCCCAAAAAAGGCCGCGGAAGGACCGCCAAATGCTACATTGCTCGGCGGTTCCGCGGCGGAATTTTGGAGTTAGGTCTCCAAATGTTTTCTGTAGCTTTATTAATGGTTGCATGTATTTTTAAGATGCCTAAAATATTTTTTTGACCAACTTTGAAAATCGACAGCAAGCACACTGAAATAGAAATACGATTCGGAAATTTCGATCGATCGATATTTTAAACGCGCTAGAACAAGCTAGTAAAGCTTAATGGCATGGCTCTGATACCATGTAAGTGTACGGTAGCGTCCCGGCCGTCATTCCGAGGCCAAAATGCGGAAACAAAAACTTTTTTCAAACTAGCAACCGGCGCTATCGTATGCTTAAAACCCGGATCGAACCATTAACCTACAACTAGCTATCTAGAGAAGGGATAGAAGGGCTATACCGATCGATCCGTGTCCTTCAGTCTTCGGCCACCATCCCAAGCTCCTCGCGGTATCTCTGGTCTCGATCTCCTCGTCGGAAAGGGCACCACATCGAGAAGTCTTTTTACGGGCTCCCGCTTCGTCCGAAGCAACTCGGGCACGAAGTGTGCTAGCCGACGTGTCCAAGATGTTGTAGAGAATATTTGTGATCACTTTGCCTCTTGCATCCATTGCTTGGATGGAGGTTAGAGATATTGCCGTTAATGGAGAATGCAAGCTAGAGGAGGAAGAAGAAGAAGAAGAGAAGGCTTTTTCTTCTTTTCCTTTTTTGTGATTGAATGAGAGTGAGAGAGTGTTATGAAAATAATACAAGACCAAAAACTTAACTCATGGCAGCCCCCCCCTCTCTCTCCTCTCATATCAACCCAAAAACATCACATAATATGACATTAACACATAAAAAGAGACCATGAGTCACTAATGTGTCCATGTCACATTTAATGTATGTCATGATGAAATCTAGCTTACAATTTCCATTATCCAAACATTAATCCAAATGTTTGGTCCAACAAAAAGATCCGGCAATATCTAAAGTAAACTCGTGACGGATCACAAGGATACCCCTCACCTGTATATACATACCTGCATCCGCATTCCGACCGAATGCGAATGCGATGAGACTAAAGTAATCCAACAAATATAATACTACGATCCGGCTTAAACCAAAGCCCACTAGTATGATCCGTCCGATCATGATCCGTGCAATACCGCACGTATATGATCGAACCCTGACATATATCATATGGCCTCTACAACGTTTCGCCCGAAACTTGAGAAACTGTCTGTGGGGGACTCTAAAGACTCGTCAATACTTTGGTTATGGATTTAACCACTAGCACGTCAGAGGTACTAGCTATACATAACGGGCTACCAGGTATTGACCAAAAGGGAGGTCGATGAGCGAACTCATCCTGACACCCTACTAAGCCTGTCGGTGACAATATCCGTACAGTCCGGTCCGTTCGTCTATGAGCATCGCATGTCGGGCCTAGGGGGTTGGTAAAAGTCAGACCCCCAAAAACGGTACAAGTCGTGTCGGAGTGTAGCCCAGAACACCCTGAGATACTACTAAAATACCTACCAGTAAATCTCCTGCCTTGGCCAAGGACTTCGTGTGATGGCTCTCCTAGACACAGCGCGACCTCACCCCCAATACCGGAAGAGACGAAACCCCTGCCGATGCCCTCACTGCCTCCATGTAGCTCGGGACTGTACCCAACTAAAACCTGTTTGCACGACTTCTTTGAGCCGTGGTAGGGTAGTAATCAAAGTACAGTGGGAACTCACACGAGACAAATGACGATCTCAGGTCGATGAACTAACCTGTACACATGTCACCAGGGAACTGCTATCTGACGTCAGGTATAATACCAACTAGCACGTTCCCGGCGAGTCCTGTCCGGTGTACTCATAACCCAATGAGCACCTGTATACATCTTAGGTGAACCAACTGACACCAATGGCTTATGAGACCGGCCACCGCCCCTCGTCGGGGTCTCGACTGTATGCACTAGTCTACTCCGGAGTATCGATGCCATGTCTCGAAAACTCCCACGACCAGGGACCTTTTAAAGATGTGCTTATAGACCCCAACTCCCACGTATATGATCGCCATCATACTGCTGACCGTCAAGCAAGAATCGTATGGGCTCTATCAATGTGTAATAGCGACCTATAAGGTCACCTAAAGCCGTACACGATGATAAAGACAAACCATGGTAGCATACCATTCTCCATCAACGTGTAATAGTGAACCACAATGTCACCTAAAACATGTACACGATGATAAAGACAAACCAAATAGTATACAATCATCCTGAGTAAGATTGTCCTACCGGCATAGGTCCTCTCTCAATCATTACAATCACGTGCCTGCGATCCAATAACTGACTCTGAGGGCACTATATCCAATACGTTTTCTGACCCGTTTATTAAACGGGTCGGATCAGAACCCATATCATGGCGGGTCAAGTTGACCCGACCCGTTTGACAGGCCTACTCTGTAGGCCCCTTTTGGCAATGAGTTAATTGAAAGCCCATTCTTGTAAAAGCAAGCATCCTGCAGTAACTTATCCCCTTGTTGTATTAAAGAGTAAGTTACAGTTCGGTTTTTACTTTTCCCTGTCTACAACCAGGTTCAAGTGATAACACGGTAAATTTTCTCTTGCTAGCTGCTACAATGTGGAATCAACAGGCATCTCAAATTTTTGATTGGAAATCCAAACTACAACTTGAGGCCTATGCAGCTTTAACAAACACATTAACTTAAGTGTTTAACAGGTGGGCTGGGGTGCAGTCGCCTGACACAGCGCCGAGGTGAGGCCCGCTCCAATTTCCCCGCACCCCCTTCCTGTTTTTACCCTTTTGGGGCCGGCCATAGCCTCATGGCCGCGGGCGACCACAACCAAACTTTTAAATGGAGAAAAAAATAAAATAAAATAAAAACAGATATAAGCAGAATGAGGAGGGAGTACCTGCCTCTCTCTACCAATATTGAGCAAGACCATCTCAAGAACTCCCTTGGTATTCATAAGCAGCCCCATTGCAACTCCTTCCCTAGGTTTCATATCATACATATAGGACACCAGCACGCAACCCCCCACTTTCGCCACCGTCCCGATCACTACCATCAGAACAGTCAACACAGCTGCCTCCGCATTGGTCACCAAACCAAAGTTCAGTTTCAGCCCGCAAGACGCGAAAAACAGGGGCAACAACAACCCCTCAACAAAATCCTCTATCCTTTCGATTAATGCTTCGCCCAACGCCCCATTAGGTATCACCAGGCCAAAGATAAACGCCCCCGATATCGCATGTATCCCTATCATATCAGACACCAACGCCACCACCAACACCGTAACAAGTATCAAACACGCGTAGAAGTCATCCACCTCTTCCCCTTCGGGGGTCTTATTGATCATCCATTCGACTGCAGGCTTCAAAACCATCTTGATCACCGCGTAGAAGAACACACAAGAGAGCAATGTGTACATCGTGACCGACATTCTTCCATCATTTTGCGCGATCGTGATGGCTAGAGCAAGGAGAGCCCAGGCGAAGCTGTTGACGAGCATGGCGGATGTTAAAGCGGTGGTCCCGAGACTCGTGTTGAGGAGTTTGAGCTCGGCGAGGTTGCGGGCGAGGACGGAGAAGGCGGTGATGGAGAGGGTGACGCAGAGGAAGATAAGGAAGGCGACGTGCTTGGCTTCGTTGGGATGGGGTTGGATGACGATGGCGAAACAGGATCCGACGAAGAAGGGGATGCCGATACAGACCGCTGCAAAGGATATAGAGCGGCCGGATCTCTGCACGACAGCGGGGTCAATCTCCACACCCACGATGAAGATGAAGTAGATGAGGCCGAAATTTGCCATCGTTTCGAGGATGAGGACGCTCCGTATGGGGAAGATTAGAGCGCCGAGGTTTGGGATATGACCCAAAATAAGACCACCCTACAGAAGGATAAAAGGTAACATTTGCAATCATGAACCGTGGAATTATCCAAGGAAGGAGAAGGATGAACTTACGATAATTTCGTAGATATAGCGGGCCTGTTGGAGGGGCTGGAGCACGATGGCGGTGGCGCGGGTGGTGAGAATGATGAGGAGGAGTTGGAAGAGCAAGAGAGGGAATGAGAAGTCTAACGGGTTCACTCCTTTCCACATGCTGCCCATCGAGATCATGGTCGGCGCGTAGCATACCATCGGGGACGTTGCCAGCGTCATGTTGCCATGGCCCGAGATCATGTACAACGTGGAAGACGAATTCATCTTGATTGCTAGCTAGATAACCGCGATGAGGAGAGACTAATACACAGAGGAGAAGAAGAAGGAGGAGGAGGAGAGAAGGAGGGGGAGAGAGGGGCAGAAAACGGTTAGAGAGCAAACGATTAAGGTGGGGACAGAAAGCGTAGACTGCTGCTAGTTTCTTGCTTTGAAACACTTGTGCGGTCAATTTAAAGAAAAAAAGAATTTGGAAAACCATTCAACTCTGGGCATAATTATTCATGCTAATTTTATCTCATACCACTAATATTCTTAATCACAATTCTTCATATTGGAGCTACGAACTCCAGCAAAGTTTATAGCTGATTGAGCTCAGAGGGGGCCAAGCAAGCATACATGCCTAGAAACTTTTCAGACTCATTGAACTCATCTTCGATTGGCCATTCTTGGTGCTCAACTTCAGCCTGCATCCTGCTCGTCTAGCGGAGAGTGCTGGCCTCATGCGCAATCTCCTTCGGCTTTATCTTCACCATGCGACTTTACTCCGAGAAACTTTACTCCGAGAAACTTATACAAATCAAGGGCTATTTAGAACGAAATGGAAGACAAAAGCAATAACTAACCGTATCAATCCATATTCGATTGATAGCAATAGTTTGTTAACTTTTGCCATAAAAGAACCACATCAAAATCCATGAAGGCAGAAACCGAGGAAAATTGACGGCGGAGCTAGAGTTTTATGTCAGGAAGCAATTGCAGTAATACTTCTTGATGATGGCGACCAAATTCCTTCACTTTTCAATTTTAGGACCAGCCCAGTGGAAAAACCTTCTTGTAAGAGATTCAAGCTTCGATCCTTGTCTTTTTATCACATTATGGCCAAACATTCAAGAAAAAGAATAAGAATTCCATCATTTTTCATATGACTGTTTTGCTTTTCAATTTGAAGAATACGATCCTCCCTCCTTTTAGGAACCAACACTGAGAACAGGGTGCTAAACAAACTGCGCCAGCTCAGGTTTAGGTTCAGGTTCGGCTCGCTAAGTGCTCATTCCAGTTCAGTTTGTTAATAAACAATGACCATCACCTTGGCAACAGTCCTTAACGAAACGAAATGGAGAAAAAGATTCATGTAACCAACCATAAAATTTTAGGATAAAGCCTTGCTGCTACTGCTTTGTTTATATTAAGTAAATTGTAGATGCATGAAACTTTGTTAATATTGGTCCCCAGATTCTTATCAATGATGCAAAACACGAACACCTTGCCTACATTTTCAACCACTACCAACTTGTGGATCTGTTATCATAGCATTTCTACTCCATTGTAGCTTTATCAAGAGCATTCATTCACTTCAGTGATCCACTTGAACATCACTTCAAAGAATAGCAACTTACACATTTCCATACCACGTTATGTAATCTTCTCATTTTCTACTTTTCAGATAATTCAAAAAAAAAAAAATAACCAACAAAAATAATTCATAAATAATCATCTTCCCATTTTCTGCAGGAGCCATCCCTTAAGTTCACCATTATACTTGACAGATACCACATAAGACCATTCCCTCTATCTAGAGATAGAGCAGCGGGGCAAAACAGCATAAACAAATGATAGAGCCACGGCAGAATTTAGTTCAGTAATGAATATAAACAGCCGTAACTTATCTAAGAGCACAATAACATAGCAACAGATGAACACATGTTGACTTAACTAAATGTTTGGCTTCAACGCCATCTTTGAATTGTCCGCTAAATAAAACATAGTAATCACTGCATAAAATGATCAGCCTTTCTTTGGTTATTGATAGACATGATGAATTCGATATATACGACATAAGTTAGTAACCGCTCACAGTTCATATCACTTCATTGGCAAGGTTTATATAATACGTATACAAATTCCATATTTTTTGACATGGCAACGGTCGATAGCTCAATCCTGACATCGAGGTCAATTAAAAGAAGTTGTCGACTCAAGAAGCTGAAGCAAGAGTGCCACTCCCTAAAAATCATCAGTGGTGATGGTCATTCTAACTCACCAGTATGTTCAGTTGCCTCAACCACAGGGGGAATAGCATCCACCTTGTACCACAAGCTCTGCCAATTTTGATCAATGAGTGATATTATGATATAAGAATTAAGTACGGGCCGCTAATAAACTAAGCCAACTCAGGTTCGCCTTAATATGAGTTTGATGAGTTAGGTTCATTTATTAACGAGGTGAATGTGAGACTGCTATGCAAACATATTATAAATTGATTAGTTAGCTAGTTCTGCTTTTCTTTTCTTTTCGGTATTCAATCGGTAATATTATTTGTTAAAGAGCCATGCTCACAAAACGAGCTCCATTCAAGCTTATTTCTCCTTAGCTCGTTTAGCTATCAAGCCATTGCCGAAATAAACCAAAGCCAAGTAAAATGACCGGAAACAAACATGAACAAGCACAAGCTCAAGACAAACTCGAGTTTGACCATAGTACCCAAGCCAAACATTAACATGGGATTCAACTTTTAGCTCGTTTAATGCCCCTAATATTATTTAGCTACAATTAAAGAAACATACCTTTTTGAAAAATGTAGAATAGGTGTTGTCCCATACAAGTCTGTAAGATCCAGCTAGTATGGTGCAGAAATTTCCCTGTCACCCAAAAAAAGCAATGCATAAAGAATATATCCAAAGTGGGCAAAATAAATGTAATTGTTTTACAAGGAAAACAACTCACTTGGTCAGATTTATATCTTCTGTATGGTAAGATAAGCTGCATAGACGAAATCATTGATGAGATACACCCCAAAGAAATGAAAATATTAATAAAACAAATCATGACCCATAGGGCTCCTAGAGGACCACAAAAATTTGAGAGATTGTAGAAAACAATGTCTTACAGTAATCTCGCCGGATGGACTTACATACTCCACACGAAAACCAATATCCTGTGCAAGCAGATATGAATGTTAAAGGTGAGTGTGAGAAGAGAACTAGAAGGGGAAACAAATTTCTGCAATGCAACGGATATCATGAGTTTACAGTATTCAACAAGATGTTCCAAACATGTCCAAGTGTGAAACTGAACGTGTACTGATAATAAATAGTTTTCATTTTGCATTAGTTATGTGAATATGTACATTGGGGTTAATGAGCTGTAGAAAAGAAATGTGATGCATGCATAAAAAATGTTATACTGCATGGGGTTTGGTTTCACACCAAAACATAGGCTCGATTCACTATAATTTAAGAGCTCTTTAGGCAAACCTAATAACTATGCTTAAAACAGTCGATCTATTCTAACTGATTAAATTTGAAACCCTAAATATTTGTTGCACGCTTCCTCTCTAGATGGGAACAGATGACATTAAGTTTCATTTCTAAAGATGAAGCAGCAGCAACAAGAAGACAAACTACTGGATTTCCCCATCTGCAGCCCATCTTCGACTTGTCTAGATCCAGCTAGATATATGCTGTTGAATGTCATTTAAATCCATATTTAGATCTATACATGTCTCTGATTAGGTCTGTAGAGATCCGGGACTATTTTAAGTTCATAGTAATTTAAACTGTTCTTGACATTCCATATGCAAGATCGAGACCTTTTCAATATTCATGCCTCAGACCAATTATTCATGAAATGCAAAGAGACACTGATGGTGACTGTCAATTATAGTACTTCTGCACAGTTGCATTTTTGAACTATCATTTAGCAACACCTGATTACCAGAAAATAACATTAATTCAAATTCTAAGATCCTGGTACTAATTCTACTAGTCTACTATTTAATGTTTAAATTGAAATCAAGTCTAATATTCAAATTTTTGCTCATTCCACGTTGATATTAGAAACATTACCAAACAAACACATGCACACCGTCATCCATAATTTCTACTGTTATAATGCAAATTTCTTTGATACTCCAAATTAATTGCCCTTTTATGTTGATGTACTTGGCTTTTACATTTGTGAGAAAATTTTATAGAACAAGATGAATCTTCTTCCAAAAGTGGTACCATCTAGGCTATCCACATCATCAATTACCCTCTAATATTTCTTTTGGTCTTTCCTAATACAAACTCTCTCTCTCTACGATGTGTCTCTCTTCTAAAATTCCAAAAATTAATGTCCCATGGACCCCTCTTTCCCCCTTACCTCTATTATATATTTTTTATGCTTCATTAGTTATCGTTCTTCTTTACTATCATTTAAAAACTATTCTGAATTTAAATGAATGTCATTAAGAACTATGTCATGCTTTCCATAATATTAGAAACTATCTCGAACCATCACAAATTATAAAACCAAAACTGCCCAATTTTGTTAATTCATGACAAAAATATCCTTCTTCATCCTCATCTCAATCCTAATCCAAACCCCAACCCACCCACCAGGGTGGGCCATTATTTAGCTACCATGTTGCATGAATTTTCCATTTTGCCCCTAAAACAAAATTATTTTCCTTCGCCTTTTCTTTATAAGCATGTATAAACTTAATAACAACATATGGTATCTTATAATTTAAGCAAGAAAATCTCAATAAAATGGTTGACATTCATAACTTTATCATTACTTGAAGTTGATATGTATCATTCGATAAGATCCCAAGAACGCCAAAAATAGTGCATCATTATAAGCACTAAAATCAAGTTCATACTTTACTTTTTATTCCTTCTTAATTTGTTTAGTTTTATATGTGAAAAATCTCGTGCACTGGAAAAATGTGATTATATCCCGCTATACTTATGATTAACTTATTGTAAGTTCTATATACCATTTTAGCTTTTAGAATTAGAAACATATTTACTTTAAAAAATAATTATTTTGTCAGACATACTTTCAACTTAAGATATGTCTCAATTCTCAAAAATTATTGGTGAAATATAAACAAATCTACATGTTTAGTTTAAATATCATAGTATATAGAATTCTTATTTGGAAATATATAACTAAAATATATTGTCATATATGGAAAAAGGCATATATATTATCTGGTCATATATGGTGTTTTGTATTCATCCCTCCTATATTGATATCCTGGTTTCGTCGCTGTCGTCCTTACCGAAATTTCATGATGCAATGATGCAATTAGTTTTCTAGACAGCGGACAGCGACAAATCTATGCTTAGTCTGAGGGGGCACATGACCCCCCGGATTTTGGCCAAAATACTAACTAAAAGAACATCACTATATCTTGACTTCTCCATTTCTCTTTTGTCCAAGTGGTCCCCACTCTTCACTAACTCGGCCCATAATAAAACAAAATGTTCCTAACTATCAAAAACCAAATCCCTAAACATCTCTCATTTTCTATTTCTACTTCTATATTTCTTTTTCTTCTTTAGCTACCAAAGCCCTGGTCGTGACCCTCCCTCGACCTCACCATCGTCGTTCTTGCTCATCCCTAAGGCTTCGATGATCGAAACTCTCAATTCTCATCCTCTCGCTCACAATATCGACAGTTGATCTAAAGTCAATGAATATACATTATATTTTCTTTTAATTAAATTATGCAATTTTCTTAGGGTTTTATCTTTGAGTCTCTTTGGGTTGATGTGTTTAATTGTATTTCTAAGAAATATTGGTTTGTTGAAAATATTCAAGCAATGTTTGTGTTAGTCATCCTTATTTGGTTCTTGTTCATGAGATTTTTTACTTTGAATTGATTAGATTATGGTTACGCAATAAGCATCCCCAATTTTAGGTATTAGGATTTTTTTTAAAACTATTAAACTATTAAACCCAATAAAATGAAATAGATTAATCGAATGAACCTCATCTTGATACTAATGGCTACATCATAGAAGAGTAAATAGAAATTTAGGAATATCATTTTGTTAGCGGTAGTTTATGAGATAAATTATACTTAAATACTATGAGCTTTCCATTTTGGAGGAATATCTTGACCTTATTAAGTGCATTAAAATTGCACAAACTTATCTAGTTGATGTATTTAATTTTCTAAATATTCTTATTTTTATATTTATAAATGTTTTATTTTCAAACAGTTATTGAAAGATTTTTCAAGAAATTAAAACCTAATAAAGGTTTATCTACTTGCATTAAAAATGGCGAATCTTTTCAAAATATCCCCACATAGGGATTGAGCCTAGTCAAGATGAGCTTCCTACCAAGGTTAAATTTTTTTATTAGTATCATTTCTTTTAATGAAAATGAAAAAGAGAAGATCCGAAAAACATACTTCATAAGGGATCCTTGTCAACCCAAAATCATTATTTTTCTTTTAAACAATTTGAACATAAAAGACACGGATTTATTGTCATGCTTCAAAAAACTACGGTAGTTAGTTAGAGTATAGCATAGAGAAAGATGTATCATATTATGTGTGTTGTCTCTTTAAACCCGAGCATGGTGGTCAAGGGGTAGTAAAGTATTTGTTACCAAAGGATTTACAAATTGAAAAAAAATATAAATTTAAGTTGCATGTTGGAGACCATATAGTGTCCATAGAAAATGTTTGAAAGCATGTAACGACTTAATGAAACAAAAGCAACATATAAATATTGCTTTTTCAAACTTCTGATAAAGCAAAACACGACTATCACATTCGTTTAGATGCATTGATTAGAATCGTTTGGATTCTATTACGACAATGATTGGCTTTCTATGATCATGATGAATCTAAGGAATCAATAAACAAGGGAAACTTTCATGAATTCCTAAATTTTCTTAAGAAAGCTAATGATGATATTAACCAAGTTGTGTTAAAAATGCTCCGCCCAACCATAAACTCATGGCACCCAAAATTCAAAAAGGTATTGCTAATGCGAAGGCTTGTTTAACGACCGAAGCTATCATTATAGAAGTTGGGAATGAATCATTCTCTATATTAGTCGATCAAGCTAGCGATGTATCGGATAAAGAACAAATGACTTATTTTACCTATGTGAATATGAAAGGATGCGTCATCGAGAGGTTTTTCTGTGTTGTGTATGTCAGCGATACTACTTTATCATTGAAGGCAGCTATTGATTCTTTTTTTAGCACGCATGGTTTGAACATGTCAAGTTTGCGAAGGCAAGATTATGATGGGACAAGTAATATGCGAGAGAAGCTTAATGGTCTCAAAAGTTTAATATTAAAATAAAATTCATCTGCATATTATGTTAATTGTTTTGCCCATCAACTCTAACTAGTACTTGTAGCGTTTGCTAGAAATCATAATAAAATTGCTTCGTTCTTTAATCATATTGCAATATTAACAAATATAATTGGATGCTCATGCAAATACAGAGGTATTCTTTGAGAGAAACAATTTTAAAAGGTTGTTGAAGGAATTTGCAATGGTGAAATTATAACCGGACACGGTTTAAATCAAGAAACAAACTTAAAAGGGCAGGAGACACAACATGAGTTTCTCATTATGGTACAATTATCAGTTTAATTTCATTATTCTCCTAGAAGATCGACATGCTTGAAGTTTTCGTGAGAAAGAAGCACGTTCGGATAAAAAGAGTCAAGCGGCTTAACTTTTAGAGTTGATGCAATCTTTGAATTTGCATTTTTATTACACTTGATGAAAACTATTATAGGAATCACTAATGATTTGTCGCAATCATGAAAAGAAAAGATCAAGATTTTATGGATGCCACGACTCTTATCTAAATATCCAAGCAAAGATTACAAAAAATGAAAGAGGATGGTTGGAATGATTTGTTGAAAGATGTGAGTAATTTTTGTGATAAGCATGAAATAGATGTCCCGAAAATGGAAGATGTATTTGTTGTTCGAGATCGATCGTGTCGGCGAGCCGAAGCAAACACAAATCTTCATCATTTAAACTTCAATGTTCTAAAAAACGGTTTAAGCGGCCGCCTAGATGGAAGCGTTGTGAACCCACTCCGATTCACCCCTAGACGGCTTAATTAACCGGTTTAAGCGCTTAATATGTGCTTGAGCTGCCCAGACCGCTTAAGCAGGCGCCTAAGCTTACCAAGCCTACTTAATGGAATCAAATTTAGTCATTTTTGAAACATCACGGATCGGATTTGTTCTCTTTTCACCATACCTGACCCAAACCCATATTTAATGATATAAAAGTTGGTCAATTTTGTCATTTTTCAGAATAATATTTGAATTGTATAGCTCAAAATCTACTTTTGCTGACTTTTACTGTTTAAACATCAATATGTTACTGGTTATTATATTGAATTATCATTATATTTCTATTTCTACTGCTGAAATTTCAATGTGTTGTTTTCTATACTGAAATGTCAATATAAAGCTAAAATTTTAATACATATATATATTAAATATAATTTTAACCCAAATTTAAAAAACCGCCTAAACAGCGGCTAGGCAGTTCCCAAACCGTTCAGCTCCGCCTAGCGTTTTTTACAACCTTAATTTAAGGTTGAATTATTTTATACCGTGATCGATACACAACTTCAAGAATTAAATAACCGATTTAATAAAGTTAACACAAAGTTATTATTATGCATATCATGTCTTGATTCAAGTGCTTCATTTTCCGCATTTGATAAAACCAAGCTAATTTGTTTCACGCTGTTTTATCCTTTTGAATACTCTCCAATAAGTCTCATGGCACTTGATAATCAACTTGAGAACTATCTTTAGGGTGGTAACATTAATGATTTTTCTGAAGTGAAAGGAATTAGTGAACTTTCTCAAACAACAATTCAGAAAAAGAAACATAGTGTATCCTTTAGTTTTTTTGTTGATAAAGTTGGCAATAATTTTGCCGGTGGCAACTGCCATAGTGGAAAAAGAATTTTTTGCGATGAAAATTACCAAAAGTTCATTACGTAACCGAATGGAAGATAATTGGTTGAATGATTGCTTGGTAACATATATCAAAAGAGACATGTTTGATATCATCGACAATGAAGCTATCATGCAATGTTTTCAAGATATGAAGTATCGCAAAATGCTAATGTAAACAATATTTTTAAAATGTATGATTAACTAGTTTATCGCTTTATTGTATTATTTCAAATTTCTGTGATGGTTCTTATATACTTATTTTGTCAGATCGTTTAATTAATCAAAGAAATCTATAATCTTTTGGTGCCTCCTCTAACCCAAAATCCTGGTGGGTCTGCCACTGGTTCCAGATAAGTTTGGGGGAAAATGAAGATCAAATCGACTGGTTATTTATTATTATTTTGATTGTTGACTACGAACCTATAAATCTTTATAATTTGCTCAAACTTATTTCTTAGATAACATATAGCAAAAGCACGATTATAAATGAATCATAATACATGCACCAAATTCAAATGGAATCGTTGGCATATCTATTGCTCAAGAATATAATGTCACAATAGCATCAATTTTGTATTCGAAAACATATGGAGCTTTCCTATTTTTTTTATGATTCATCAGTAGTTGGGTGGTATTGCATGTGGTGGAGGAAGAAGGAGGTATGGATTTGATTTGAGATAGAGATAGAAGGAAAGATCAAAGAAAAATGTGGTTTTCTGTAAAACTAATAGGAGGGTATAATTTTCTGAACAATTTTGTCAAGTTTTAAAATAGTTCAAGATAGTTTCTGATAATATTAAAAGTATAAGTTTTTTTTTTATAAATTACACATAAGTTGTTTGATAATTTAGCCTAAATAGAACACGATGGGGGGTATATTGCACTTCCAATTTCTATTAAAAGAGAAAACTGATATAAAGGGGGGAAATTCTTCATCCTTAGACAGTCCACGTCATCACGACATTTCAACGAAAAAATATTACATAGCCAAAGAAATAGGATAGTTTAAAGAACTACCGCAACTCTTATTTAAAATTTTGAAAATAAAAAATATTGCAACAAAAATAATTATAATCTCTACTATACTACAACAATAATTTCTTCATATATTCACATGCAACTAGAGAAAAAACTTCAATATAAGAGAGCACTAAATCGGCTTCTTAGTTCTTATTAATTACGAAGCTAAATCCATAAGTTAACTAGCTAACCCTGGGAGTCTAAAGATATTAAACTATTATAGTCCGCACAAAATGTAGTTGGTTTCTATGATCTAAACCCTATTTGCACATTCTTTTGTCCTGTCTATATCTGCTTATAAAAGCCTCTACACGGAAGAAGGCTCGGCTAACAAATAACAAGACGTATAGAAATGGTTATATGTACAAAAGTGTAAATAAAAGTGTAGCATTAAAGTTCAGATGCATAGAAGTATTTTTCAATAAATGTACAAAATAGTATTGCAATGTGAAAAAACACAATGCCACATTATTCATTGTTCTTTAAACTGGAATGGTTAGTTTTTTTCTAAGTTTAGGTCTTTCAAAAATGTAAGATTAACGAACCAATCACATTTGATACACTATCAATTCCTGAGTTCTTGTGCATGAAGGAAAGTATATAATCAATTTTAAGTCAAAAACAATATAATACATTTAACAATTTGCTATTTATTTTTCTACGGAAATGGCCCTTAATACTGCAGAATGTAAGAAACAAATTCTTATAGTTGACCCCCAAAAAAATTAGGAATTGGGATATAGGCTTCTTGTTGGTTTTGTTGTATATTGTTTTTGACTAAAAAATTACAAATTGTATAGGCTGTCAGAGTTTTGTATAGGAATCACGGCAATTAAACAAATAAAAATTAGTGTTCTAGCAGAAATGTTTACATACCTGGCTAATAGTCCCTTGTATTAATGAGAAGTCCCAAGCGATGTACGAGTTCACAGAATCAACAGTCAAGTTGACCTAAAAACATGTTAAATTAACAAATTCAAGGAATCAAAAGTTATATTAACAAGTACAAAGTTAGTCATAGAATTCAGACTTGGGAACTATACTATTATTCTCTGCTATTTCAGTGCTATTATAGCATCCTAACCACACATCTTAAATAAAAAAATCAGCAAACTTGTGGGTCCCACTGTTTTGCCCACCCATCCACCATTGGATTTGATAGAAGGCAATAGGGGGGAGGGGAATCCATACAATCCAGTGACTAAAAGAACAAGAATGCATATAAAGCATGTTTTTTGATAATTTAGCATATAAAGCATGTTAATAGAATTGAAAATTCAAACCTCCTGGGTGAAAAAATAACAAGGAACAATAAGAAGTCTGTCAAAGTGAAAGATAGATGCATAGAATCCAATAATCCTATCAAAAAGAGCTATATGTACGATTTGTTTGTATCATCTAATCAATAGCAACTCTTCCTCACAAAGACACATGGGAATTACTGCGTGCATGCAATTCTACTGTAAGAATGTATTACAAAAAAGGGGATATAGATGATGAAAAATCGGATACCAAGAAGCACGTCTAAAATAAAGTCTTTGATACCCGCCACAACATTTTTTACAACCAGGATTATATCTCCATTTTTCCATTGTAAAAACAACAAAAGAATATAAATAAACATGGAATCGTAGCCTCATGCAAAGGTGTAGGATGCTCCATCAGTGAGCCAGACCCCTATAACATTGGTTATCCAGATAAGCCACCTTGTGATACAAGTCCTTTAACTGATATCAACATTTAAGTCTGAGTCACCCTCCAACCAACAAAGATGCCGGTTACTGAAGCATAATACAAGTCAGAGGGAACTATGAAAGCAGCATTTAGACACACTTCAAACAGGAGGAATATTGATTTTGACAGAGAGATGACAGGTAGTAACTTCCACTGCATATAGCAGACTCGACTTCTTTTAGGTAGTTCGCTTGGATGGCTCTCATAGCTATACCTCAACAATCTTGACTACACTATAAGTCAACAGTGCTTATGATCTGAACATTGAGGAGAAAACAGATTCGCATCCTCTAGTGCAAGAACTTTGGGGTAAGAGTCATGGTGGTGGTGGCGGTTCAAGTATTCAAAAGCATTACTTCTGTGCAGTTTTCATAAGGATCTGCATCATCACATGTTTCAATCTACAAGAATTCCAATCTCATGGATCTGAATCATTGGACGTCAATCTATAATTCAATCCACATGTTCCAAATATGACAGAACATTAACAAAAGATAGAAATCCTTCACTATATCTATTATATGGGCATTTACTCAACTTTCCATAACCATGTAAAACATAAACGAGAGTTAAAGGAGGCACAGAATTTGGTGCACCGTTGAATTCAGAAAACATTATCATATGGTTTGCTGGATTGTATCTCATTCTCCGCATATTTCACGTTTAGTTTGAAGGAAAGGATTCAGAATCCAAAAAAACTAAGATGGACTGCACAAGAATATTTCCTTAACCTTGTTACTTCTAGCATCGCCGCCTATGCTTTTGACATTCGGTTCCACTAGAAACATCTTAAGACACACTTCATATATAATGTATGTTTAATTAGGATATGTGAATATTCAAAACAAATTTTGGTTAAGAATGCAGTAAAATTTCGGTCAAGGATGTTTAATAGTGGACTGTTCCCTTCTGAAAAACTTAATAACGATTGAACCAGAGGTTGTTAAAATCATTTTAGATATGCACCGTTATGTTAGGTTTTGGTACTCTCTATCATGGTCCAAATGTACAGCCTTTGTCCTAATTCTTCCCAATCTCCTCGTTCAAAAGCTGCTGCGATACAAAAATTACGGGGGTTTTAAGCATGGTTTGAAATCTCGGGCAATCCGATCCGAGACGGGCCATTCCGATCCCAAAAATGACAGTCTGAGTTTCGATACCGAGATTGGAACCGAGTTTCTAACCGTTGAAGCTTGGTTTACAAATTGATAATAGGAGATGCAAATTAAGTTAACTAATGAGTTATGGGTTTATAGTTGTTAAGTGGTTTATTAGACATCATTAAATATGAAAATATTATCAAAATGTTAATAGTTATCGTTACAACATACTGAAAGAAAGAAAAACTCTGCAAATCATCAAGTGCTAAAATATGTGTCAAATCGTTTATAGTTATTGTTACTGTTTATTTAAAAATTATACAAAAATTTATTTGTTAGTTAAACATTAAGAATCTGATTATTCCGATACGATCCGAGATGACCATGCCAATTATAGCCAAGATGGCCGATTCCGATCCCAAGAATGGCAGTCAGCTACCAATACGGATAATAAGATTTTTAAATCCTTGGCTTTAATGTCTGAATAACTAATAAACAGTTGAAAATATCTGCCAGCTGAGAGCTCAGCAGGACATAACATAAATTAACAGTTCCAACATCCCCTAATTATTCTGTCCAAACTTAGGAAGTCTCAGTGGGTAATTTCCTAACAGCTCTTAGACGCATACCAAAGTTTTACAAGGCAAAATCTAGCAATAAAAGAACTCAAAATTAAAAGGTTGAAGGTATAAAAGGTTGGCCTGATTTCATTATCATGTAGTACCTCATGTGTTTTTCCAGGAGGAATAATGATTTCTTTATATTCATCAGCTTTCCTGCTAAACATTAAGCAAAAGTCTTTAGACTTAGATGAAGATTTTGCATTCTTTTCTAGATGGAAGCAAAGGTAGATGGGTAACTGCATCTTAATCCTACAAATCAAAGTAGAGCATACCTAGATTCAGTAGCACCGGCATCCTCTGCTGATATAAAGAAAGGAGAATTTGCAAAGACCTCGCTGCGGTGAGTATGTCAAAACATGAACAGCAAACAGTAAATGCAGATTCAATGCTACAAATGTCTGACTATTATTATTTATTAAAGTGATTCTCATAAAAAAATCTTCTGTAACACTGCTACACATTCATACAGGGAACCAATTAAAGCCGGAACAATTATTGCAATATGCCAACTGTAACAATAAGATCTGTAATTTTGTATGAACTGCAAAAGGGTCGTAAGTGGGAAAACCAAGGTTCGAGGTTTCGTCCAAAACCACCGATACGTGATCGTTCGTATAAGTTTGGGTGGAGACCGATACGAAGCCAGCCCATTTTTGTCATTTTTGCTATCATTGTGATCACTATAGGACTTGATCGTTAGATCTGAGGTGTTTTCGTGGTGAATAGTCGCTACTTGCTCGCCAAAGACGGGTGATCTTGACTATTAAGAAAGCTAAAAGAAAAAAGAAAATATCGAGCTCATAGAGATAGAGAGGGAGATGTGAAAGAGAGGGGAAAAACAACTGGTCATGCCTACTTTTTCAGCTTCCAGGGTTGCCCGATTATTTTTTGTGGATCAAGTGCAGAACCAAGATTGAGACCATACCTTTCATTTATGATACAACTGATCAGGTTAAGGCAACAAAAGTCGACCCAAACCATATATTAATACTTATCTAAGTATACTTTTCAGTGTATTTTGCATTAGGTCTTGTCTTGGCTGGATTTTTTAACACTAAAATCATTGTCTTGTGATATACAACCATAAATTTAATATATTTACATATATGTATGTGTATTACCGTCAAAACCAAAACCTGAACCGAGATAAGCGTAACTATCCGAAACCCACCAAAACTAATAAAATTTTGAGAGACCGAAACCGAGTTCTCGAACCTTGGGAAAAACGCTTTACCCATCATCCATTTAACTCTCATATGTGCCAGCTAGAAACGGACCAAACTTGGATCCATATCCAAATATCTGAACAGAAGAGAAAAATCATGTGAAGCCAATGAATCAAGTTGACTTCTACACAAGATCCCTACCAAGTCTGGAGTGCATTAAAATGTATAACCAAAAATATTGACCAAAGAAGGGGACTGAGCGTCTAACTCTCAGAAATATACAGAATACTCATCATGTTTAACATTATTTTTAGGAATAGTATTACAAATGTATATTATGCATGAGCTTAAATGCTTAAAGCTAGTATTTATTATACATAACACGGATTGAAGAACGGTAATTCACAATCAGTGAAAACCCACTGCTTTTCTTTCATTCCAGTACATTCACACTAATTCAGTAGAAATTTGGTTTCTTTTCAGTACACTCTTGATATGTTAAATACACAAATATTTCTTGATAAGTAACTTTCACATTATCTGCAATGTGGACACTGATCCAGATCAAAAAACCATAAGAAACCTCAAGTCTGACATCAAATAACAATAGTTTTGCTGCGATTGAAAGTAAAATCGTGCCAAGTTGAGGGCTTTTAGAATATTCTTGACTCGGGCTAGACTTCCACTCAGCCCATAAATATACGAGCTCTTGCAACTTGTTGCCTTTAGAGGGTTCGGTTTTTATTAATAAAAGCAATCAGACTTGAGCTAAGTTACAAAAGGCTACTTATTCCTTCCAGTAAAATTTCTTAATTCCAAAAAATATTATAGAACTACCATTTTCAGGTCTAGCTTCAATATGCAACTCACCAATTGGGCTTTAGCTCAATTGGTACCAATTTCCTCTCCAATGTGAGAGTCGCAATTTCAATCCCCGGAGGGGTTTGATTTCAAAAAAAATACAATATGCAACTCCACCACGCTGAAGCTCATCATGAAAGAACCCTTAATGTTGGCCAAAACTCTGGAAACTTCATTTTTATTAAATTTTATTTCAGTTTTTCTTGATAAATAGGTCCCTTCCAGGACATGACCAGGGGTACCTATCTGCTTTTAACCCCTTATTCTTCTCTCTAATCAAATAAGCTTCTCTTGGTCTTGGATAGTCAACTATCAAAAACTCCTCCCAGACTTAAACTGATCATATTACTCATCAAAAGCTTTTTATGATGCAAATGCGTTTAATTTTTTTAAGATTTAATAACATAGAGGTAACACAAGGTTATAAATTGGGGGGTGGGGGTCAGATTGTGAACTTTATATGTGCCTCTAAACCAAGTTGAGTGGATGATCAATAAAGGCAGTCAAGGTAAAATTGTGAGTTTACACACCCAAATAACTCTGATATTAAAAGCAACCACCTAAAATCCTAAAACTAATGTGGTAGAGGATCTACGTTAGATCAAAGTGTACGCATTTTATTATGCACCACACCAACAGCCTAATGAATTGAGTAAAATTAAAGATGTAAATGCTCTTGATGATTAATCTTCTCCACTAAGCAACATCCTACAATCAAATAGCGGATATGGCATAGGATTTATGAGGGATCAAGTATACATGAAAAAACAAGCCTTTACACAATCTTTTTTAGATTGGCTATACTAAATTCTTTGGTCGTCTCTTATGGAGGCATGGATACTTGCACCAGGATGTTATCCATGTCTCCAACATTTATCAGATACCGTGGATTGTTTGACACTTTCCTGACAAAGTCATGCTCACCTATACATGTGTGGTACATATGCACATAGTATATATGTCGCGTCATGTAGTATAACGAGAGATTTAATTCACTTCCATTAGCTACCTTTTAATGGGGGGGACTTCAAAAAAAATTGGCAATTCAGCTGACTGAGGGTCTAAACATAGCATCTCAGACACCATGTTTAAAAAAAAAGTGATGACATCAGCGAGCATATGCCGATTTGGAATTTGGAAATTTGTTGCTAACCGAACCAAAGCCGGCCTTACCTATGGAACAAACCAACTGAGTGCTGCAAGTTAAACCCAGCCTAAACAAAACCGAAAGGGTCGATCGGTTTGGATCAAGCTCCGGTTGGGCCGTGCGTGCTGTTGTTGAGTTGTTGGAAGGAGAAATCCTCAAATCAGTGAAATACTAAAACCCTCAACTAGAAAAGAATCAGCCAAATGAATGATGACTCTCATCATGTCATATCCACAACCACATATCACAGGCCCACAACACAGAAAATGAAGAAATCCCTAAAATTGCTTTCGTTTTAAGTTAGAGATTCATCAAACTTTTGCCCCGGAGTCGACACTCGTGGGTAGTGAAGAAAATCTGAAAGAGTAGGGTTAGATTAAGGTGGTAAGAGAAGAGGGACAATCACTGAGGTCGTGTATGGTTCTCATCGCAAGAGAAGAGAGAAGAAAGATTAAATAGGAATAGAAAGGTGAAAAGAGTAATTATGGCCGAGTAACTGGCAAAGTTTAAAATCTCGTGATTGGTTTCGGTATTGGAAGATCACTTTTGGGATCAAAATTGGTTGTCTTGGATCAGAATATCGGATTTTACATTGTTTGATTAAAATTGTATTCAAAAATTAGTGAAGTTCTTAAATAAATAGTAAAAGTACCGAATACTTTTTTCTGTAAATACAATAAACAATTTGACAAATTCTCTAGTGATTAATGATTTTATACTGGTTCTTTTAAAATTCAATAAAAAATACTATAAACTTTTGGATATATTTTTCAGTTATTCATGATCTCAGGTTAACCGCAATAACCCATCTATTATTAAACAAATTAACGCATTAAAAAACTTAATACTAAAACTCCACTAATCAAATAGTAAACCTAATATTACATTGTTACTTGACAGTGAACTCTATAGGTACCGGAACTCAAACGGTCATTTTTGGTATTGGAATATGGCAATCTCAAACCATGGTAAGTGGGTACTGTAGGAGGGGGGTTGTCTATAAATTTGGGTGATGAGAATTGACTAAATAAACCAAATATTTATAAAATGACAACATACTCAATCCAAAACCTTCACAAAACCGAGTCAAATTGATCAAAACGGGTCGGGTCCACCGGTTACGCGGTCAAACCTTACTTTTTGCTCAGCCATAGATAGCATAAAAGGTAAAGTGTTCGATCTCCAAAGAGCGAGAAGCACATATAGCATTGTGCAAATTGTAAGCCATACAAATTATTAATAAGCATGTATAGCATTTGGTTCAGTCGTGTACAACAGAGAACAAAATTGTAGTTACTAAGGCAACTTGAGGTAGTGATAGGACAAAACGAATATGAATAGAGGCAATTAAAAACGATATGTTAATTGTTAAATTAACCCAAGATGGCCCTTAACAAGCAGAATGAAAAACAAAGAATTTATATAGCCGACCCCAAAAGTTTTGGATAAAGGCATGTTGTATATTACAAAAATATGAAAATTAGTTCTAAGAAATATGATAAATAAGAAAAATAATACAAGCCCCAAAAAAGAATACAACATATTCCTCAATTCCAATAATGAGTTTACATACATACTTCATATTAGCATTTCAAGTAAAGAAAAGCAATTAGTAACCTAATAATAATCAACAATTAATTGTAACCAATGCTTTTAGGTTTCGGCCGAAACTTGAAAGGTTTCAACTATTTCAGACCGTATCGGAGGAGACGGGTCCGAAAAATCGTAGAATTTCTTGTTTTAAAAATGTACAAAACGAAACTTCACGATATAGTGAAATTTCGACCGAAATATTTGTTGTTACTTCAAAATTTTGTCGCCGCCAAAAATAAGTTTAAGCAAATATTCAAAATTCAAAACTTTTCCCAAAAAAGAAAACTTTAGAAGAAAGAGGCAAAAGAAACTTAATGAAAAAATGAAGTGTCGATGCTGCAAGAGACGAGCGGTTGTTACCTCATGCTATTAATGCCGCACCATGTTGCTACTACAAGTGACGTGAAGAGACAGAAAGGCTTTGAGTTTTGAGAAAACATAGGCTTGGATGTGTATAAAAGTTAAGTGGGAAGAAAAATGGTATTGATTTAGAATTGAATTAATTACCAGCTATGTCGCCGGTAAGGTAGATCAAAGCTATTTCTTATAAATATATGAATTTTTAATGTAGCATATTAATCGTTTTAGTCAACTTACAATTCAAAAGCAAAACAACTCAGGTTTAAATTGTATATTATCTAATACATGCAACTTTTAAAGGTTATATAATTTTGGACATCCCAAAGTTTCTTATTAAATCTTTGATATCACCGATGCATTGTAATGAAAAAGTTTCTTTAAATACTTTAATGTAATACTTGTCATAATAAGTTAAATAAATTAAGAGAGGCAGATATGTGAAATGGTCTTTTATACACACGTACGCACTTTTTTTGTTTATATTTACTTTTTTACGTGATGTAAAAGTTATTTGATGGTAAGAGAAGATTTCATAAGAAAAAAGCATAGTAATATCATGGTATCTTTCACACCATTTATTGTGATTTTCTCTCATATTATTCATTTACACAATTCTTTAAAATTTAAGCTCATTTATTAGTTATTATTTAAATATTGAGTATTAAGAGGAGATTCATCTTTCATTCAAAAAGTCAGCACGTTCTAATTATGTGTTTTTGGGGGAATTTTATTTTTGGTAGAAAAGACGCATATTCCATTAAAAATATTTAGGAAAAATATATTACATGAGTAATTAAGTTTTTTGATATAACTAGGACGCCATAATTACATCAAAATTAATAAAAAAATTAAGAATGAATTTAATTAAGAAAGAACCTATAATTGGAAAGGTTGAAAGTTTGTTACAATATTTTTGAAACTGAATTAAATTATTAATTTTGGCGATAAAATTCTATTACGATTTAGAAGATACATTTAAAATTTGAAAATATGATAGATTAATTTTCAGATTAATTTAGGAATATTTAAGGATAAAAACTTACAAATACATTATGCTTCAAGAATATGAACATCTTAGAAATGAATTCAATTTAAGAAAGAATTAATTAGGAAATGTTTAAAGACAATTATTACAAAATATGAAAAGACAAATTATCAAAATCATTTTACACAATCCCTTTCCGAGAGTTCTCTTGTAGTTTATAAAACCTCATACTTCTATCTTTTTTTCTTCTCTCATATTCTCTTTTCTAGTTTTTAATTGAAATTTAAATATAGTAAAGTTAATTTTTCTTCATTATCTAACGTTTTATCTTTTCATCTCGTTTTTCTTTTCAGAATTAGACTACAAATTAGAAGGTTCGATAAAATTCTGAGGGTAAACTAATTATATCTCGATTGCCTTCAATCCTTTTATTGTCTTCAAGAATTTATTTTACGATATTGAAATAAATGAGAGGAGAAAAAGAGAATTAACATAAAGAATGTTTTAGGGAAATATAATGGATAGATATGACTAAGCTTAATTCTCTTTATGTAGGCTGTCAAAGTTATTTTTAAGGTAGAGTTTAAAGTTAGAGAAGGATTGGAGAAGTGATGGGCTTTTACACATGGCTTTTAATGATAAGCGGGTTCCAACAATAAAAATCAAGTCTTGTTGAGGTGTGACTCATTTTATATTTTATATCTATGTGTTTCTTTTGTTGTTTCCAATATGGTCCCATCATTTTTTTTTACTTTCAACATAGGCAAAAACCATTTGACATCTAATTACATATACTAAACACGCGTACACTACGGGTATTCTAACAGCCCTTCAAGCTGGAGCATACATATCATACATTCTCGGCTTGTTACAAATAAAATGCACTATATTCCTGCCTAAAGGTTTTGTGGATAAATCCGCTAACTGATGAGCAGATTAGACATAATAAGTATCGATGCCGTAATCGTGGAGCCACGGCCGTTCCAAGAGAATCTTATAAGACGTGTCGGTGTCGATCACGTATATCTTAGCTTCAGTTTGCAGATCCCCGAATTTGATTGGCAAAGCTATAGACCCCAGAACTTGCTGGCAGTTTTGATTGAAGCCTTGAATGACAATCATTTCCCTTGACAGGTGTCGGACGTCCATTGACAAACTCTTTAGTGTCCGCAAGTTCATGATGTTCACTGAGGACCCCGGATCAATCAATATGTGATTAATCCGATCTCCGTCGCTGTACCCGGTCACGTAAAGCGGCCGATTATGCTCAGCCGTTCCCAGGAGCAAGTCTTCATCCTTAAACGTGACTGCGGCGGCTTGCAAAGTGTACTGCGCTTCTTTCATATTAATCTCCGCAAAGCGAGCCTGATACCGCTCAGGGTTTTGTAGGGCATGAATGAGAACATCTCTAAGCTCTTGAGATAGAAGCAAGGCATCGTAGATGCTAAGGAGAGACGGAAGCTTTCGGAGGTGAGCCAAGACATTATAGTCTACTGGGGAAGGACTCGAATCTTCATGAGCAAGTTCTCTGCCATCTTCTTCATTAGCGACTTGTTTTTCCTTCCCTTTTGGGGCGTTGCCCTGATTTGGCGGTAGAGCCATGCCGCTTCTAAGCTGGATTTGGCTGGCCTTTATGGCGAGCTCCTCGTCCTCTTCGGGAAAACAGAGCTCCTCCTCAGAGTCGCTGCCAAGATGGATGGCGTAGCAGATCACTACTGGGATCTCTTCATTGGAGTCTTCTTCTAACTCCTCCAGAATTTCAGCCGCTCGTACAGGGAGGAACTTCTTCAATTGAATCAGAGTTCTTTCCTTCTGTTCATATTCTTCAAGGGAATCGATATATTTTTGAATGGTCGATCTCCCTACAGACTCCTTTTCGCGCCGAGCTGCACTTTTCTTCTTCTTGAGCTTTTTGGATTTTGAGCCTGATGGAGCCGCATTGGCAGCTAGAAAGGTAGGCTTCTTCTGCCCTTCCTATTCTGTCGTGGGCTCTTTCCTAAGTAGCTTTATCATCTTCTTCGTCTTATTAGATATGTGCGTACTCCACGGAGGCCGCGATGAGTCCGTTTCATTTCTCAGGGCAGCGGGTTCGGCTGTCTGCTCCCAGAAGGCTTCAGCTTCTGTCTGTATAAAGTTGGTGGTTGCAACTTTATTGTTCACCAACACACTTTTGGACAGCTCGATCTCTCCGGTCCTGTACTGCTTCTCGACCCAGTCCTTGAAGATATAGCAATCCTCGATCGCATGGCTCACTACTCGGTGGTACGGGCAATACAGGGGATTGTCGGTCATTTTTGCTTCTTGGGGTCTTTTCGACTCCGGCAATTGTAGGCCGTTGTTCAAGGCATCTTTAAATATCTTGCGGACCTTGTCCCTTCTGAAAGAGTAAACCTTGTTCTTCTTCTCCTCTAGGGAAGGCCCATCTCCTCCCAGCAATGGCTTTCGAGACCGGTTGGTTTTGGATTCGCCCGCCCTTCGCTTTTCTTCATTGTCGGACGCATTGAAGGCATTGGTACTGCTGGAACTCCCGCTTCTACGGTTGTCGTCCCGCTTGCTTTTCTAAGTTTTGTCTTTCTGAGAGTCCGGGGTAGACTCTTGCTTCGAGCGTTCCAGCATTTGGACTCTCTTAGTTAGCTCTTGAAACGTCTTGAGGCCTGCTGTACACAAGAACAGGACCATTCAATTGCTGAGGTTCCCAATGAGAAGGCTGACGGACTGGTCCTGCTCCAGCGGCGGTTCGCACTTGCCTGTGAGATTACGCCATCGGGCGATAAAGTCGGTGTTGCTTTCATTCTTCCCGGCTTGGTCCTCACAATGTCGGCAATGGAGAATTTATCACTGACACTTATGAACCTTTGCAAAAACAGAGACTCCATTTGGGCAAAGGTAATGACGGACCCGTCCGGTATACTCGCGTACCAATCGAAGGCGACACCGGTTAGGCTGTTAACAAACTGACGAAGAAGGAGCGCGTCATTGCCCTCTGTATTTCCGCACGATGCTTTGAAGTGGGCGACGTGCTGATTTGCATTCTACGTTCTGTCAAATCTTCCGAACTTAGGAATGACGTAGCCGCTAGGGAACTCGATCATATCGTACTGTGCGGGATATGACCGCCCACTACTGCCAATTTCTTTCTGGGCTTCAGCTTCGGCCACCAATGTTTTAACCTTGCTGGTGACCAAATCTATTATCCGATCTTGTGTTAGCGGGATGGTGTTATCTGGGACCAAAGCGTCCCAAGAAGCGGAATGTGGTCGGCTTTCGTGCGGCTCGACCAGTCTTAGACCCAAAGGAACAGGCATTGGCTACTTCGGATTGTCATCACCCGGCTGATGAGTAGCGACTTGTGCTTGATTAGGAGGCGCTCGAGCAATTTGAGCCGTAAGTTGTATCACAACATTCGTTAGGTCATCAATTTCCGAATAGAGCTTGGCCATCTCTTTATCTTTGCTCTTGAGCTATTTTCGAAGCTCTTGAAGCAGCTCTTGCTCCGCGGTCCTGGGGCGGAAAGTCGGCTCTTCCTCGCTGTCCAAGCTTGACTCTGCCTGGACCGAAATGTCCTTCTGCCTATCGTCCTCATCGAGAGGGTTTTCATCATCCAGCGGAGGCGGCTGTTCTTGGGAAGCGTCAACCACATTCAAGCCAGATTGGGCTTGGGATGTGGTGGCCCCATCCTTGCTTTTGCTGCGAAGGTTGTCGCTGGGGCACCCTCCTGCCATATAGACCGTATGGATAATATATCTGGCCGTCTTTTTATCATCAGCGGCTGATTTCACAGATCGCTGTCTTGACCCCCCCTGTTTCGGTAGCGGGAAGTCGATTGAAGGCGGCTGGCCTGACCAAGTTCTTGAATGGTGCCGGCGCTTCTTTTCTGGGTTTGCCCCGCTGCTTTCGTGCGGCACAGAGCGCCTGATAGACTCTTGAAGAGACAGTGTCATACATTTTCTGTTGGGGCCGGGACACGTCACTTTGTAGCGACGTTCGGGCCGTTGTCTTCTTGATTCTAGCGGTCATGGCATTTCTCTGAACTCACTTCAGAGGTTCGAAGGAATTGCTGATTTTTACGACCGACTCAGCCGTCATCACAAAGTAACCCTGCTCTTGGAACTTCACAAGATTCCACTTGGCCGAAGCCCTGGCCCTCTTGTTGGCTCGATACCTGAGCCGCTTCGGCCTTAACTTTTCTGTTCTAAGCACCTGGCAGACTTCGGCTCTTCGGGAAGCCGTTGTAGACAGGGATGGAGGACTTTGAGATACGCCTGATCGTGCATTTGATGGAGTCATCGCCTGAGCTAGTCCGCAACGTTTGATGTTGCCCTTTGTACCGGAAGTCTTGCCCCCCGCTGGAGCACCAGAGAGTCGTTCAGACACCGTCTTAAGTTTCGATTGAGATGCCTTAGCGATCACAACATTCGGCCTCTTGCCCCTTGAGACCAGCTTGGCCACCTGTTTCGCCGGTGTTTCTGCCAGACGAGCGCTTCCGGCAAGGTAGATGATGACGGAGCCAAACTGGCGGGGCAGTTCCTCCCACTGTCGACTGAGGCTTGCGGGGAGAACCACACGAGCGTTGACCTTGACCACGTACGAGGTTAGGGTCGCGTTGGAAGCAGAATTCGTCTTCGGAGACATTGTCGTTGAAAGTTGATTGCTGCACGAAAAAAACATTATTTCAGTACAAATATCGGCATATATGTTAAATGAGTTCGCATGAACACTTGACCCGAGATCTGGGAGGAGAGACCGTCCCACCGGGCGTGCCAGAATCTGTGGGGTGTTTTTCGTCACCCCATTGAGATGGGAATACGCGCGCGCTTGTCAGGCGTACTACAGATTCCTCCTGCCTAGGGTAAGCGGGGTTTATTGATTGTGGGATCCGAATCTCCGGCAGCCGCGGACTAAGCTACCGTTAATTACCCCTCGCATTTAGAGCGAGAGAACCTCCGATTGATGGGTTAAACTGGTCATGCGAACTCAATGTGCAGTGTCGGTGTGTTGTGTTTTTGAGAGGGGCGGTGTTGAGGAGTGTGTGTATCTATATATACACATGTATACATATATATAATAAGGGGAAAAGCATCCAAAGGACGCGTGGGGCCAGCGCCTCACGTGTCTGGGCGCTTAAGCGCTCGCGCACCACGTGGCCGACACGTGGGCGCTGTGCGCTTAGGCGCTAGCTCACCATGTGTCCGGCACGTGGGAGCGCTGGGCGCTCGAGCACGCAAGCGCACCACGTGACCGGCACGTGGACGCTGGGCGCTTGGGGCGCTGGGCGCTCGGACGCCGGCGAGGAAAAGGGGCTTTTAGCCCCAGAAATGGGATTTAAACTCCCGAAAGAGAATTTATAGTGGAGTTTTTTTGGAAATGCTGAATCGGCTTCTCCCTTGAGCTCTGGATCTTCCCAATGTGGGATTTTTAGGAGATGGGTCTCCTTCGTCCTCCTCGTTTGGCTGGATCTTGAAGAAAGGGAGGGTGAGATTTAAAGATCTCCCCTTTTTGAGATCTAATGGCAGATCCAAGTTCCCCTTTGTGGGTTTTGTGGTGAAAAACTATTTAGTTTTTGAAAAGGAAGAGTAAAACTCTTGATTTTATTCAAAATAAAGAAGAAGGTTTTAAAACCTTGAGGAAGGAGAAAGATCTCAGATCTGAATTCTTTTGGAGAGAGAAAGAAAAGTTGTTGGGATATTTTCATTATCCTTGCCTTTATAGGCTATACACTTTACATATAGCCCCTTGGGCTTTACAAAAATGGCATTGTGCCCATCGCATGGCTCATGTGCCATTTCTTTTTGCACATAAGCCATGGGCTTTACAAAAATTTGTCTTTATGCCCATTTTTCTTACATTTATTCATAGAATAAAATAAAAGCAATACACCAAAATTATTTATTAAAAAAATTTTATCTTGGCATAGAGGGAGGCCGGCCGCTCCATGTTCGGGCTCGACCCGGGCATTGGCCCACTTGGCTTGGGGTTGACTTTGATTTTGACTTGGTCAACCGGGGTGTAAATTTCGACCCCAACATTGGCCACGAGACAAAATGTCTCATAATCAAGATCGAAAGTCTACGAATACCATGGTTGTCAAGGTATCGCCATGACGGCATGTCGTTGCGGCGATGAGGGAACCCCTGGCGTTGCAGCGACTTGGTTACCGCCACCAAGGCGAGCGCCGTCCTTGTTATGGCAACGTCGTGCTCGACATGGCTCGCCAAGGCGACACCATGTCGACAAAGGGAGAAAAAGTGAGAGACTCACCATCCAGGTCCTTAAGGGGCGACCTTCGCTCCTCGTCGAAGATCTCGAATTTGACCTCCTCGTCAAAGATCCACCTTCGCTCCACCATCGCCGTCTCTAATTTGACCTCGTCGAAGATCTACTCGCCGAAGATCTACCTCTCCACCGACTCGCGTCGAAGATCCTTCACTCCACCTTCAAAGATCTCAGGTTCGATCTCTCTTTTTACATCCAATTTTTGTGGATCGGTTTGGATTAAGGTTTGGTTAGGTTTTCATCTCAAGTTTTTTTTATAATTTCCAGTGCTGTAATTGATTTGTTATAATGTGTAATGACTTGTTTAATACTTTATTATCTATGTGGTTTTTGTTGAATGTTCACTTGTTTTAATGGTTTTTAATATAAAATGTTTTATGGAGTTTTTTAGAAAAAGATAGATAATTAGCCACACAAATACATTAAAAGGTTTTAATGGAAACATCGGAACATCCCAGTCCAAATATAGTTTACAAGCCAACATCAAAAATAAAATCCAGTGACACATGCACTGTGTAGGCTAAGCAAAATGAAGCCAACAGCAATATATGTATATAACACATCCTCCCCATCAAAGTCTGAAGTCCCATCTCAAATATCCTCGGCGTCTCCGCTACCTCGCCGCATAAATCGTCCCCCCGCCTCCATTTCTATCTCAGAGATCATCTTTCTTATTTTAAGGTTCGCCTTGCAATCTGTATATACATGAGACCAACTAAGAATCGAATTTAAAATTTAATAAACATCATATAAGCATTTATCCTTTCCCCTAAAAATTCTTTCATCGTGTTCCCTCCAAATACCCTAAGTGATTCCCATTGTAATAATATCCTAATTTGATAATATATTTTATGTTGATGGTTAAATGATGATATAGTTGTGTGCTTAATGGTGTTCTATAGTTTTTGTAATTATATATTGGATATAGATATATATATATATATATAATTAATGTAGCAAATTGTGTACTGGTCGCCGTACGGATGTCATGGCGGGCGCCTTGTCGCTATGGCGTCCTGACGGTTCACTACTGCCGTGACTAGCCGTGGCGCCATGACAACCATGGCAAATACCCAAATACCCTTTAGCAACCAAACGTGCATTTAAGGGAGAAAGAGTCCCGTCAGGATGAACCTTCACAGTGTATACCCAGCGGCATCATACTGCTTTCTTCACAGTCGGAAGAGGAACTAAATCCCAAGTTTGATTTTAGGTGAGGGCAAATATCTCATCAATCATAGTCTCGGTCCACACTTTATGAGACAGGATCAAAAAGGGACTTGGGTAAAGCATGAGAGTCGAAAGATGAGAGACGCCCGATATGCCGGAGATAAATGAGAAGTGGCCACATAATGAGTGATAGGGTGAGAAGTGCAGCTGTGGGTGCCTTTCCATAAGGCAATAAGGAGATCAATGTCAGCCTCCGGCCAGCAAGAGGCAGAGGTTCAAAAGCCATACGAACCCGACAAGCATACACCCTTATAACCGATGATGTGGGGAATCAAGGAAGGGATGGGATGTGGGTACGTAGAAACAGTACGGATGACCTCCAACGTAGGGATGGACAATCGACTCAAAAGGAGTGGTCTTGTGACGAAAAATATGAGATATATAAAGGAAAGTCACTGTCCATATCTACAGCAGTGTAAGATGTAGAATAGTATGGGGTGACTCATGAAAGATTACGTCGGCCGATATAAATCGACGACGTAACTCAGGACTATAACAATGATATTCTTTTTGCGTCCGAAAGTACCCAAGAAAAAACACTTAATGACCTTGGGGTCCAATTTAAAGCCCCCAGGTTGTAAATCATGGACAAAACAAACACCCACAAAGACCCACGGAGGAACAGGAAAAGATGCCACCGAGGGGAACAAAGTAGAGTGAGGAATCTGTCCATCTAGGTCAAAGGAAGGCATGCAATTGATCAAGTAACTGGCAGTAAGGACTGCATCCCCAAAAAAAATTTGGTACTCGCATATGAAACAAAAGGTGCGAGTAACCTCCAACAAATGTCGATTCTTCCTTTCTGCCACCCTATTTTGTTGAGGGTATAAGGATAAGATTCATGAATAATGTCAAGTTTCTCCCTATACTCCCTAAAGGGCATACTAAAATACTCCTTAGCATTATCACTCCTCAAAGTACCAACAGTGACTCCAAACTGAGTCTGAATTTCAGAACATAATATCTAGAAATGAGAAAACGTTTCATTTCTAGATTTCATCAACTATAACCACGAGGCTCGAGAAAAACTATCAATAAAGGTCCAAAAAGTAGCGAAACCTCCTTGGGTAACAACAGAGCACGACCCCCAAAATATCAGAATGTACCGAAGCAAAAGGTTTATCGGCTATCTTATTAACACGATATATGTAGGTAGGGCGATGATGCTTACCCAACTCACAAAACTCACTCTAAACTAGACAAAGTTCCAAGAGAGGGAGCAATCCTCTTCAAGGCCTGTAGGAAAGGGTGACCAAACCGGCAATAGGCATCAAAAAAAGCTGTGTAGGCTGTTGGACAAGCTATAGGACGTGGATGCTCGTCGAGGTGGTACAACCCATCAACCTCAGTCACCATGCCAATCGTCCGCCTCGTCCCAAACTCCTGAAAACGCGTCCACCAAAAAAGAAAGTTGCGTCACAATTCAAATCTCTAGTCAGCTAACTAATAGAGAGTAAATTGAAAAGGAAGCCAGGCAAGTATAAAACAGTAGAAAGAGGCAGCTGTGATGCGGCACAAACAGACCCCGCTCTCTTTATAGCAAAGGTGGTGGCGTTTGCTAAGGTCACTGGGGTACACCCAGGCCTTAGCCTATACGAGGATAATATGCCTCTCCTATCATATGACCCGTTACACCTGAGTCAATCACCCAAGAACGACATACAGAAGTCGAAGTAATAAAAGTTGTATGGTTACCTATTGAGAGACCCGAAGTGGTCACAGGTGTAGCTGATCCAGCCGGGCTAGTAGAAGCAGACGAGATCACAAGAAGCCTCAATCGAGCAATCTCCTCCTCCATAGACTTGACGGAACTCTCGGACGATGCTGAGTCCGTCGAAACAGTGGAGGATGCAGAAGATGATGTTCCAACATGTGCACGAGCAGTAAGGCAAGGAAGCCTCCCATTCAGTTTCTAGTAGGTATTGCGAATGTGTCCCACCTGAAGGCAGGAATCACAAAAACGAGGATCTCGTCCTCAGTCACCGGTTCTACCTCCTCCACGACCTGCTCCCCTTCTCCTTCGTGAAGAGTAAGATGCAGGATAACTCCCCGGTCTAATAAGAGCACTGTACTTACCAGATGCAACCTGCTTATCAGTCATCTATAACTGAAAAATCTGGTGAAGTGTATGATAAGTAGACGTAAGGGTAATATCCGACTTCCCAAGCAAGGCCGGACGAGCTGACTGATATTCGGGTCATAGCCCACCAAGAAAAATGATCACAAGGAGAGCCTCATATTGCCTCCTCATCTCCGCAACATCACTGGTGATTAGGAACTCTGTGACCAGCTGAGCGAGGTGACGAAACTCTAAATAGCACTGGTGCAGTGAGCGAGTTCCTTACTGAATCTTGTACAACCGGTACACCAAATCATAAGCTTTCAAGAGGCTCAGCTGCGATGAATAGAGTTGATCCCAAATCGCCTTCACATATCCCAAATGCACAAGCCCATCCATGATCTGTCGCTCCATCAAGCTAAGCATAGAGTGACTCAACCGAGCACCATATGCCTCCCAATCAGTAGTAAATAGATCAAAGGAGGCTTCGTCAAATGATCACCCTTCCTCCGCCCCTTGACATAATGCTCCACCATAAGCTTCCAACTTTGGAAATTTTGATCGTCAAGCTTGAAATCCACTATCTTGATGACTACAACATCGATCGAAGAGATCGGCTTACTCTCGGATTTACTCTCCGTCGTCATCTCCAAGAATCAAAGAATCACTACTCAACTCAAGAACAAGAATCCTAAGTTCCGATCTCAATTCCACTCAATTCCAGAAATCTCAACTCCACTCAATCGAATCCGAAATCGGTCTCCGACGAATCCCAAAAATAACAATCTAATTCACACACCAAGTCATGGTTCGGGTACTGTACAAATCGCCCCCAAATCAACCAAAAAACTACGAATGGCTCGGGTACTGTGGCAATCGGCCCCAAATCAACCAAAAATGCAAATTGAGCCATCAAACTCGAAATCGAGCCCAACTCGACCACGAAAAATGAGTAATCCCCACAGCTAAGCCCACAATCTATCCGGAACATAACACTCCACAAATCAACTCAAATCGATTCAAGATAAGCAAGAAAAATGCAAACACAAGCTCAGTTTTCATAAAACAACCCAAATCAAACAAGAAATCTTAAGAAAAGCATAAAGATGACCTCAGATCCGAGGAAAGGAACTCAAATCGAGCATCAAGATCTCAAAACGAGATCATTTCGTCGTCAATCTCACTCGGATCTGAAGTCGACGAAGAAAATAGCTCAGATCTGAAGTTGATATACTTCGAGGACCACTGGAGCTCCAGCAAAGCTCGGCGAGACTCCGGCGGCGGTGGTGGCTAGGGTTAGGGTTTTGTTTTGTTTTTAGAATGAAGGGTTGAGATTAGATCTGAGAAACGAGTGGTTTAGATCAGCTCTGATACCATGAAATAAATGAGAGAATTAAGAGAAAATGTTTTAGAGAAATATAATGGATAAATAAGACTAAGACTAATCCTCCTCTTTATATAGGCAAAAGTCATTTAGCTATTACACCCCTATTAGACATCTAATTACATATAACCCGTATACACTACGGGTATTCTAACAATATATTGTGTGAAATTTATTGTTAAATATTTCTCAGTATTTTCATTTATTGTTGCAGGATTAAAAGATAATCAAACTTTTGTAAACAAATTCATCCTTTTTTAGAGGATGTTTTGCACCAAGTAGGAATTCTCATTGATATTTGTTCTTGTAAAGTAGATAATTTGATACATTTCATGTAGTTGAGATCTAATGAAGGTGAGATTAAAGGATGATATTGGTTGATTCAAGATTTTTTAGCCATTATTTAAGAGATTTTGAAATATCTCCAAAACTTTTTGTTAATTTTTTCATTATTTTTGTTTATGGTTGAAGGAATTAGGAGATTCAAACCAAATTTTTGTGAACAAATACATTATGTATGTGTGAGAAGGGGGAGAAAGTGACTAAATTATGTGTATTTACTATTTTCCGCGTGAATAAAAAAATACAATTAGAACAATGTTCAACATTCATTTCATCATTAGACATACTAAATTTTAAGTCTTATTATTTATTGAAAATAAGCAAAGAAAAATTGAAAATAATCTTGCCTCTTTGAATTTTTATTTATATATATGTTAAGATGGGTAACTTTTTAACTATATATGTTTCCTAATTGATTCTAACAAAAATCAAACGAATGAACTTTCTCATTTAACAAGTTATTTATTCTAAAGATATACATTTTAAATCACTTAATTTTGTTTTTATCAACACATTTTGAATTTATCAAACAATAAATATTTAATATATTTCCACATGCATGGCACGTGGCAAAAAATGTGTGAAAGGGATTTGAGAGAGATCTCCAATCATCCAAAATCATTTTTCCTAATTGTTCTCTAAAACCATAATACTCTCTAAAATGGTATCAGGCCCGCCAACAACCGTGACCCTACACCAATGTTAATCGCAAACGACTATCTCATCACGTTCATCGCCACTTACCTCAACACTTATTTATGTAGGTGTACCCTAGCCCTGTTGCACCATAACTACAATTCTTCCTCCTCTCTTATAGCATTTACTTGGCACCGTTACACTTGTCGAAACCATTTGAATTGGTTCTCCATCATTTTAATATTTATGTGAGCTACCATTCACAATCAATGAATACACAAATTTCTTATCCCAACTTTTAAAGCAATGTCAATCACCTACCTTAACATTTTTATTTTATCTAACTCATTTTCTGGACATGATCCAACATTTCAGAAGATTGTGGTTCATAAACCAATGTTGATCTTACAGCCATCTTGCATAATTTTCTCCTCAATTTCTATGATCACACAATAATTCTGAAGCATTTCACCTATGCCATTTAGTTTTGATCCTATAAACTGCATTCTCATCAAATCTTGCATAAGCATCTTAAAGTTCCCAAAACCACCAAAATAATAAATGAGAAATTGACGGTTTAAATGCAGAATTTTGTATTCTTCATACTATATTTTCCAAATGATAGTAAGAGTTTTGTTTTGTTTTTTTACGTAAAAAGACTATTGGCCCATGACATTATTTAACATCTCAACCTATATATATACAGAGCCCAAGCAGCTCAAATCCATCTGTGTTTCCAGTTTTGCCCCTGCATTTTAATTTCTTCGCATGTCGTAAAATTTTATTCCACTGCATCCTAAAAGCAAGCTCCACAATGATTGGCCACACGTATGCTGCAAAATTAGCATTTGTTGAATCCTATTCTCTATGTCTGGTGAGCGCTTGCGGCTTGCATGGGAAGATTATGCACCACCCCTCACCATTAACTCGGCAAAAAGCAATCAATTTGCTTTGGGTTGAGATTGTTATATCTCATGCAACAAATAATATTCGTGATCGCATTAGAAACCAACTTGGATGTAAAATTACATATGGAATTTGCATGGATTCCAAAATCTATTGAAATCAAATTGACTGAAAAATAGATGTAAAATTTTATATAGGATTCGCATGGATTCCAAAATCAATTGAAATCAAATTATCTATAAAATGATATATGGGATATGCATGGTTTCCAAAATCAATTAAAATAAAATTGCCTCCCCTTAAAATGGAAATGAGATAATAAACTAGGGTTCAACCCTGTTCGCATTAGATTACGGTCTCTTATTCGAATGATATAATTAGGTTAAAATTTTGGCTCAATTCCAAAAAACAACATTTTAGCTAAATTACGAGAAACCCCCCAAAACTTTTAAATACACAAGAAACTACCACAAAACTTTCAAAAACTATGAAAAACTAACAGAAATAAGGTGCCGCATCAGCAATAAATTGCACGAAACTTCCAAAAAACTGAAGAAATTTTGTATCGTGGTAGTTTCTCATAATTTTGAAAGTTTTTGGGGGTTATCTCATAGTTTAGCTAAAAGGTTTGGATTTTTTTTGGAATTAAGCCTAAAATTTTTACCAACTATATAAAATAAATATTTGACTATGTTCCGTAGTTGCCTATTTGACATTGTTATGTATGTTTGGCTTGAACTTGGCGTAGGTATAACTTTTTCAATATCTTATCATATGACTAACTGCTATTTATTTTGGCAATCATGATATCAGCATAGATAGTAGAATAAAATATTTTGTTTAAAAGATTGTTGTTCATTGGACAACTGTCCCTGCCATGCATTTGCACAGAGCCACTTGCTAGTTTATATAAAAGAAAATAAATGTAGCTTCATTTACTTGTTAACCATAAAAATATGAGACATTGAAGTTAGATTAGTGAAACTTTAGTTAATTGATAGGTCGCCTTATTTGACACTCTGGAATTAAAATATATGATGGCATAATCATTAAAACCCCAATAAGCAAAAAAAAAATTTAGTTCTAGTAATGTCTATACGTTATTTTGTGATACCATCTTTAGACTCAGAATTCGGTATAATGACAGATCAAGGATCAGAGGTTGTATCTCACAGTAAGCACAAGCAACATATTTAATGAACATGGCTAATGTGGGGGAAGTTTTAAAAAAGTAGTCAGAATGCGTGAGGATAATTACCCAATAAATTTGATGAATTTCTCAAATTCAGTAGTATACACTTGCACAGCTTGCTGAATAACAGACAACTGATTCTTCTGTCTGCTCAAACAAAAGAAATGATGAAGAGAACATTCAATTAAAGTAACCAACTCGAAGGGGAGATGTCTACTATTTGTTCATTAAAAAATTGTAAACAAAACAATTAAATTAAACAAGACATCTTACATTTTCTTCGCCTCAAAACGGTCCCATGACAGTAATAGGACCAGACGGATGGTTAGGACCATTTTTGTAAGGCTGTATAGGGATGGTCCATAACGATGTCGTTGTTCTTCCATGGGCCTACATTAAAACACGAAGTATTGGAGAAGTACCTCATATTAGACATTATTATTTTCATCTAATGTAGAGTGCGGACAGAATCCATTTATGAGATCAAGAAAAGTCTAAACATACCCTTGATCATCATTTATTTGTTTTATAAAATCTAACAAAACCTGCAATGAAAAAAACAACATGATATACAAAATAGAAGGAAATAACGAAGAAATTGAGAGCAGCACAGCCTTCCCCATTCCACTAGATACCAATTTAGAATAAACAGCAGTTGATACTAAACACCACCATGCTTAAACTCCAATTTAGAAATTTCTATTATTGAATATTCAAGGCCACTTATCACCTTTTTTTTACCTGAACGTATTAAAAATGACAAAATAAATGAGAAATGGGACTGAACACACAATACAAGTAACAATAGCCTAAATAAGAAACTGGCTAGTTTAAAGCAATAGCTAGTTTCGTTCCAGTAGGAATCAAACTTGAGCACTCCGAACTTGATATTAAGCAGCAGCATGCCTACACCAGCACTTGATAAACTTCAGGTATTGAATATTCAACCCTGCTCATCATTTTTTAACCAAAATGTGATGAGAATTATGATCTTTGATAATCTACAGGTCCTTGCTTCCTAGGGTATTACTTCACAGATACAGAGGTACCAACATAAATTACCCAGATTATAATACAAGAACAAGAATGTGAATTTTTCTAAACATTGTAAGCAGCAAACCTCAAATATGATAAACCAATATAACAAATATTTATTGTAAGCAGCAAACCTCAAATATGATAAACCAATATAACAAATATTTTTTTAAGAAAAAACTATGTACTGCCTGACACACCTGAGGTACCCCAACCAAGTACTTAACAAGTGTCTTGTAGACACCTTGTGCAGAACCAAGCTGAGCAAGCTGCCTCCGTCTGTATTGTAATATGCATCAACAAGATCCGCAATTTTAGATTGGGATTGGGAACCAAGCGAAGATGATTTAATAGAAAAATTCCCACCTTTCCATTTGCTGTTTCCATAGCAAAGCATAACGATCATGTATGCTTCCACCAGATTTAACCAATGCATCAACCTGAGCCTCCCTGTTCCTCTCCGAACGCTCTCTCTGCTGTTTGATCAGAGAGCCCCGGAAATCTTGTGGCATGTAGGTCATAACTGCAAATATTTAGAGACCCCCTGATCAATGGTCAAGAATGTATCTTAGAAAAGGCTTAAATCATCAGATAGGAATCTAAATATCTAGAAAATGCTGAAATTAGTATATGTTCTTCATTAAATATATAACATACCACAATAAGAGGTTATTTCAATGTACATATGCTTGATCATGAAACAATATAGAATAGTTATTAAGCATGTGAAAGGCCATCAATGATGAGATAATGGCAAAACTCAAACTTAAACCTCGTATTAAACACTTTCATTAAAATACCTATAACAAATGACATTTTGAGTATCCATGTCTGAGTAATCTTTAAAGAATGTATATTAATCTACATGTAAATAAGTGGTCGGATAAACAAAAAGAGTTGACACTAAAATATCTGCTACAATTAAAAATTGGTGGTGTTTAATATACCGACAAATTGAAGATCTCATATTAGTTCTAGTAGTTACATGGTAAAATTAGTAGAATAATCTACTACAATTTTCAGGAATAACTCCTATAGAAAGTTAGCAGTTGCTTGGACTATCTAGTCAAATTTTCACTTAAAGCAAAATAGAATTTTCATAGTAAGTTCTTTAAAGACCATTTCATAATTGTTTATATTATAAGAAAAAGAACAATACCGGAAAATACACTCTCAATCAACATTCTGTAACCACACCCCGAAACTCAATTCAGTAATTTGTCAAATAAGAGGATCTGGGCACTTCAAATTACCAAAGAATGTTACTCATAATTTGCATGCGAGGGAGGTGAGAGAGAGAGAGATAATGGGATCAGGGCAGGGAAGGAGAGAGAAAGAAAACAGCAACACAACCCTCACCCGGAACTTTCAGGGTCGGTTGCCTCCTTTAGTTAATTAGCTCCATAAACTGAACAAATCAAGGTGCACATTATGGTGTAACATATGGTTTTGAAGCTCCGATGATCTCTCCTTAGGATAAGGATGGCTGATACTGATCCAAAAAATGACTGTACTGATAACAGGATTTTTAAACTTGGCACCTGTTCACCAATTGATTATTGGGATTTTAGGGCATGTTTGGTTGAACTGTTGCGAAAATAGTTTTTAGCAAAAGCACGGTTGAAGAAAGCTCTTTAGACAAAAGTGATGTAAAATGTGATGTTTGGTTCAAAAAGCTGTTAGGAGTTACAGAAGTGTTGTTGATTGTTTAAATGACCATAAACGGCATCATTTTTCTTAATATTTGTGAGAAATCGGTGAAAGAAAACATCATTTTTTTTAATTTACAATTTACTTTCAAAAGATTCACAAAGATCAAAATATCTGCAGAAAAATATTTGAGATCCATTCTCTCGATCTATGGATTATTCGTCGAAGTCAGGAGACTTCGATCGCCTGATGCACGAAACTCAAAACTCGGACCTCATCGATCAATCTCTCGATGATCGCGTCGAGCTTAGAAGCCTCGATCGTCTAGGGTTCTTCATCGTCATCATCTTTTAGGACTTCGATCTGGGGGCCTTGATTGCTCGATCGCCTAGGGCTTCGAACTGGAGAGGAGATGAGGAGAGAAATCAAGTGGAGATTACAGGAATAAAAAAATTTAGGAAGAGTTTTTCCCAAAAGTTTCGTTTTTTAGCTTCCAAAAAAAGAAGATTTTCTTCTTCTTTAGCTGCAAAAGGGCTTTTGGGTATAGAGCATGTTTGGTATTTTTTCTTCAAAAATACTTTTTTAGCTCCAAAAGAGCTTTTGGGAGCTCAAAACGCCAAACCAAACGGACCCTTAGTATCAAGGTTATTAATAAGTTAGCAGTTTATTAACTGATTAATCAATTTATTAATGGATTGGTTTGTTTGACATCAATAATTACTAAAGTATCAAAAAATTTACAGTTACTTTTGAACATATTTAAAAACAAAAACAATTTTCCTACCTATTTTTATCCCTACCCGTGAGCTACTAAAGAGAGAAACATCATGGATCCCTGCAGGGCACTACCATGTGGATGATCTAAGCCCCATCCTTTTATTTCATGGGTACCATGCCAGTAAGGCTAAAGGTATGTAGGAAAAGTATTTAATGTGTAGGAAACCACTCTTGCACTCATTACTAGAAAAAAATATCAAATTGTTTAGTTATTTAAAAATCATTTAGTCAAACGACAAAATATTCGATATTCTGATACAGTCGAGATGGTCGATTCCCTAATCTCGCTCATCTATATTAGGGCGGTGCCAGGGATTCCTTTTCTATGACAAATAGGAAATGGTTTGTTGTTTCATAGGCTAGAGGTGGGTGGATTGTCATGAACCCAACTTTGTTCTTTGCAATGAATTACTAAAACTACAAACATTTATATAAGAAGATTATTCTTCTCTTTATAGGTGAGAATTTTTTGTCATATTAAGCATTGGATATGGATATAGATATGATAGCTTCAAATGTGCAGGGAAATTTAGAGATCGATCAAAGCCAAATAAAGAGGTGGCAAAATGGGTATTTGACATATCCTTCCTCATCAGTTTTGAACGGAATACCAGACATTAACACGTTTAATAAGTCCCGGTAGCTGTCTTGTTCGCTTTCCTCTTCTTATAAGAGGTTTTGCATCTTCCTCGTTTAAGTCTTTACATTCCTCATTTTAACCTATCTTCTCTTACAATGGTCTCCAAAAAGTCATCTTATATTGTGAAACTATAAAGTACCCTCTTGCTTTGTAAACCGGCAGTGTTAAATTAATCAAGGCGATCGATGGGAACAAGAATTGGGAAGAGGAATGATGAAATCGAACTATGATTAAGTGTGTCTGACGGTCTAAGCAGTATGGATGATATGGCATTTTCAGCAAATTGATGTACTACAATGTCCTATTTAGCATTTTTAAAAAGCAAATCGGCATAGTTCACAAATTCTTATTCATCTAAACTTTGTCGTTGTGCGTCAGGATAAGAATCAAATAGACTTGCCCGAAAGAAAGAAGCACAATTGTCAACCAAAGAGATGAGAACAGAAAATAGGGAAAAAGAGTAGAAAAGAAAGAAATAAAAGGGTAGGGAAGAAAAAATAAAAGGGGATGGAAGAAAAAATAAAAGAGGTCTATGAGGAGATAACTACGTTGCGTTATTAGGTGTGCCATAGTTTTTCTCTGGATATGCAAAAAAATGACAGAATACCAGTTATGTCAACTTTTGAAATACTCTCTATCTTGGTTCTCTCTTGTCGTAACGAATCACTGAGACCATATCCAAAAGATATGAGAGATCCGCTTCGCTTAAGAGGAAGATAGCCCTTTTTATATATTATTCACGGCACAAACTAATCATATGGGCGAGGTCAAAAATAAAAATAGCATGCGAATATGTGGATTCTGCAGACAACAATTATTAAGGAGAATAGAAGTTCAATCACATTAAAAGTTAAAGACCATCTATGTCTGCATCTATATTCCACAACACATGGACACAGAAAAATGATATAGAAGTTAAAAAATTTATAAATTGATGATTGAGCTGACCATCCAAGAAGTTTGGTTCAAGACACATGGACACAGATTAATGATAAAATTCATGTTAAAACAGTCTACCTGTCTCTCGGTACTTCCATTTTACTGTTCAAAGATTAATGTGTCAACTTTTTTTTTTGGTTTATAATTTCATTTGAATAATGAAATTTGTAAAGCTTAATATAAAAATCTGAAAAAAATAATGGTCACCTCACTTGAAAATTTCAAAATATTCTTTATGATAGAATCAGATCAACCAGAAAGAAGAATAAACAAGATGACCCCAAAGCTCTAAATCAAGACTGTCTTTCTATAGCCGAAAAATAATTTTAACTTGTAATTAGTTTCAATCATTCTATTAATTAGTTCATAATTCAAGAGAACATAGCTGAGAGTTTAGATATACATCACCATAATAAAAATGATCAAGCATATAATTAAACAATCAAAGAATCTACATGACTTTGACACACTAATAGTTGTGTGCCATCTCCATTAGCTCTTACAGTGGTCATATAACTCTAGTGTACTATGAATCCACTGAACCGACTGAAGGGACCGATGCCACCTTCTCTAATAAAGAAAAGATAGAGGAAAAGAAGAGAAAAGAGTAAAGAAGAGGAGAGAAAATGAACATACGCAGCCCGATGTGCCTTGTGGATAGTTCACGGCACAATCGAGGTGCATAAAGGTGACTTCCTATCAAATGTGTTGCACAGTCACATGACTTGTGAGGCAATAGCACTGCAACCCTGCACCTCACTCCTCGCATGTACTCCTCATTGCACCCGAGGCAAATGGAAACTCTGTTTCTAATTAATTGTGATTAAAATTTGGAGAAATCCTTAATGGTTGGAACTTCAATGTTGTGGAAGAGGAAGCGAAAGCAAAGTGGCAAGGCAAGGCTCTTGCTTCAGGAGGCTTTAATGGCAAAAAGAACTGTGGATTTTTATAAAATAATAAAATAAAAATACTAGAAAGTAACAAATTTAGAGAAATATATATAATTAATAAATTGTGTAACTAATAAATCTAATTACGATATCAACACTATAATTTAATGACAACATTAAACAAAAATTTACGAACACAATTTATATAATGCAACATTTGACATCTTGAAGCAGGGCAATAAAGGCACCACAATGTGGATAGATTGAGCTTAGGCAGGGTGGTTCTGTAGACCAGTAGTTGGTGTCCATAAGAATATCCAAGTTTTTAAGCCGGGAAACACAACTACAGTGAAATGCAGACAATCTGGACGCAAACCTAATCCATCTTAAAACAATTGTGAGAAGATTACAACAAAGAAAATCTCCTCGGAGGCTTGCAGTTCATTATTATCACTATCTTAATTATTTACATTGAACTACAGTCAGTTATGGACCACGACTCTAACTTGAAAGGGCTCCACAAGGTCCAGAACTTGTTTTTTTTTCTTTTTTACATAGCAATCAACCTGGTGTCAACTCTACCAATTAGTGAAAATTCTCTTAGTTACCATCACCAATTCATTAATATCACTATCTTAATTATTTACATCGAACTACAGTCAGCTATGGACCACAACTCTAACTTGAAAGGGTTCCAGAAGGACCAGAACTTATTTTTTTCCTTTTTACCTGGCAATCAACCTGGTGTCAACTCTATCTATTAGTGAAAAATCTCTTAGTTACTGTGACCAATGCAGGCGCCTATAAACGTGCATATATGCCTAATATGAAGAAGAAATCTCATTGTCTGTTCATGCTGCGAAATCTTTTGAAACCACATTGACCATTCATATTCTCAGATCCGGAAAGAGTTATATTCTCTAACATAACTACCAATACTATACACTGGAAACTACTTGTCTTCATTAAAGCAAAGTACTTTATGAAAGTGCCGTCCATCTCAACTGAAACCTAAGAGAGTACCAGTTGTTCCAACACAGGGAAAGAATTATATATTATTATATCAGAAATTTCCTTGCAAGCACTAGCTAAAATATAATTTAAACTTGGTAAGCTAGTTCTACACAAATAATCATTAGAAAAATAAAATGGGCAAACAGAGAGCAGTCTAAGGAGTGTGTGCTTCAAACTAAAAATGAAACAGCAAACTTGTAATAAATAATTAACCTGTATTAAATACATTGTCAGAATTTTTTAGCTGGAAAAGCTCCAATGTCTTTAAGGTTTTCCTCAACATGACTTCAAGATCTTCTGCAGCTGCCGCAATCTCAACATCTTCAGGTGTGGCTTTTTGATGAAGCTACATTGAAGAAACTCAATTGTCAGGTACAAAAATTACTCAAGGTAAAAGATTCTAAGAACAGGAAACTCACCAAAGCACACAAAAAAAGGATATAATTATTGATGAATAATCATAAAAAAGGGTTTAAATCAGAAAGCAATAACTAAAGGACATTTTTAATATAACAAATCACCAAGAAAGATTTTGTGGCTCGAAGATGCAAAGCGTTGTAATAATAATATGCAGATTAGTATTATACCGATTTTGGCTGGTGAGACTTCCCAAGCAAAAATAGTATCTCTTCAATGTGTTCCCTATTCCTCCACATGTTCTCGTCAATTTTATGGGGAGGCTCGAGCTCTGCTTCATGTGCCAATGATTCCTCACCTTCAAAGGTGAAACAGAACATAAGATTATGGAGAAAAGAAACTGCACAAACCTTGCTGGAAATTGTTTCCCTCCAAACAGTTCTTATTATCATTTCATGTGCAAAAAATAGTTACTATAATACTGACTGGAATGCAGCATTCTAAAAGAAACAGCATTACCGCCATCATACAAAAGTATCAGGAGTATGCATGAAATGCTAAAATAAGTGTAAGGTTAAAGTGTCCGCAACATAAGATTTAACTTGATAGTAGCAGAGAGAAGAAACCTCAAAAGGGATGAAGTACAATAAAAACAGCTAGCATAGTTTCTAATAAATTTATTGTATGCGCATGTAACATAAGGCCTGCAATTTTGTATGAGAAATAAAAGTCACATGCAAAAAGAAAATAGCTGGAACGGTCTAATCAACAATAAGACATTATTTAGAACAGGCTTGTTTCTCTACATAGTCAGATATGGAAAAGTTAACTTCATCATGCTAGCAAGATATGGAGAAGATAGCTTCATCAAGCTCTTTATATCCCACAGTATACATCCTATTATGGTAAAACTACTGCAGAGATAATAAATTATGGAGTAATATGTAGAATCTGGCTCTGAAATCTGCACACAATTGTTATATCATGAACAGAAGGGGGGAAATTTAAAGAAATCACGACAACAAATATAGAGCCACAACAACAACAACAAGACTTCATCCCAAAATTTTGGGGTCGGCCATATGAATCATTATATTCCATTCTACTCTTTCAAGGGTCATTTCCTCTACTAAATTAACAATTACCATATCATTCTTAATAGCCTCTATCCATGTCCATTTAGGTCTACCTCTGCCCCTACTTACACCAAGAACTACAATTTTGTCACTTTTTCTAACCGGGGGTATTCATTGCATGTGTCCAAACCATAGCAATTGGTTCTCGCATCTTCTCTCTGTGGGAGCTACCTCTGCCTTATTGCAAATACATTCATTTCTTATCATATCTTTTAGTGTATTACCACTCATCTATCTTAACATTCGCATTTCAGCCACATTCACTCATGTTTTTTAATTGCCCAACATTTTGATCCATAAAGAAAAACAGGTATTACCCCCCGTCTTACAAAAATAAAATTTTAAAGGTGCCCTACGATCACATAGCACTCTTGAAGCATTTCTCCATTTCAACCAGCCCGCTTTAATCTTATGAGTTACATCCCCCTCAATGTCCCCATCATGATTAATTATATCTCCTAAATAACGAAAATGATTCTTTCTTGATATTTCATAGCCATCAATTTGCACCAAACGCTTATTCATTCGGACTGTTTTGCTAAAATTACATTCCATATATTCACTTTTTGTTCTGTTAATACTAACTCCTTTTGATTCTTAGGCTTATCTCTATTTTCTACTTTAGTAATTATCCTTTCTTTAGATTCATCAACTAGAACAATATTGTCAGCAAACAACGTACACCATGGCACGTCAATATGTCCAGTACGTTCATCCATAACTAACACAAATAAATAAGGACTTAATGTCGATCCTTGGTGTAAACATACGGTGATGAAAATGGTTCTCTCCTCCAATTGTTCTCAATCTAGTAATTGCTCCATCATATATAACTTTAATCACGTCGATATTCTTACGAAACACTAGTTTATTTTCTAAAGCCCGACATAATATCTTTCTAGAGACCCTATCATAAGACTTTTATAAATTGGTAAAAACCATGACAAATATAGTCATTTGTGAAAATTCTTTAGCGTGGCTACTGTTGAAAACTTGACTAATGTAGCAGTATATTCTCCGTCTTATCTCATGTGTTGTGCTGGCACACAAATTTGTGTGGGATTCTGCAGCAAATTGGTCCAGGAGGACTAATTTGAATTATCCGGGCGCCTTTTGGTTGCATGATCTATGCAAGGTGTAAATTAAATGCAGGTGGCAGATAAAGGTCGTTTATTGGCTATGCAACCCCTCATGTTTGACTTACCTATAACACAACCCTCTCCTCTCCTCTCTTTCTTTCAATTGCATTTCTTCTTTTACTGCCTTCTAGGGTTTCTTCCACCTCTCCCCTCACTTCTCCGGCAAACAAATCCGCCACAGCAAACACTTATTCCATTAAAACTTCAGAAAATTCTTAGCTTCTCCTCTTTGGTTTTTAGATACATTTCAAATTTTAATGTAAGACATTCAAATTTTAGGTTGTTCCGAAGTTCTTGATTAATCTTGATCATCATCAACTTCTCTTGCTATATTAATATCGTCTCTCTTCTTTTCTCCGCTTCCCTCACTTCTTATTTTTTACCATGTCTTTCCTTTATCGTTGGGGGCTCATACAGACACATTAGTTGGAACAATGGAACTTCAATTTCCCTTGTGCGGCTGATGTTGCTACAATCCAGGTACTTAGAAGAGTAATAACAGCTACCCCACGAGGGTTGTTGCTGCACCATCGCCCGAAGCCCAAGAACTCCTAACCTCAATAATTAAAAAATGGTATTTACATCATTAGAAAAATAAATAGGAAATGAAAGTGAAGATGGAAACATAAGAAAGATGAATTTTGTAGTTGTAGTTTTATTTGTTTGGTTATGCTATTACCTATTAAAAAAGATAGTTCTCCACTAACTTGTCATTAGTACAAAATTTCTAGAATTAAAACTAAAGAAATATAAAAGTTCCTATGCAGGCACACATACGCCGACAGTCCGAATGTATAGTATGCGTCACACTGGCACATGGTGATGCACTCATTTCATAGCGCTATGGGTGGTCATAGAAATCCCTTTTCTTCAATTACCTCCATTGGACGCAATGCCTCAAGTCAAAATAGTAGCCTTCAAATCTTTCTTTATGGTCTCAACAATTGTTTTCATGTCTAAACAACGCACCAAACATTGTATTATGTATCCTCTCACACTTGATGCTACCTCTCACATACTATAAAAAACCCTTATTTTTCATTCCCCCTTTTCCTCTTTTGATGCCACACATCTACCTCAGCTCCTCATTTCAGCTATAGCCCTTATGTCGTGCCATTTGGTAAAACTATTGATTGTTTCATGGTTGTGGTGCCACAAGAGATATTATCTGTGAATTCTATTTGCAACATCCTAATTGACTTCAGGATAGATTTTAAGTAATGAAGATCGCCCTTACGTTATGCATTACTAACCAGCAATACTAACTTTGCCCTCATGTTCCTCATAGCCTTCACTAAAGCAGAGCTTTTTCCTATACTATCCGTCCTTCAGATTCTAAAGCTTGCAAATTCCAATGATCCTATGATCCTATCATCTCCTACTATAAAAGAAAACAAGAATCATGTGTTCATTACGCAGGAACACCAATTAAGGCTATAAAAATAGAGTCTATGAAGGTAAACATGTAAATCTATTGAGACATTTCACAATAAAATGTAATTAAAAGCAACTTGCAGCCTGATCTGCTCATGCAATTCGTAAACACAAACTTACTTGTCCACAAACAAAACAATGAGTCATGCATGGTAATTAATTACTTATCACTTCAGGAGAGCTACTGCTTACCACGTACTAGGAATATAGCATCAAAAATTAATTCTATATAAACCTACAGCTTCTTCCTTTACAATGATAAAGACAAAAGATTCTCTATTGCATCACGAAAATGAACATGAAATGATTAAAAAGAAAGGCTGATAACGAAGTTTCTCCATATCTTTTCTCACCTTTTTAGCTTTGGAGTTGAGTTGGGAAACAGTTTCGTAGAGTTATCTAAACTTAACTCCAGTATCCTGACTATGACCCACTTGGCTTTCATTTTGGAGTTTAGATAACATAAGTTTTTCCTTAACTTCAAAGTTGAGACATCGTCTAATTTCCAATCCAACATCTTTTTTTCTAAACAACGAAAAGAGAAAAGAAAACACCCATTTTGGAGTTAGATAACTCCAAAACAATCATTTTGCATAATCTGAAGATTGCTTAACCTATGCCTTCACTTAAAAATAATCTTCGGTTATCCCAGCTCCAAACCCAAACAAGTGTTATCTTTCATAATTTAATCAAAAAGTAAGTATATACCCCATAAAATCAACTTGTTAGGTGAAAGATTCCACCTCTAAAATTACAAGAAACCTTTTCACACTTTCTTGATGAAAGAAATTCAGAAGACGCAACTTTCCAATGAATCTTTTTCCAAATTTCTCAATTGCAACAGTCATAATAGATCTATACACCACAATTGATATCAACAAAACGAAAAAGATATTGACTTTAGTGAATTTATACCAGAGGTGAGAGGAGATCCCTCCAATAGATCGCTCGAGATCGCTCGAAGCTCATGGGTGAGGCGAGCGACATCGTCAGGGAGAGGATCGAGGGGGTACTTGTCGTAATAACGTGCCAAAAACGTCCTCGTGATCGGCACCAAGCCCTCGGTCGACGTCGCCGCCATTGATGATGATGATGATGATGCCCTAATTTCGATTCGAGGAGCACTAAAAACCCTCTCTTTTTTATTTTTTATTTTTTTTCCTCTCAATTGAGCAAGAAGCAACGCATTGATCGTTATATTAAATGAACGTGACAGATTATAGCAGAGGGGAAAGGGGAACCAAAACGGAGTTGTATAACGTAAAGATGTTGTTGTCACATGCTGTTAGAATAGGCGACCCGTCACCAGTTGTTTGTTGACTTCTTTTGCCGTTCTGGGTCGAATGCCTATCAAAGGTGGGGGTGACGGCACCCCAAGAGTGATGGTTTAGGAAGCTTTGTGCTGGAACATTCCGTGCACAATGGACTAAAGAAACTACTGTTGTAAGCCTCTCCTGCTTTCTATGGTATTATTAGACCCTGAACACACATCACATGTCAAGAAAACACAAACCCATAAACCTTTCTTTTACCCACTAACCAACAATTGGATCTACCAGTTCCTAATAACAGGGATAATAACAGTTGGGACTCTGAATCCGTGTACAATGCCTTCAGCATCAACCTCAGGGTGTAGAAATAAAGTCCAAAGATAGACGGAACAGCATAAAACACCATTTAACTTTTATCTGATTAGTATGAAACAATCCTCGGTTTAAAAACCCTATGGCTTGCCCCCTCGTTTTAATAGCGGTTAACCGTTTAGTATTTCTTAATTTATCTATCATAGGACCGCTCTAGTAAAAAAATCTTTCTGGAACAAATGGAAAGTAGGAGCCAAATTAATAAATATCCTGATTTTATAATGGCTTGCATGGGCTTTTAGATGTTAATCTTCTAAAAGTATTATTTATAGTTCTCAAAAAGCAAGCAACTTGTCCATCGGGTGGCATTTTCTAAGCATGGATATCTTTTTTTGGGTCTTTTCATATTTGGCCCCTTAAAGCATTGCTATTTTGAAAATCGCACTCTAAAACTTCGTATTTTTAAACACACCCCCTAAAACTCTTAATTAAACTAGCTTGGCCCCTATTTTTTATTATCATCCTTAACGCCTTTGTAAATTTCCAATAAGAAGTTAAATTGATAACTTAAAGATAAGAGTTTGGAAGAGTAACGCTGATGAGTTTTGCAAAAAAATGAAAAGAGGCGAGGGTTTTTGATGATTCTCACAAGTAGGAATCCCTCAGATCACGACACATGGCGAATGACGTGTCACCCGCGACAGCTCGCTGCCTCCTGGGGGACTACCGAGGTAAAATCAGCGTGGAGCACTAATGCCACGCCCCGCTTCCCAAAATACGGAATACGAGGGGCGACAAGGCCAACCATGCTTCTACGGTCAAGGAAATATCCTGCCGTAGTCACACTTCGGCTTCTAGCTTTACGTGGTAATCAGTAATCGATGCACAGGTAATGAGAAATGCAGTCACTAAATCAAAACAGATATAAAACTAACCAGATAGAATCAAAAGAAAGATAGCGCTGGCGTTGCTGATCTAGATGTGATCAGTCGAAAATACTGCATATTTTAACCGGCAATTTCCATATCATCTGCATACAATTAGAAGTGTTCGGCATTCATATTCTACATATTAGCAAACCGGTCGCAAAATATCAGATTACATGTATTCGACCTTAAAACCGGCATTTCTAGGGAAATTGACTGCATTGCATTACATAGCATATTTTCTATATATCTTGCAACCCGTGTTTCGAAGTCTGTGCAGGAAAAGAGAAGCTTGCTCGATCATTACATTGCTCGACCATTACAATTGCTCGTAAACTCACTAAATTCAAATCTGGTATCATTACAAAAGAGCAACTGGAATTCAACATATCAACTGAAGCCCTAAACAGCAGTACCAAGCAACAGAAGAAATCCCAAGGCCCAAGCCCATCAATGCGCGGCGGAAGAGCGGCCTAAAGGTACCTCTTGCGGCGGTTGCGCGGCGGGTCCAGGACATCAGCTCCTCAAATTTCACCAAAACTCCTGTTTCAGTGGCTACAATCCAGAAATGCACACAAACTTCCAGAAGACTCCAGATACTTCCTCCAGATCAGCAAACACCTTGAGTTACATTACATTAGCCTAATCATTCTAGAACTTTCCCTAAACCCTAGCTTAAACCCTAAGCTAACTCCTAACAAACTCCTTCTAGAAACTCTTCAACAAACTTTGGGAGGGAAAGTTCTAATTCAAACCTAAACCTAGGGTTTGGGAGTTCTATAAATAAAACCCTAGGCTCACTCATTATTGAATGTTGGCAACCTTGGGAAAGCTTAGAAAAAATCAATCTCTTTCTTCATCCCCTCTTCCTCAAGTTTAGTGAGAGAGCTTGTAGGAAACCCTAACCCTAAATCCAACCACAATTCAAGATCTTGAGTGCAAGCCAAGCAAGATGCCTTCAACCCTTTTATGAGCCGAGCCGATCTTCAATCGGGCAAGAGATCAAAATAGATCCACGATCCACGGAGACGAGCAAAGCCGAGTCAACGATCGATTTCTTCTTCTTCTTGTAGATTCTTGAAAGAATGTATTGAAATTGTTGATTAAATAAAAGGTGATATTCTTTTATCTTGTTTTCTTTAAATTCCGCATCATGTTATCTTTACAATTCTTGAATATTATCTGTGTGGTGATGTGTGAATAAAACTCCGCTCGTCGAGGAGTTGAGACGATCTTTAGTATGATGATGTAACAAATTTGTAATCGATTCTTGAATCCCACGAGTTTGTAAACCCTAGCAAGTTCAAGAATCGACGACCCAATTCGTTGTGATGCTTTCTTGATCGACATCGCTCGAGATTGGGGAGTTCCGATCGTTTCTTGAATTTACTAGAGGCTAGAATATAAATGGTATCCTCGAAAGAACAAGGGTTATGAGATGAAACCCTAATTTCATCAAGAAAACCCTAACTCTAGTCGATCACCATTGATCTAGTATCAATTCTTCGAAGGACAAGAACACGAAACCCTTTAGATTACATCACGTCTAAAGATCCGATCGATTCCTACGAGCCTCACTTATATTCTTGATTGTTGATTGGAAATATTATCAAAACTACCGATTCTTGATTGTTTATAGTTTCTTGATTCTTGAGTAAAGAATAGTGACACTCGAATACAAATCACATCTTGAATCATGTTTTCGTTTATTGTTGCTTAACATTTCATTTCAAACGTATCAAAATACAATTGAATTGTGCAATCCCTGTGGACGATCCGCACTCATTCATTAACTACATCCGACACCGTAGTTTGATTGCGGTCAATATAATTTTTTGATTGTCGTTACTTTTTACATATACACGTCAGAAAATGTTTCAATCAAAATGGCGCCGTTGCCGGGGATCGCGCTAATTCATTTGCATTTTTAGTTTGAAGTGAAAGAATTATTACGTTTTACTTCTTGAAATCAAAATTCGTACAAACTCTTACACGTGTGTTGTGATTTGATTGCAAGGTGATCTGGAGCATTCTGTGCTGTGGAAAAATTATTTGGGATATACCAGAGAGCTGTAGATAGCAACAGGAAGAAGCTGTTGAAAAATTGTACACTGTTCCCAACACCTGACCGCGGAAGAGCGGCATATACATAGTTATTGCGGCGGAAGCGCCGCAGTCTTGAGGGATCTCTGGAAAATTTTCCAGCAGGTGATTTCTTGCTCTCTCCTCTCACCCTTTTTAGCTCCAATTAACCCCTTTTCTGCAGGATTCTTTGCAAATAAATCGCAGCACCGCAAAGCAAAAAATAAAATTGTGTGTGATTTTGATTTCTTGGTTGTTTGCATTCTAATACGGAAATTTAAGGGGCACGGCCAAATCCAAATTAGGTGGGGATTTCATTACCCTTCCTAGGCCCCGAAAATCGTCAAACTTGCATCCGCATTACCCCCATTAACTAAAAGAAATCTAGAGAAGACTCTAAGGACTGTCGCGCTCAATAGGACAAGAGAAGGTCGTGGGTAATTCATTGCTTATCCGCGTTTTCTTGTGGTGCCTAAGGCGAGTGTGTCTAAGGCTAGTGGTTATTAATTAGGTCCACTGTAGTGGTGGTTCCTTCCCACTTACCTGGCACTTATCCGGCCACAGGGGGACAAAGAGGCAGTGGAGGATTGATCCTGCGACTTGTCTTTTGGCAGTTAGGAGCGGTCTAGAGATCGGACCTAGGTGACCACTAGATTCTAGGTTTGTGTGCTGCATTTGTTTTGTCGCATCATTTTTTCAAAATCCGTCCCTTTTCAAAAGCAAACACCGCATTCATTCATCCCTAATTATAAGTCAACGCTGCCACTTGTACTAACCATTTTTAGTGCAAGATAGGCTGGACACGGGATTCTAGTGTCCGTTTAGTCCGCGTACCTTTTATCGACTCCGAAGTCGATAATTCTCCATTTACCTTTTCTTTACCCACTACCACACCCACACCGATGGATCCGAATCCATCGAACTTCTTTAACCCTATTCTGCCACCGTCCGTTGGTGCGCAGAATCCTACTCCACCCCACATTTCTCTCCAGGAAAGATGCTATCCACATAGAGGTCCTCTTTCGACCTGCTTATCCACACCACCAGCCAATGGGGATAACTTTGAGATTAAGCCCCAGTATATCAATCTTTTACCCAAATACCACGGACTCGAGACCGAGGACGCTTACGTTTTCATTACCAAATTTGAAAACGTATGCGCAATGATGGGTACGTCACAACTTTCAGTGGATGCGATACGTCTACGACTTCTTCCATTTACTTTGTGCGATATAGCCGAGAAGTGGCTATATAACACCACCGCACATTCTATTACGAATTGGGAAGAATTCGTCGCTGCATTCCTTAAGAAATTTTACCCAGTCCAAAAGACGGCTCGAATCCGTAGCGAACTGAACCAATTTGCCCAGCTCCCTGCCGAACCATTTTCTAAATACTTTGAACGTTTCAAGGATCTATTGGTTCAATGTCCTCATCACGGCATCCCGAGATGGGAACTTTACCGAATCATATATGAGGGCAGTAACCCTAGCACTAAACAGAGCCTTGAAAACATATGTCAAGGTACATTTATGACTAAAGATGACGGGGAAGCCTGGCGATACTTAGAAGAGTTCGCTGAAAAATCACTAATTTGGGAGAGTGGAACACAACCATTGAATAGGGGTGGCGTACACCAAATAGATGTGTCCATAGGTGTCCGAGCTGAAATGGCTGCAATGCAAAAGAAGCTCGACGCTATGGAACACAAATTTGCAGCAGCCTCCCTAAACCCAATGTCGCTGTAAGTCCATATTGCGACCCCCGGTTCTTACGGGGAGGCGGAAACGGTATAAAATCAAAATTTTTATCGCAAGAGGCAACATGGACTAACTTATGGTCGGGATCGTTACCTAAACTAAAACTAGCAAACTAAGCTAAAGATGTTTAGCTACTCGGATGAAGATGGTTATACCTAAACTTGAACTCCTTCTCTTCAAGCTCCGGTGGTGGTCCGATGGCTCCTTCTCGTCGTCTCCGTACGCCGAAGATAGATCCACTTGAAAGCTCCAACCTTTAGCTCCTTCTTCGGTCTTTGAAGAAACTAGTTCACTTGGTTTGCTAAACCTAGTGAACTAGAATGAGTAGAGAGGAAGTAGAATGGGATTTTATCTATGGTTCTTGATTCTCAACTCATGAGACAAGAGAACCATAGATCAAGAGAGGGAGCAAGAGGTTGAGGGTGAGAGCAAGGGGAGAGCTCAAGAACAAGAGAGAGAATGAGCAAGAAAGAATGAGGCTCTCTTTTCTCTCTCACCCTCTCATAATCCAAAGTGATCATAACTCATCATATCAAAAAAGTCTTTTGGTGATGGTTAGAAGCAACCATAAGGTTATCATATCATGCACTCATTTTACTCAAAAAACAAGCAAGAAAAAAGTCTTTGGCATGAAATGATAACCATGGTTATCATGATGGTCAACTAGTCAAGCCTAGTCAACCGGTCAACAAGTCAACAAAAGTCAACAAGTCACCAAAATCAACAAGTCAACAAAAGTCAACAAGTCAACAACCATATCACCATAATACTTAATTAATATAATAGTTAATCACATATCATATTCTCATTAGGGTTGAGCAAAAAGTCAAAAGTCAACGGTCAACTGTCAACAACCCTAATGAGAATCCACTGCCTCTGCCTCCCTGTCAACTGTGCATACACACCCGCATCCGCGTTCCGAGGAACACGAATGCAAACTGGATAAATCCAATCCCATAAGGTACACTAGGATCCGGCTTAAACCAAAGCCCGCTAGTGTAAACTGTCCGGACACTGTACGTGCACAAGTGCACGGATGTGACCGAACCCTGTCGCAAAACCATGCGACCTGTCGCAATACCATGCGACCTCTACTCGTTTGCCTAAAGGCGAAAAGCTTTCTGTGTGGGACTCTAAAGACTCGACAGTACGCTGGCAGTGGGTTTAACCACAGACCGCAAGCGGCACTAGCTGTGCGTAACGGTCCCCAGGTAATGCCGACAAGAAGACCGACGAGGCGAAACCCATCTGAACTCCTACTGAGCCTGAGTGTGACATTCTCAATACAGTCCGGTCTGTTCGTCTGATACATCGCATGGCGGGCCTAGGGGGCGGTAAACGTCAGTCCCCCAATAGCGGTACAAGTCGTGCCGGAGTGAAGCCCAATACACCCTGAGATAACACTGGAAACCTACCAGTATATCTCGTTTGCCCTGGCCAGGGACTACTCGTGTAATGGCTCTCCTAGACACAGCGCGATGTCAACCCCCAATACCGGGAGAGACGAATCCTGTCTAACCGTCACTGCCTCCAAGTGCTTCGGGACTGCACCCAACCACCACCTGTTTGCACGACTCCTTTGAGCCGTGGTAGGGTAGTGATCAAAGTACAGTGGGAACACACCCGAGGCGAAGTGACAGTGTCAAGTCAGCGGACTAAGCTGTACTCATGTCACCTGGGAACTGATAACTGACGATAGGTATAATACCAACTAGTCAGTTCCCGACGAGTCCTGTCCAGTGTACCCGTAACCTAACGAGCACCCGCATACTATCTCAAGTACGACGTACTGACGGCTGTGGGACAGACCGTCTCCCACACTGGGATGAGAAGCGCATGCGCTGGTCTACTCCGGAGTATCGATGCCCTGTCTCGATAGTCCTGCGACCAGGGACCTGAATAAGGATGTGCTTATAGATTACCCAGCCCCCACTAGTGTGACTGCCATCACAACGCTGGTAATCAAGCAAAGATCCTAAGGGCTCCACTAATGCGTATAAGTGATATACTGAAATAAACACAAGTACACATTGAAGTAGAAACAAACCAAGTAGCATACTACTATTTTGAGCAAGATTGTATATACAAGGTGAATATCCCAAGCATCCATTAAGTAATATACAAACTAGTATGATACAGTAATGGCCTCTAGGGCATATACACTAACAATCTCCCACTTGCACTAAGGCCATGTACTGGCGTATCGAAGACCTATCATCTCGATCAGCCGCTCGAACTGAGTCTGGGGCAAGGCCTTGGTGAATGGATCTGCAGTGTTGTCTTCTGAAGCGACTCTCCGAACCTCGATCTCCTGGCGATCCACGATCTCCCTGATCAGGTGATACCGCCTCAAGATGTGCCTGGATTTCTGATGGGACCTGGGTTCCTTCGCTAATGCTATAGCCCCGTTGTTGTCGCAATACAGAGGTATTGGATCAACAATGGACGGAACCACCTGAAGTTCTCTCAAGAACTTCCTCATCCAGACAGCTTCTTTTGCGGCATCAGATGCAGCGATGTATTCCGCTTCCATCGTCGAGTCTGCAACGGTTTCCTGTTTGGAACTCTTCCAACACACCGCCCCTCCATTGAGGGTAAAGACAAAACCCGACATGGACTTGGAATCATCCTTGTCACTCTGGAAGCTGGAGTCAGCAAAGGCCTCGATCTGGAGGTCTTTTCCGCCATACACCAAGAACATCTCCTTAGTCCTTCTCAGGTACTTGAGAATGTTCTTTACCGCTATCCAGTGTTTCTCCCCAGGGTTAGACTGATACCGGCTTACCACACTAAGTGCATAAGCTACATCCGGTCTGGTACACAACATCGCATACATTATAGAGCCTACCGCAGAAGCGTAGGGTATAACAGACATGCGATCCCTCTCCAAATCAGTCTTGGGAGACATCTCTTTAGAGAGGGTGATCCCGTGACAAGCCGGTAGGTTACCGCGCTTGGAATCTTCCATACTGAACCTCTTCAGTATGGTGTCGATGTACCTGGACTGTGAAAGTCCTAATATCCTCTTGGATCTGTCACGGTAGATCCGGATACCCAGAATGTATGAGGCATCACCCAGGTCTTTCATGGAGAACCTGTGTGACAAGAACCCCTTGACAGATTGTAGCATAGGAATATCATTTCCTATTAAGAGAATGTCATCCACGTATAAAACGAGGAATACTACAGTTCTCGCTACAAATCTACTATAGATGCATGGTTCATCTGGATTTTTGATAAAGCCAAATTCTTTGACCGTCTCATCAAAGCAGATGTTCCAACTCCGCGATGCCTGCTTTAGTCCATAGATGGACTTAAGCAACTTGCACACCTTTCCGCTGCTCCCACTCTGAATGAAACCCTCTGGCTGGTCCATATAGACACACTCCTCTAAATTTCCATTTAGAAAAGCTGTCTTTACGTCCATTTGCCAGATCTCATAATCGTGGAAGGCAGCAATGGCAAGAAGGATCCGAATGGATTTCAGCATGGCTACTGGAGAAAAGGTTTCGTCGTAGTCCAAGCCAGGTCTTTGACGAAAACCCTTTGCTACCAGCCTAGCTTTATAGGTCTCAACCTGTCCATCTACACCAATCTTCCTTTTGAAGATCCACTTGCATCCTACGGGTTTTACCCCGTCTGGAGCAATGTCCAACGTCCATACCTTGTTGGTGTACATGGACTCCATTTCGGTCCGCATTGCATCCAGCCATTTCACTGAGTCAACGCTCTGAACGGCCTGCTGGAAGCTAGTAGGCTCATCATAATCTATGATGCAATCCTCTCTATCCCCGTCTATGAGAAAACCGTAGTATCTCTCGGGCGGATGAGACTGCCTACTACTTCTGCGGAGCGGCGTAGGAATGTCCTGTTCTGTTGAACCCTCTGGTTCCACTAAGCTTTCAGTAATAGTCTGTGGTTCTGGAATTTCTTCCAGTTCTATTGTGCTCCCACTTATCTGGTTTTCCAAAAACTCAGTTTCCAAGAAGTAGGCATGACGAGAAACAAGAACTTTTTGTTCCTCTTCACAGTAGAAGAAATATCCTTTTGAGTTCTTTGGATACCCCACAAACTTGCACTGTACTGAGCGTGCCTCGAGCTTGTCCGCATGCTGCTTTTTGACAAAAGCCGGACATCCCCATGTCTTAATGTGCTTAAGATAGGGTCTCTTCCCACACCACATTTCATATGGTGTGGAAGGCACAGTCTTAGTCGGAACTCGGTTCAAAAGGTACGCTGCTGATTCTAGCGCATACCCCCAGAATGATCGCGGCAACTCAGCGTTACTCATCATGGACCGCACCATATCCAATAGGGTGCGGTTCCGTCTCTCCGATACACCGTTATGTTGCGGGGTGTATGGAGGAGTAAGCTGAGAGAGAATTCCGTTCTCTTTTAAATAGTCCAGGAACTCGGCACTTAAGTATTCTCCTCCTCGATCCGATCTTAGAATCTTAATACTTTTGCCGGTCTGTTTCTCCACTTCATTCTTATACTCCTGGAATTTTCCAAAGGCCTCGGACTTATGTTTCATTAAGAAGACATAGCCGTACCTTGAGAAGTCATCCGTAAAAGTAATGAAGTAAGAATGTCCGCTTCGGGCATGTGTAGACATTGGACCGCACACGTCACTGTGTACGAGTCCCAAGAGCTCGCTCGCTCTTACTCCTTGTCCAGTAAACGGAGTCTTTGTCATCTTTCCTTTGAGACAAGATTGACAAGTGGCATACGATTGATATTCGAACGCATTCAAATATCCTTCTGTATGTAACTTAGTCAACCTTCTCTCATTGATGTGACCCAATCTACAATGCCATAAGAAAGTCTGATTTATTTCCGGAGACTTTCTTTTGTGTGTATTCTGGACGTTGAAAATTTGTGGTTGGTTTAACACGTATATACCATTACTCAATGTACCTGACCCAATCAAAACTTGATTAAGGTGAATGTTTACAACATTACTTACAAACGCAAATTCATAACCTTCTTTAGAAACTAAAGATACAGAAATGATATTACAAGTTGCGTTGGGTACAAAAAAGCAATTACGCAAAACCAAAACATGTCCATCTGACATTCCCAGGTGATAGTCCCCCACGGCTTTAGCATCCATGCTAGCTCCGTTCGCAACTTTGAGGGTCATGTCACCTGCCTTCAAAACCCTACGGTTTCTCAACGCCTGCAAAGAATTACAGATATGAGATCCTGATCCGGTATCCAATACCCAGGAAGTAGAGTTTATTGAAAGACAATTTTCAATAACATACACACCTGAAGCTGAAGCTGCAACCTGCTTCAATTCCTGTGTTCTGGCCTTCCAGGCCCTGCAATCATTCTTCCAGTGTCCTTTCTTATGACAATAGAAGCATTCTTCTTTATCCACAAGCTTCCCCGCTATTTTTGTTGCTTTACCTTTTCCCTTCGTATCCACTTTACTAACACCGCCCCTTGGTTTGGCGGGGGCCTTCTTCTTCTTTCCCTTGGCTTTCGCCTTGGACCTAGAAGAAGATGATCCTCCTACAAACAAAGTGGATGTTTCCCTACCTTTCTGTAGGGTGCCCTCTGCGCTCCTCAGCATGTTGAGGAGCTCTGATAGTTCAACCTCTTTTTCTTGTAGGTTGAAGTTCAGTATAAACTGGGCGTAAGTGGAAGGAAGGGACTGGAGAACTATATCCGTATATAGCTCACTCTCCAATGTGATCCCTAGGTCAGCGAGCTCCTCAATGAAGCCGATCATCTTTAGCACATGCTCGGCTACTGATGATCCGACGGCCATTCTTGTCGAAAACAACTTTTTCGACGCTTCGTATCTTGCGATACGTGATTGCTCTCCATACAGTTCTTTTGTATGGAGCAATATGGACTCCATGTCCATATTCTCATGCCTCCTCTGATGTTCGTTGTCCATCGAGGCAAGCAGGAGGCATTTGGCCTTCGCGCTATCAATCTCCCAAGTCTTACGGATTTCCTTATCCGCGACGCTGGAAGTTGGACCAGGGACAGGGGGAGCTTTGGTGGTAAGAAGATACCCCAGCTTGTCATAAGTGATTGCTATCGTGACATTCCTGAGCCAATCTTTGTAGTTTGGCCCTGTCAGCTTGTTTTTATCTAGGAGTAACTTAAGTCCAGTCATGTTGATTGGTCGCTGCAATTAGGAGAGAGAAGAAGAAACACTCAGCATGATGCTCTTGCAAGTTTAGAGTGGTTTTTAGTTTGTCTAAACAGGATGGCTCCCACTGTTTCTCGAATCCCTCCTCAAACCATAAAGGAAGAATTAGTCAGGATCAATCCCACCGTACAATACTTGCTTAACCGTTCAGCCAGGCCGGTGTCGGTACTTCGAGGGAGGTTTTCCAACGCTTTCGCGAAGTTCCTTAATTAAAGAACCTCTTTTCCCTGGGGGCGTAGCCCCGCTAACACCTTTCTAGGCACCTACTAGGTTTATAGCATTGATCGTTAAGTGAGAAATTTCCCGAGGAGTAGCATATACTCACAGTAGGATCGGGATCCAAATATCATTGCGTGACGAAACTGAAGGAATCCTACCAGTATCATCACACTCCAAATGGTATGCAAATCTAGCAAGTTTCAGTACTTATGAAACTCCCGATGTGGATTTTTGCCCCATGCTCTTATGACCTTGACTTTGGCCAACAAATCATAAGTCACATGTCAAGTTCTGCCCGTCGTTCTCCAGGTTAATTTGAATCCACCCGCACCTACCCTTGACTTTGGCCAACAAGGCAGTACGACTGTTCCAAACCAACGCATCTATCTATGCTGCACATGAATACCCAATAGCTACCAATCACTGTGCCTTGACTTTGGCCAACAAACACAGCTTGAATACTATTGACTATTCATGTGAAACGACGGAGGGCTACGGATGGTTTTGGCAAAACCGTGAACGTAGTGAACTTGATTTGGTCGATGGAACGAGATAGCTTTTAAAAGGAGTGGCTCAAGCTCCGCATTTAAAAGTTGTTTTTGAAAAGAACCGAGTGGTTTTTCGAAAGTGTTCCAACGACTTTAACTTGGTTTATTATCTTGCATTAGTTCTTTTAATGCGTGATATTCTTGCATTAGTTCTTTTAATGCGTCCCATCATTTAATCCTACCATTGCAGAAAACAACCAAAATATGACGTACGCTTATGCCATTCGCATTCGCCACGGGGCCCCGTCATTACCCGTTAGGTTACTTAACTAACGACAGAGCGGGGGCTGGGCTAGCGCGTCTGTAAAACATAAGCAACGCCTAAATAATATCTTATATAGATATACTGCAATGATAAACATTTCAGATCACAGATAAATACATTGGATATACTAGTAATCTGTAATTTGTACGAGCCTGTAACAAAAACAGATAACACGGTCGCGGTGAATAGCCAATACCCCACCCAAGACCCCTACGGGTACGGCAAACTACCCGCCAAGTACCCGAAGCGTAGCAACCTCCCTCATCTCCATGAGTAGGCCACTCGACACTTCGGCATACCCGGTAGTTTGTGCACCCCTCCACGGGTCTATCCTAGGAGCAAAAACAGTAAAAAGAAATTATACAATGACGGCTACAACCCCGACCCGGTTGTGCGGCCAAACAAATAATTATTACATCAATTTACAAATTTACATGAATTGCAAGAAAAGTAAACTCTCGTCTCACAACCCCCGGCTATTCACCCGCGACAATCCAACATATTTATATACACATTCCAGCACATTACAGATCATGTATAACCCCGACTAATCGACTTATAGCGATTAGCCGACGTTCAATACATGCAAACATCACAGATATAACCATCATAGTCAAAGTGCAATGAAGTTCGGAAAAAATACGGAATTATAGGACCCCAAAAGGAAATTTCTTTTCTGTAAAATCTGGGCACATATAATATATCTCAAAAATCCCAAAACCAACACAGACACACACTGCACAAAAACCGACGCACTAAAGTCAACAAACCGCGGCGCTTCCGCGGCGGCCAAGAAGGGTCACGCGGCGGAAGCGCGGCTGTTTAGACGAATTGGTGAATCGTTTTTCATGGGTGTTCTAACAAAACCCTGAGACGAATATTGGAGTATGAAGTTTTTCATTTTGACCAGAAAAAATTTCAACAGAAACTCAGTTTTTGTAGTTTTCCGGTTTTGTGATTTTTTTCGGTTCCGAACTTCGTTACACTTTACTACCTAGCTAGTTTAAGTTTAGTTAGGCTCTGATACCACTGTAAGTCCATATTGCGACCCCCGGTTCTTACGGGGAGGCGGAAATGGTATAAAATCAAAATTTTTATCGCAAGAGGCAACATGGACTAACTTATGGTCGGGATCGTTACCTAAACTAAAACTAGCAAACTAAGCTAAAGATGTTTAGCTACTCGGATGAAGATGGTTATACCTAAACTTGAACTCCTTCTCTTCAAGCTCCGGTGGTGGTCCGATGGCTCCTTCTCGTCGTCTCCGTACGCCGAAGATAGATCCACTTGAAAGCTCCAACCTTTAGCTCCTTCTTCGGTCTTTGAAGAAACTAGTTCACTTGGTTTGCTAAACCTAGTGAACTAGAATGAGTAGAGAGGAAGTAGAATGGGATTTTATCTATGGTTCTTGATTCTCAACTCATGAGACAAGAGAACCATAGATCAAGAGAGGGAGCAAGAGGTTGAGGGTGAGAGCAAGGGGAGAGCTCAAGAACAAGAGAGAGAATGAGCAAGAAAGAATGAGGCTCTCTTTTCTCTCTCACCCTCTCATAATCCAAAGTGATCATAACTCATCATATCAAAAAAGTCTTTTGGTGATGGTTAGAAGCAACCATAAGGTTATCATATCATGCACTCATTTTACTCAAAAAACAAGCAAGAAAAAAGTCTTTGGCATGAAATGATAACCATGGTTATCATGATGGTCAACTAGTCAAGCCTAGTCAACCGGTCAACAAGTCAACAAAAGTCAACAAGTCACCAAAATCAACAAGTCAACAAAAGTCAACAAGTCAACAACCATATCACCATAATACTTAATTAATATAATAGTTAATCACATATCATATTCTCATTAGGGTTGAGCAAAAAGTCAAAAGTCAACGGTCAACTGTCAACAACCCTAATGAGAATCCACTGCCTCTGCCTCCCTGTCAACTGTGCATACACACCCGCATCCGCGTTCCGAGGAACACGAATGCAAACTGGATAAATCCAATCCCATAAGGTACACTAGGATCCGGCTTAAACCAAAGCCCGCTAGTGTAAACTGTCCGGACACTGTACGTGCACAAGTGCACGGATGTGACCGAACCCTGTCGCAAAACCATGCGACCTGTCGCAATACCATGCGACCTCTACTCGTTTGCCTAAAGGCGAAAAGCTTTCTGTGTGGGACTCTAAAGACTCGACAGTACGCTGGCAGTGGGTTTAACCACAGACCGCAAGCGGCACTAGCTGTGCGTAACGGTCCCCAGGTAATGCCGACAAGAAGACCGACGAGGCGAAACCCATCTGAACTCCTACTGAGCCTGAGTGTGACATTCTCAATACAGTCCGGTCTGTTCGTCTGATACATCGCATGGCGGGCCTAGGGGGCGGTAAACGTCAGTCCCCCAATAGCGGTACAAGTCGTGCCGGAGTGAAGCCCAATACACCCTGAGATAACACTGGAAACCTACCAGTATATCTCGTTTGCCCTGGCCAGGGACTACTCGTGTAATGGCTCTCCTAGACACAGCGCGATGTCAACCCCCAATACCGGGAGAGACGAATCCTGTCTAACCGTCACTGCCTCCAAGTGCTTCGGGACTGCACCCAACCACCACCTGTTTGCACGACTCCTTTGAGCCGTGGTAGGGTAGTGATCAAAGTACAGTGGGAACACACCCGAGGCGAAGTGACAGTGTCAAGTCAGCGGACTAAGCTGTACTCATGTCACCTGGGAACTGATAACTGACGATAGGTATAATACCAACTAGTCAGTTCCCGACGAGTCCTGTCCAGTGTACCCGTAACCTAACGAGCACCCGCATACTATCTCAAGTACGACGTACTGACGGCTGTGGGACAGACCGTCTCCCACACTGGGATGAGAAGCGCATGCGCTGGTCTACTCCGGAGTATCGATGCCCTGTCTCGATAGTCCTGCGACCAGGGACCTGAATAAGGATGTGCTTATAGATTACCCAGCCCCCACTAGTGTGACTGCCATCACAACGCTGGTAATCAAGCAAAGATCCTAAGGGCTCCACTAATGCGTATAAGTGATATACTGAAATAAACACAAGTACACATTGAAGTAGAAACAAACCAAGTAGCATACTACTATTTTGAGCAAGATTGTATATACAAGGTGAATATCCCAAGCATCCATTAAGTAATATACAAACTAGTATGATACAGTAATGGCCTCTAGGGCATATACACTAACAGTCGCTCCCCAAAACTGTTTGTGGGTGCTGTTCTGATCCGTCACATTTAACGGAAGAATGTCCATTAAACTCTGCGTTTCAAGGTCACGAGCATTCTAATGCCGCATTTCAACGACCTCGAAACGATCCTTATTCTTCCACGTACAATCAGGGTTGGAGGAACCACCCGAATTTTGCTTGGAACCAAAACCAATCTCAAAATACGGTTCCAAACACGAATCAATTTCAAAGGGCTCTTCCTCCACCACAACAGCAACCCCTACAACTCACTCAGCACCCCTACCAGTCACAAAATTTCCAAAATCAGGGCAACACTCCTGCACAGTCTAATCCTATGCAGTCCTGTTCTGACGAGTTCTCTCAATTCACTCAAACCATGAAATCACTTTTATCAAATTTCATGGATGTTTCGACTGAGGTTAGATCTTCCGTCAGTGAAATAAAGAAAAACTCAGCGTCCCAAGCTGAGAGTATTCGCACGATGGAAGCTGAAATCGCACGCTTAAAAGCCGAAATGAGTGCGAGAGAAAAAGGGAAACTTCCCTCTCAACCCCTACAGAATCCTGGGCATTACAATGTAAATGCCATTACAACGTTGAGATCGGGAAGAGTGCTGAATAATCATGTCGGGGAAGGTATTGATGATACTGAAAATCATATCAACACCCCGGCTGAGTCTTTCCCACATACACACACTTCACCTTCTGATCCTTCTTCTTCTACCAAACCACCTTCGCACGAGCCTATTCTCCATTTCCCTTTAGGCTCAACACCTTCACCCAACCCTTATAGTTCTCCACAGACGGTCCCCACACCTCCTTTGGGACCTCGTCTACCCCCCTTTCCTTCTCCTGTGATGGACCCCGCGCTTATTGCGAAAGCACCTTACCCGAACCGGCTAAGGGCTAATAGAACGAGTCCTCATATGGAGAAAATTTTAGAGATGTTCAAACAGGTTAACATCAATATCCCTCTCTTAGATGCGATTCAGCAAGTCCCCGCTTATGCGAAAATTCTTAAGGACTTGTGCACTAGGAAGAGGAAGACCCAAGTGCCAAAGAAGGTCTTTATGTCTAATAACATCAGCACTGCTTTTATACCCCAGCTTCCAAAGAAAAGAAAGGACCCAGGTTGTCCTACAATATCGATTTCGATTGGGGGTAAAAACATAAATCGTGCTCTTTTAGACCTTGGCGCGAGTGTTAACCTGTTACCTTATTCTGTCTATGAGCAATTAGGGATTGGAGAGCTGAAACCTGCTCATTGTACTCTCCAGATGGCAGACCGATCTATCACCAAACCAAGGGGTGAATTAGAGGATGTATTGATAAAGGTCGGGGAATTTGTTTTCCCTGTAGACTTCATTGTGCTCAACACACATCCTGTAGCAAACCCCCGGGGCCAAATTCCGGTGATTCTAGGTCGTCCTTTCCTTGCCACTTCCAACGCTGTTATAAACTGTAGAAATGGTTCAATGAATTTATCATTTGGAAATATGACCATTGAACTAAATATCTATAAAGTTGGAAGTCAGCCGTCAGAACCCTCTGCTCATATTTTAGATGTGTGCTCTGTCCATGAGATCGCTCCCGATAGTTGTGGAGCTGAGGATCTTTGCTTTACTGATCTCGATGACATTAGCACATCTCTGCTTGACTTTGCACATGATCTTAGTGAGGACACTTTAGCTACACATGAGTCCTGCACTTCTGACTTTTCTCCACCCGAGTCTGTATCTTTCACAGGCTCTGAGCTTCTTTGTAGATCCAAAAATCAATCTATGACCCTTCCTTCTATCATTTCTCCGCCTGAGTTAGATCTCAAAATTTTACCTTCTCACCTGAAATATGCATATCTTGGTGAGAACGAGTCATTACCGGTTATCATTTCCGCTTCTCTTGCATCAGAGCAAGAGAATGCCCTTTTATCGGTATTGAGATCTAACAAAGAGGCGTTTGGTTGGAGTATGGCGGACATCAAAGGGATTAGTCCCTTGATAGTTGAACATCATATACATGTGATGGATGATGCCAGACCGACCCGAGAACCACAAAGACGGTTGAATCCCGTCATGAAGGAAGCTGTCATGAAAGAGATCGTCAAGTGCTTAGATAATGGTATTATATACCCCATCTCCGATAGCCAGTGGGTGAGTCCTATACATGTCGTTCCTAAGAAATCCGGCATCACAGTTATCACAAATGAGGCGAATGAGTTGATTCAGACACGCGCCCAAACTGGGTGGCGTGTATGCATCGATTATAGAAAACTCAACGCTGCTACGAGGAAAGATCACTTTCCTCTACCATTTATTGATCAGATGCTGGAACGCTTAGCAGGACGAGAGTTTTATTGTTTTATGGACGGATACTCAGGCTACAATCAGGTCCCCATCGCCAAAAAAGGATCAAGATAAAACCACTTTTACTTGTCCTTTTGGTACCTTTGCTTACAGTCGCATGCCCTTTGGGTTATGCAATGCTCCCGCTACCTTTCAGCGGTGTATGATGGGGATATTCTCTGATATGGTAGAGAATTTCTTAGAGATCTTTATGGACGACTTCTCGATTTTTGGAGACTCTTTTTCTGCTTGCCTAGCGAATCTAGACGCTGTTCTTACTCGTTGCAAAGAGAAGAACCTGACTTTAAACTGGGGAAAATGCCATTTTATGGTCCAAGAAGGAATAGTCCTTGGACATGTCATTTCACAGAAGGGCATTGAGGTTGACAGAGCTAAAGTAGATGTCATTCAAAACCTGCCTCATCCCAAAAGCGTCAAAGATATTCGCTCTTTCCTTGGCCATGCGGGCTTTTATAGGAGATTCATAAAGGACTTTAGCAAAATTGCTAGACCTTTAACACTACTCCTGGCCAAGGATACGACCTTCCATTTTGACTCGGATTGCGAGACAGCTTTCGACTCACTTAAACACTCACTCACTTCAGCCCCCGTTTTATCATCACCAAATTGGGACTACCCCTTTGAGCTGATGTGTGACGCATCTGATTTTGCAGTAGGTGCAGTCTTAGGACAGCACATCGAAAAGATGGCACACGTGATTTACTATGCTAGTAAGACCCTGAATGATGCGCAAATCAATTATACAACCACCGAGAAAGAACTTTTAGCAGTTGTATTTGCTTTAGAAAAATTCAGGCCTTACTTAATCGGCTCACCTATAGTTGTGTATACTGACCATTCCGCTTTAAAACATCTTCTGGCGAAGAAAGATGCAAAAGGTCGACTAATACGTTGGATCCTTCTTTTACAAGAATTCGATCTTGTTATCAAAGATAAGAAAGGATGTGAAAACGTAGTAGCTGACCACCTTTCACGCATCGTTTCTTCCCCTGTGACCCTGCCGATTAATGACTCATTCCCTGACGAACAACTCTTGAGCATATCCGCTGAACCATGGTTCAGGGATATTGTGAACTATCATGCCACTGGACTTATACCTAGCGATTGGTCAAAACAGGACAAATATCGTTTTCTTTCCCAAGTAAAACACTTTTACTGGGACGAGCCTTATTTGTTTAAATATTGTCCTGATCAGATCATTCGACGGTGCGTCCCGAATGAAGAGTTCAAGAGTGTTCTTTCATTTTGTCATGATCAGGCCTGTGGGGGTCACTTTGGTCCTAGAAAGACAGCGGAAAAGGTTTTACAATGTGGATTTTATTGGCCGACCTTATTCAAGGACGCATTTGAGTATTGCAAAACCTGTACACAATGTCAGTATACGGGTAGAATATCCCAGAGGAATGAAATGCCTCAGCAACCCATTCTGGTTGTTGAAATGTTTGATGTTTGGGGCATAGATTTTATGGGTCCTTTTCCCAACTCCTTTGGGAATTTGTACATATTGCTGGCGGTTGATTATGTCTCAAAGTGGGTAGAAGCCATTCCATGTCGCACTAATGACAGGAAAGTTGTCATTAAGTTCTTGAAAGAGAATATCTTTTCGCGATTTGGACACCCACGCGCTATCATTAGCGATAATGGGACACATTTCTGCAACAGATCTTTCGAGACTCTGATGCGGAAATACTCAATCAACCACCGTCTTTCTACACCCTATCATCCCCAAACAAGCGGGCAGGCTGAGATCTCAAACAGACAAATCAAACTTATCCTGGAGAAAACTGTTGCTAAAAATAGAAAAGACTGGTCGACCAAATTGACGGATGCTCTTTGGGCATTCAGGACTGCATATAAGACCGACCTAGGAATGTCTCCATATAGGATAGTGTTTGGAAAAGCATGTCATCTACCTGTTGAGATAGAACATAAAGCATTGTGGGCTATAAAGGAAATAAATTTTGATCTAAACCTTGCTTGCAACTTTCGGAAGCTGCAACTTAACGAGCTAAGCGAACTCCGCGATGAAGCTTATGATAATGCTGTAATCACAAAGAATAGGACTAAGGTTTTTCACGATAAAAGCATTTTAAGGAAAACATTTTTACCTGGTCAACAAGTCCTTCTTTATGATTCACGATTACACCTTCACGCGGGTAAGCTCCGATCTCGATGGAAGGGACCTTTTGTTGTGCGGTCTGTATACCCGCACGGGGCAGTAGAAGTAGAAAATGTTAAAAACGACACCTTTTTCAAAGTAAATGGACATAGACTAAAGCCGTATTTTTCCACTGACCCCACGGAGGAGCTCTTGTTCTTACAAGAGCCAGTTTATTTGGATTAAAATTCCTCCGTCTCACCTTCATATCCAGTATATCATTGCATCATTTTTTGAATGAAGGTGAGTGAAAGATAAGTTTGGGAGAAGTTCTTCACTTATATATTTTGCCCCCACTAATAATTCCCCCCAGATTTACAGGTTTTGTAGATATAACTGTCGGCAACAGTGAGGACACTGTTGAAAACAAGTTTGGGGGAGGTTTGTGCTTATTTTCGCATCATTTGCATATCATCTGCATAAGCACAAAACATTTCTTTTAAAAATCTATAAAAATTGAAAAAATTTCAAAACCCACAAAAATTTAAAAATTTTCAAATATAAAAATAATTTTAATATTTACACTTTTTTGTATATAAATAAGATAATGAAAGTTTAGAAAGTGAAAAGTTACATCCATGAGATTAGAAAAATTTTAGAAAACTAAGAAAATTAGAAGTTTTCTTATACGAACTAGTAATAAGTAGTTATGAGCCGTTGTCCCAAGGGTTAGTAAGATGAAGGACGTCACTAATCTGAGGATAAAAATAAGTCTGAAAAATAGTTTCTATTCTGGAAGCCAAACATTTTGAACGTTGCTACCCTGCTATTCGCACTTACACACGTCTTGAAGCCTGGGATAGTAGAGGATACCTTGAAATGCTCTTGTCTTAAAGCCAAAAGTATGAAAAAAAAATGTGTTTTAAAGTGTTGAGAAAAATGGATACTGGTTTTGTTATCACCGAGGGCAATAAAAATATATAGCAAAAGGGTGCTTCTTCACCTAGTGCCCCAAGGTCAACTGGTCTGGGAGTCACTGCTATGCCTGAGGTGGTGCAAGACGAGGAAAATACACCAAGCATGCAAGCACATTAGTAATCGGTCGGTTAGTACCTCAAGAAGTATTAACGGTCGCATGAAAGTGTGTAAGCAATCTCGTTTGCCAAGAAGTACTGAGGCCGATGGGCAAGGGTATGATAGCTTGAATTGAATTCTCCGGGTGTAGGGATGTCTTTACACACACGCAGGGTGATATGATCGATGTTTGGAATAAAGATAGGAATGAAGAATAAGATGATGTTTTATTGAGGGAGGACGTGATTTCTAACATCTTTTCATGACCATTAAGATAGGGCTCATGACAACCGAAAAGCTAGCTTAGTTGGAAACCCTAATTTTCAAAGCTTTTCTTTTACAATTCTCTTCTTTAAATGTAATATTCATGATTTTGCTTTTATTATTGGATTTTGTGGGTGCAATCCGCTGAAAACCCTCAGGAGACAACACTCCTCCTACTAGGGACACCTAGAGGTTTAAAGGCTTGTTGCACATGCTCAGTGCAATCGTGTTGCCTACGAAAGTGTGCTAGTTAGTTTTTCTCTTTCTTTATTTTCTCATTCTCTTTTTAATAAAACATTCGCTCGAGACGATCGAAATTAAGTTTGGGGGTATTTGATCAGTCGAAAATACTGCATATTTTAACCGGCAATTTCCATATCATCTGCATACAATTAGAAGTGTTCGGCATTCATATTCTACATATTAGCAAACCGGTCGCAAAATATCAGATTACATGTATTCGACCTTAAAACCGGCATTTCTAGGGAAATTGACTGCATTGCATTACATAGCATATTTTCTATATATCTTGCAACCCGTGTTTCGAAGTCTGTGCAGGAAAAGAGAAGCTTGCTCGATCATTACATTGCTCGACCATTACAATTGCTCGTAAGCTCACTAAATTCAAATCTGGTATCATTACAAAAGAGCAACTGGAATTCAACATATCAACTGAAGCCCTAAACAGCAGTACCAAGCAACAGAAGAAATCCCAAGGCCCAAGCCCATCAATGCGCGGCGGAAGAGCGGCCTAAAGGTACCTCTTGCGGCGGTTGCGCGGCGGGTCCAGGACATCAGCTCCTCAAATTTCACCAAAACTCCTGTTTCAGTGGCTACAATCCAGAAATGCACACAAACTTCCAGAAGACTCCAGATACTTCCTCCAGATCAGCAAACACCTTGAGTTACATTACATTAGCCTAATCATTCTAGAACTTTCCCTAAACCCTAGCTTAAACCCTAAGCTAACTCCTAACAAACTCCTTCTAGAAACTCTTCAACAAACTTTGGGAGGGAAAGTTCTAATTCAAACCTAAACCTAGGGTTTGGGAGTTCTATAAATAAAACCCTAGGCTCACTCATTATTGAATGTTGGCAACCTTGGGAAAGCTTAGAAAAAATCAATCTCTTTCTTCATCCCCTCTTCCTCAAGTTTAGTGAGAGAGCTTGTAGGAAACCCTAACCCTAAATCCAACCACAATTCAAGATCTTGAGTGCAAGCCAAGCAAGATGCCTTCAACCCTTTTATGAGCCGAGCCGATCTTCAATCGGGCAAGAGATCAAAATAGATCCACGATCCACGGAGACGAGCGAAGCCGAGTCAACGATCGATTTCTTCTTCTTCTTGTAGATTCTTGAAAGAATGTATTGAAATTGTTGATTAAATAAAAGGTGATATTCTTTTATCTTGTTTTCTTTAAATTCCGCATCATGTTATCTTTACAATTCTTGAATATTATCTGTGTGGTGATGTGTGAATAAAACTCCGCTCGTCGAGGAGTCGAGACGATCTTTAGTATGATGATGTAACAAATTTGTAATCGATTCTTGAATCCCACGAGTTTGTAAACCCTAGCAAGTTCAAGAATCGACGACCCAATTCGTTGCGATGCTTTCTTGATCGACATCGCTCGAGATTGGGGAGTTCCGATCGTTTCTTGAATTTACTAGAGGCTAGAATATAAATGGTATCCTCGAAAGAACAAGGGTTATGAGATGAAACCCTAATTTCATCAAGAAAACCCTAACTCTAGTCGATCACCATTGATCTAGTATCAATTCTTCGAAGGACAAGAACACGAAACCCTTTAGATTACATCACGTCTAAAGATCCGATCGATTCCTACGAGCCTCACTTATATTCTTGATTGTTGATTGGAAATATTATCAAAACTACCGATTCTTGATTGTTTATAGTTTCTTGATTCTTGAGTAAAGAATAGTGACACTCGAATACAAATCACATCTTGAATCATGTTTTCGTTTATTGTTGCTTAACATTTCATTTCAAACGTATCAAAATACAATTGAATTGTGCAATCCCTGTGGACGATCCGCACTCATTCATTAACTACATCCGACACCGTAGTTTGATTGCGGTCAATATAATTTTTTGATTGTCGTTACTTTTTACATATACACGTCAGAAAATGTTTCAATCAAGATGTACGCAATATTCTCAAGGTACGACAGGTGCTGATTCGAGCTAAGTCCACTTCTCACTCTGAGCATGTGTCACGACCCGAAATTGGCACGTGACGGCCCTAATACTACGCAACGTCTACAGGCGTAACGCAGTAAAAGAAAGCCAAAACCCAGAAATCTAAACCATCAAAAGTAATAAGAAATAATAGCATTTTCAAAACCTTTGAAATCTCAACCCAAATTCTTTAAAAGTCCAACTTATTTCCTTTAAAATTTTTCAGCGCCTCCTTTATAAACAAGCCCCCAAAAATGGGTACAATATAAATATAAAGTAAAGTATCCCCAACGGGAGCAAATCCACGCCAAAAGATGGAAAACAACCACCACAACAGATATACGACGCCGTAGCGAAGAAAGAGACGATATAAATAAAACTGCATAAAAACCTCCAAGTCACAAAATAATATACAATATCGTCCTCACATCAAGTCTCTAAGTCAAACAAGATAATGGTAGATGGAGAGTACATGATACAACGAATATACAATACAATACGAATAACTACAAAACCCACTTAAAGCAAAAACTGCACACTGTGAGCCGATGCGGTATCCGCAGCAAAAGATGATAGATGGATGAATAGCCTGCCTCGACTACTCTGGGAATGCAACCTGCAAAACAACTGTGGCACAACGGGGGTGAGTTGCCAACTCGTGAATAGTAAATAATATATGCAGGTAATCGCAAGTATGCACGTACAGCGCGAATCTAACATATGTAGGTTAAAAGCAGTAACAGGTCATATGAATGCAATAGTCATGAAAGGTACACTAACAGGTACAACTAATACATGAAGCAATAATAATATGACAATCTGTATGCAACAATCATGTAAGGTATTATATCGGTACTACTAATACATGAAGAAATGATATGAATAAAGGTATGTAAATGCAACAGTCATGGAAGGTATTCTAACAGGTACACTAATGCATGAAGCAGTGCATAAACAGTAAATGTAGAGTATGGAATGAAACATGTCATTTCCACAGAATCCTGACATCATGGTAGGATCAAAATCCATCAAGACAATCCAAATCCCAATTTCCTCAAATCAGCCCCTAAATTGGCTCTCATATCATATAAGTCTCACAAATCCTGAATGTACAACATCAAGTAAATCTCATATATCCTGAATATACAAAATCAAGTGAATCTTATATATCCTTTATGTACAATATCAAGTAATCTCAAATGTCCTGAATCCAATATCAAGTGAATCTCTTATATCCTAGGTATATTTGCATGAATAAATATGATGAAGTATATGAATTTATATGTATACATATATATTAGCGTCCCATTCCACTAATATATATATATATATATATATATATATATGCATATATAACAGCGTCTCATTCCACTGTTATATATACTTAGAAGTAAAATATCATGAAAACAATGTGTCAAGTATCGGCACACAAAGGCTAATCTATCAGGTGCTGTCACCAAGACGGGCACCCTGATAGGTACGTATCACACGCTATCCGAAAAGCACTAGTGCCTAGCTCTGACCCTCATCTTTCCACGTATCCATACGTACATGACCCCCAACGGTATCCCCATGATTACCGCCGAGTCATTGGTAATGTCACCGGAGTGTATGGTTTCCCTGCCAGGCTCAATCGGCAAGGTTCATCAATCGTCTTGCCCCGGGGTACTTCCGGGCCCTACCATGTACCCTCATACGGCCTCGACGCTTCCTCGCATGGGGTATATATATCAGAACCGATAAATCTCATGGTGGATGCTGAAAAATCATATCAAGGGAAACCGGGTTTTTCAAATAATGCATAATTTCATGAAACTACCACGGTCCACAAATCCAGAAAACATCATGAAAAATCCATATCTCAATGCGAAAATCCATGAATAAAATATACGCAACATAAAACTGTAATGTAAGCATATAAAGGAAAAGCCGCTAATTAACTGCAACAAGTTAATATAAATATCATGCGGTTCCTATTTTCTCCAATTCTAAATAATATCAAGTAAAGGTAAACATGTAGCTATAACCAGATATATGTGTAAACATAAAGGTATAGCAAGGCATATGTATCTATCTATAAGTAATGATGTACTATACCCCATGGGTATAAGTGAAAAATGTGTGCAAGGTATACCTGTAGCTATGTCATGAATGTAAGGTTAGCATAGCACCCTATGAAGTGTTTTGAAGCATCAAATGACCCAAAGTTATAATTTTTTAAGGTGCTAAACTAACATGCAAAGGATAGATCCTAGAAAATTAGGGTTTACTAAACTTTAAGCTAACAAAAGTTAGGGTTTGAAGGCTACAACCTCTGTAGCTCCCGTTTTTGCTTCGCTCCTTAGGCTCTTTGGTGTTGAATCGAGGTCCTCTTGAACTCCCCTTGTGTCCACGATGATCCACCGCGGAGATCTCCGTCCAAGCTCGCTACTTTGTAAAATCGAAGTAAACACTCTAATCAAGTTGGCTAGACTTGAGTAGAATGGTGTTGTGGCTTTGGATCTCACTTCAAAAACCTTTCTTTTGTTGTATTTCACTCACTAGAAAAGAACTAGAGAGGAGAAGATGAAGGAGGATGAAAATGGTGGCTATTTCTTTTCAAGAGATAAAAGATAACCCTTTTGTTAAGAAGAGAAAGAAATATATATCACTATATATATTTATTTTCTTCTTGACTCTAACCATGATTAAATGATGGATGATTAATTTAACTTGGGTTTAGAATGATAAAAGAAAAGATAACCATGGTTTAGTGGTAGGTGAGCATGGTTAGGTCAATGGAAGAATGTGGAAGCATGAATGATTATCCTCTCTTTTTCATTTTCTTTTAAAACCAAAATTAAATAATTATCCATTGTTTAATCTATGGTGTGAGGCTTATATTGCCACCATTTCCATATATAATCAACCATGATGGTTTGATGTATGTATGTGTACATGTATGCACATCTTCATGTGCATGAAACTAGAAAAGAAAAATAGAAACACATGCATGCATGCATACATCCATCAAGCCCTAGAAAGGTTTTGAGTGAGAAAACTAATGGTTAAATGATAAATCAACACTTGATTTATCAATCCGGTCATATCTCATATGACCCCACCAAAAGCAGTTCACCCGATCAATGTTCGATATCATATACGCACATTTCAATCGGGTGCATGCGCATATCGCATATGCGCACCACAACGTTTCGCCTGGACTGGGTAACTCCTTTGTGGGACTCTAACACTCGTCAATACGCCGGCAGAGGGTAATGATCATATCAAGTACCCTCAAGCCGCAAGCGGTCAGCTAAACGTAACGGCCACCCGGGTATTGAGCGATCAGAAGACAACAAGCGAACCTGTTACAACTCCCGTCGAGCCATCCGGCAACACTACCGTACAGTCCGGTCTCTTCGTCAGATATGCTGCATATCGAGCCTAGGGATGGTCACGTCGACCCCAATAACTCAATAAGTCGTGTCGGTGAATGGTCTATAACAGATCGAGAAACTACTGATAACACTTATCAGCAAATCTCAGCAGCCCTGGCCAGGGACTTGCTGTTATAACCAGTCGAGCACAGCACAGCATCAACTCCCAATACCGAGAGAGACGAAACCCCTCCTATCGCTCATCGTCTTCGTGTGTCTCGGGACTGTACCCAACGGCCACCTGTTTGCACGACTCAGTAGAGCCGTGGTAGGGTGGCAATCAAAGTGCAGTGGGAGAACACACAAGACTCCATGACGATCTCGGGTCTACAGACTAACTTGTACCAGTGTCACCTGAGAACTGCTATCCGACGATAGATATAATTCCATATAGGAGTTCTCGGTGAGTCCGTCCAGTATACTCAGTCACCACTGAGCACCCGTATATGATCTTGATGTCAAACATCGATGAATGTGGGAATATCCATCGCCCATCGTATGGGTCTAGTATCATATACGCTAGTCTACTCTGGTATATCGATGCCCCATCTCGATATACCTACGACTAGGGACGTTCCAGGATATGCTTATAGACTACAGATGTCCCACTAGTATGATCTCCATCATAATCAGAGTAGTCAAGCCGATATCCTCAGGGCTTTATCAGCATGTATGAATGAATAAAAGCATGATCAAATAAACATGTCAGATAAAGAAGAACCAGATAGCAAACTATCATGTCGAGCAAGAATGCAAACTGAATATATATATATACATGTATAGATACATCCACTATCACATAATGGCCTCTAGGGCATACATATATCCAACAATCTCCCACTTGCACTAAGGCCAGTTATTGGCGTATCTCATACCCAACATCTCAAAAAGTCGCTCATGCTGCGGCTGAGGGAGAGCCTTGGTGAATGGATCCGCGGCGTTGTTCTTTGTGTCTACTCTCTTAATCTCGATCTCGCGGCGATCTACAATCTCCCGGATCAAATGAAAGTGCCTCAGGATATGTCTGGACCGCTGATGGGATCTGGGCTCCTTGGCTAACGCCATTACCCCATTATTGTCACAATACAAAGGTATTGGATCAATAATGGTTGGAACTACTCCTAGCTCCGAGACGAACTTTTTCATCCAGACAGCTTCCTTGGCGGCATCATTTGCAGCAATGTACTCAGCTTCCATCGTAGAGTCTGCAACGGTATCTTGTTTGGAACTCTTCCAACTTACCGCCCCTCCATTGAGGGTAAATACAAACCCTGAGATAGATTTGCTGTCATCCTTATCGCTCTGGAAGCTCGAATCGGTAAAGGCCTCCATTTGGAGATCTTTATTACCATACACCAAGAACAATTCTTTAGTCCTTCGTAAGTACTTAAGAATGTTCTTCACAGCTGTCCAGTGGTTCTCCCCTGGGTTGGATTGATACCTGCTTACAACACTAAGTGCATAAGCTACATCTGGGCGTGTACATAACATCGCATACATTATAGATCCTACTGCCGAAGCATAAGGTATAATGCTCATGCGAGCTCTCTCTTCATCGGTCTTTGGACAAGAATCCTTGGAGAGAGTGACTCCATGGCAAGCGGGTAAGGCACCCCGCTTGGAGTCTTCCATACTAAATCTCTTTAGGATGGTGTTGATGTACCTGGTTTGGGACAGTCCCAATAACTTTTTGGATCTATCCCTATAGATCCTTATGCCCAGGATGTATGTGGCATCACCCAGGTCCTTCATGGAGAACCTTAGTGATAAGAATGATTTGACCGACTGTAGCATAGGAATATCATTTCCTATCAGAAGAATGTCATCCACGTACAATACGAGGAATGTGACAGCTCTTCCTACAGCCTTCCTATAAACACAAGGTTCATCTGGATTTTTGATGAAATCAAACTCTTTGATAACATCATCGAAATAGATGTTCCAACTCCGAGATGCCTGCTTTAACCCATATATGGATTTAAGAAATCTACATGCTTTCTCGCTGCTCCCACTGTCAATGAAGCCCTCCGGCTGATCCATATAAACACATTCTTCTAAATCTCCATTTAGGAATGCTGTTTTAACGTCCATCTGCCAGATTTCATAGTCGTAGTGAGCAGCAATAGCAAGTAGGATCCGAATAGATTTAAGCATGGCTACGGGCGAAAAAGTTTCGTCATAGTCCAAACCTGGTCTTTGACGAAAACCTTTCGCCACAAGTCTTGCCTTATAGGTCTCTACCTGCCCATCCACACCAATCTTTCTTTTAAAGATCCATTTGCACCCTACAGGTTTTACCCCAGGGGGTACAATGTCCAAAGTCCATACTTTGTTGGTGTACATAGACTCCATTTCGGATCTCATGGCATCCAGCCACTTCACAGAGTCACCACTCGTGATAGCTTGCTGAAAACTGGTAGGATCATCATCTTCCATGATACAGTCTTCTCTGTCACCATCAATGAGGAAACCGTAGTACCTCTCCGGTGGGCGAGAAGTCCTACCAGACCTACGGAGTGGCCGAGGTTCTTCAGTTTCTGTTGCAACAGCCGGTTCAACCAAATCGTCATTTGTAGTTTGTGTCTCCAGAACCTCTTCCAGATCTACTACCTTGCCATCATCTTTATCTGTGAAAAACTCTTTTTCCAAGAATGTGGCATACTGAGAAACAAACGCCTTTTGTTCCTCTTTGTGGTAGAACAGATATCCATAAGAATTCTTTGGATATCCCACAAAGTTACACATGACTGACCGTGTCTCGAGTTTGTCCGGATTCTGCTTTTTAACATAGGCCGGGCAACCCCAAATCTTAATTCTCTTAAGAGATGGTCTCTTCCCATTCCATATCTCATATGGCGTGGTAGACACGGCTTTGGTCGGAACCCTGTTTAGCAGAAACGCTGCAGTCTCCAACGCATGCCCCCAAAACGAGACTGGTAACTCAGCATCACTCATCATGGACCGGACCATATCTAATAGGGTCCTATTCCGTCGTTCTGACACACCATTGTGTTGTGGTGTGTAAGGAGGAGTGAGCTGAGAGAGAATCCCATTCTCTTTTAGGAAGTTTGCAAATTCTGTACTGAGATACTCTCCACCTCGATCTGATCGAAGCATCTTAATACTCAAGCCGGTTTGTTTTTTCTACTTCTTGTTTATATTCAATGAATTTCTCGAAAGCGTCGGACTTGTGCTTTATAAAAATACATGACCGAATCTTGAGAAATCATCAGTGAATGTAATGAAGTATGAAAAACCGCCTCTAGCCTGTGTAGACATAGGCCCACATACATCACTATGTATGAGGCCCAGGAGCTGAGTAGCTCTTTCTCCGTGTCCGGTAAACGGAGTTTTGGTCATTTTACCCTTGATACAAGACTGGCAAGTCGCATAAGATTTATATTCAAAAGGATTTAAATATCCATCTTTGTGTAACTTGTTTAGTCTTGTTTCGTTAATATGACCAAGTCTACAGTGCCAAAGAAAAGCTTCATTTAATTCTGAAAGTTTTCCTTTATTAGTGTGTTGTATACTGAAAACTGTGTGTTGATTTAGGACATATATTCCGTTATTAAGTGTACCATACCCAACCAACATTTGATTCAGGTGAATGTTCATAACATTGTTTTGCAATACAAAATTATACCCTTCATTGTCCAACAAAGAAACGGATATTATATTACATAGCATATCAGGTACAAAATAACATGGATTCAAAATCAAAATACATCCAGACGGCAACCCCAAGTGATACTCTCCCACTGCGACTGTATGTACATTGGAACCATTTCCAACGCGGAGAGTATGGTCACCTGTCTTCAAAACCTTGCTATTTCTCAGCCCCTGCATGGAATTGCAAATGTGAGAACCTGAACCGGTATCCAATACCCAGGAAGCAGAGTTTATAGAAAAACAGTTTTCAGTCACAAACGCACCTGAAGCAGAAGCATCACCATGCTTCTTCTTGAGATTTAGGTACTCCGTGCAGTTGCGCTTCCAATGTCCTGTCTTGTGGCAATGAAAACACTCGCCTTTCCCTGGGTCTCCAGCCGTGGACTTTCCCTTTCCCTTCACCTTTTTGACTCCGCCCTTAGGATTAGTGGGTTTCTTCTTTTTCTTTCCCTTGGCCTTAGCTTTCGGGCGAGAAGAAGAAGACTGTCCAATCGTCATAACGGGAGTCTTTGCTGACTTCATAGTGCTCTCTGCACTCCTTAACATATTAAGGAGTTCAGGGAGGTCCTTCTCCATGCCATGCATGTTGAAGTTCACTATGAACTGAGCAAAGGTGGAGGGGAGGGACTGCAGAATAATATCTATATATTGTTCATTGTCCATAGTCCATCCGAGGTCCTCAAGCTCTTCTATAAGAGCTATCATCTTTAAAACATGGTCTGCTACTGGTATGCCAGGGGCCATCCGCATGTGAAACAGTTTCTTTGATGCCTCGTATCGTAATACGCGGGACTGCTCCCCATACAACTCCTTTGTATGGAGCAGTATCCCGTGAATGTCCATGTCCTCGTGCTGCTTTTGATGTGTGTTATCCATCGATGCAAGCGCGAGGCATGTGGCCGTGGCACAGTCAGCGTCCCATGTCTTGCGGACTTCTATGTCCGCAACTGAGGATTTTGGGCCTGGGACGGGCGGGGCTGAAGCCGTGAGGACATATGATACTTTATCATAAGTCAAGGCGATCTTCAGATTCCTTAGCCAGTCTTTATAGTTGGTCCCGTTCAGTTTGTTTTTATCTAGTAGAAGCTTAAGTCCAGTCATTGGTATCTGCCATTAAGAGAGAGAAAAGAATACACTCAGCGAAAGCTCTTGCATAGATTAGATTGGTTTATTATCTTGTCTAATCGATGTTTCCCACTGTTTTTTATCAAGTTTTTCTTTCAAACCTTAAAAAGAAAAACTAGCCAGGATTAATTACAGTCTACAACTTCGCTAACCGTTCAGCCAGGCCAGTGTCGGTACTTTGAGGGAGGTTCCCCGTGCTTTCGCACGGACCTAATTAGAGTAAACCTCGTTTTCCCAGAGGCGGAGCCCCGTTAACACCTTTCTAGACACCTAATGAGTTAGCTAATTGTAAACTGCAAAACTCTCCTAGGAGCAACTATTGCCCACAGTGGGATCGGGATCCAACCATCATATGGAAGGTATGCAATCTCATTGCGAATTTCAACACTTGAAATTCCCGATGTAATTTTTACCCCTAGCACTTATGACCTTAACTATGGTCAACAAATCATAAGTACCAGTCAAGTTCTACCCGTCATTTCTTGATTAATTAGACCCACCCATATGACCCTTAACTATGGTCAATAAAGTCGCATGAATGTCCTAATTAATCTGCATCATATGCAGTGTAGGAAGACATCACTTAGCTACCGTTCACTACGCCTTAACTAAAGTCAACAAACGTAGCACGAATACTAAGTACTCTACTTCCTAAAATGACGGAGGGTTGCGAATGATTTTTAAGAAAATCTTTAACGCTTTGAACTTGATATCGTTGTAGAATCAAACAGTTTTTCAAAAGGAGTGGCTTAAGCTCCGCAGTTTTGAAATATAGCTTTTTCATAAATAGCCGAGTAGTTTTCAAATCCGATTCTACAACATCTTTTTAGGTTTATTTTCTTTACATTAATCACATTGATGTAATCCCATCATTTAAGTCCTTAAGCCAATCACAGAAAAGAAACGAAAATAACACGTACGCTTATGCCATCCGCATTCGCCGCAATGTTCCGTTATGCACCGTTAGGTTACTTAACTAACGGCATACCGGGACGGGACTAGCGCGGGTGTAAAAACATAAGCAACGTCTACTATATATCATATATATAATATGTCATTCGTCTCAGATATCACAGAACACAGGCAGCAGAAATATAGATATAACGTGGGATATACTAGGACGTCCGTATTTAGTATTTAGCCAGAATAGAAAATACGGATTCCACAGTCGCGATGAATAGCCAAGCCCACACCCTGGACCCCTACGAGAGCGGAAAGTGACCCTACCAATCCTGGAGTTTAGGAGACCCGGTCTCGACTCCTCGAGATGGCCTCCCACTGAACCTCAGAACTCGGTCACCTGTGCTCTCCTCCTTGGGTCCATCCTAATGCGGAAAAGTAAATAATATACAACACTGGTGACACAACCGCAACCTGGAAGTGACCCAAATAAAAGAATATTACATTACATTTGAATTTACATGAATGAAAATACAAAACTCTCATCTCACAAAAAACCCCCGGCTATTCGATCGCGACAATCCTGCACATCATATCTCAGCAACACATAATATCACATATCATCAACGTAAGTAAGTATGCGTACCCCGATTGTCGTTGATGTATAGCAACGAAACCGGCGATATCTAACATACTACACTTACGGTCACAGAAAAGAAAGTGTAAAACTACAATATTTGGAATCCAGATTCTCTTTAGACATCATAAATGCGAAATATCACATATTCCGTATTTCATACCTAAACCATATGAATTCCCACATATTGTATCACATTCCAGACAAACAGACAGTATTAAAGTTTTCGAACGAACAATCAAGCACCCAAGATTCACTAAAGCTCAACACTTGAGCAGGGTTCAAAAAATTTGGAGTGTGACACAGTAGCGGCGGTCCAGCCGTAGAAGGGTCAAGCCAATGCCTCACATGTGGCACGCCGTACTGCCCCCAACCCGAGGGTTCAAAGGGTAGTTCGAGACGGTCACGTAATCGAGTTAAGGTTTGTTGTCTTCTAGAGGGACCACCGCAAAAAGACTTGCACGTATCTCCAAACTATTTAAAACCCCGTGAATATTGAGTAAATGATATTCGTTCAAACACTTCAATACTTTCTAGTTTACCCGGAAAAGCTACGAAATGAAAGTCCCGATCGAATCGATGAATCCAAAAATATCTCTAGAATTTTTCTAAACTGAATACAGATCAAAAATATCCAAAATAATATACAAGCAGTTTAACGAATTACAGAAGAAAAATTAACAAATAATATATATAAATGGCCGCGGAAACTCGGCCTAAGCAAGCTTAGGCCGCGTTTCCGCGGCAGTTCTTACTGTTCATTTGATAATTTTTTTCGTCGTAATCCTTATATTTTCCTGCTGTGATTTTTAGATATTTTTAATTCTGCAAAATGTCAATTTTTAGAAAATTTCCAGAGAGCACCTAAAAAATACGGTATTTTTGTCCGATCGGGGTTTTCACTTCGTCAAAACGTCGCCTACTGTTCTAGGTCGGCTCTGATACCAATGTAAGGTTAGATATAGCACCCTATGAAGAGTTTTGAAGCATCAAATGACCCAAAGTTATAATTTTTTAAGGTGCTAAAACTAACATGCAAAGGATAGATCCTAGAAAATTAGGGTTTACTAAACTTTAAGCTAACAAAAGTTAGGGTTTGAAGGCTACAACCTCTGTAGCTCCGTTTTTGCTACGCTCCTTAGGCTCTTTGGTGTTGAATCGAGGTCCTCTTGAACTCCCCTTGTGTCCACGATGATCCACCGCGGAGATCTCCGTCCAAGCTCGCTACTTTGTAAAAATCGAAGTAAACACTCTAATCAAGTTGGCTAGACTTGAGTAGAATGGTGTTGTGGCTTTGGATCTCACTTCAAAAACCTTTCTTTTGTTGTATTTCACTCACTAGAAAAGAACTAGAGAGGAGAAGATGAAGGAGGATGAAATGGTGGCTATTTCTTTTCAAGAGATAAAAGATAACCCTTTTGTTAAGAAGAGAAAGAAATATATATCACTATATATATTATTTTCTTCTTGACTCTAACCATGATTAAATGATGGATGATTAATTTAACTTGGGTTTAGAATGATAAAAGAAAAGATAACCATGGTTTAGTGGTAGGTGAGCATGGTTAGGTCAATGGAAGAATGTGGAAGCATGAATGATTATCCTCTCTTTTTTCATTTTCTTTTAAAACCAAAATTAAATAATTATCCATTGTTTAATCTATGGTGTGAGGCTTATATTGCCACCATTTCCATATATAATCAACCATGATGGTTTGATGTATGTATGTGTACATGTATGCACATCTTCATGTGCATGAAACTAGAAAAGAAAAATAGAAACACATGCATGCATGCATACATCCATCAAGCCCTAGAAAGGTTTTGAGTGAGAAAACTAATGGTTAAATGATAAATCAACACTTGATTTATCAATCCGGTCATATCTCATATGACCCCCACCAAAAGCAGTTCACCCGATTAATGTTCGGTATCATATACGCACATTTCAATCGGGTGCATGCGCATATCGCATATGCGCACCACAACGATTCGCCTGGACTGGGTAACTCCTTTGTGGGACTCTAAGACTCGTCAATACGCCCGGCAGAGGGTAATGATCATATCAAGTACCCTCAAGCCGCAAGCGGTCAGCTAAACGTAACGGCACCCGGGTATTGAGCGATCAGAAGACAACAAGCGAACCTGTTACAACCTCCCGTCGAGCCATCCGGCAACACTACCGTACAGTCCGGTCTCTTCGTCAGATATGCTGCATATCGAGCCTAGGGATGGTCACGTCGACCCCAATAACTCAATAAGTCGTGTCGGTGAATGGTCTATAACAGATCGAGAAACTACTGATAACACTTATCAGCAAATCTCAGCAGCCCTGGCCAGGGACTTGCTGTTATAACCAGTCGAGCACAGCACAGCATCAACTCCAATACCGGGAGAGACGAAACCCCTCCTATCGCTCATCGTCTTCGTGTGTCTCGGGACTGTACCCAACGGCCACCTGTTTGCACGACTCAGTAGAGCCGTGGTAGGGTGGCAATCAAAGTGCAGTGGGAGAACACACAAGACTCCCATGACGATCTCGGGTCTACAGACTAACTTGTACCAGTGTCACCTGAGAACTGCTATCCGACGATAGATATAATTCCATATAGGAGTTCTCGGTGAGTCCGTCCAGTGTACTCAGTCACCACTGAGCACCCGTATATGATCTTGATGTCAAACATCGATGAATGTGGGAATATCCATCGCCCATCGTATGGGTCTAGTATCATATACGCTAGTCTACTCTGGATATCGATGCCCCCATCTCGATATACCTACGACTAGGGACGTTCCAGGATATGCTTATAGACTACAGATGTCCCACTAGTATGATCTCCATCATAATCAGAGTAGTCAAGCCGATATCCTCAGGGCTTTATCAGCATGTATGAATGAATAAAAGCATGATCAAATAAACATGTCAGATAAAGAAGAACCAGATAGCAAACTATCATGTCGAGCAAGAATGCAAACTGAATATATATATATACATGTATAGATACATCCACTATCACATAATGGCCTCTAGGGCATACATATATCCAACAATCTCCCACTTGCACTAAGGCCAGTTATTGGCGTATCTCATACCCAACATCTCAAAAAGTCGCTCATGCTGCGGCTGAGGGAGAGCCTTGGTGAATGGATCCGCGGCGTTGTTCTTTGTGTCTACTCTCTTAATCTCGATCTCGCGGCGATCTACAATCTCCCGGATCAAATGAAAGTGCCTCAGGATATGTCTGGACCGCTGATGGGATCTGGGCTCCTTGGCTAACGCCATTACCCCATTATTGTCACAATACAAAGGTATTGGATCAATAATGGTTGGAACTACTCCTAGCTCCGAGACGACTTTTTCATCCAGACAGCTTCCTTGGCGGCATCATTTGCAGCAATGTACTCAGCTTCCATCGTAGAGTCTGCAACGGTATCTTGTTTGGAACTCTTCCAACTTACCGCCCCTCCATTGAGGGTAAATACAAACCCTGAG